>VYZM01002439.1:131478-180302 GCA_013398915.1 Dromas ardeola | reverse complement strand
CAGTATTCCAGTTGTGGCCTCACCAGTGCAGAGTAGAGGGGGAGAATGACCTCCCTTGACCTGCTGGCCACATTCTTCCCTGTGCAGCCCAGAATTCCGTTGGCCTTCTTGGTGACAAGGACACATTGCTTGCTCATGTATAATTTACTGTCTACCACGACCCCCAGATCCTTTTCTTCCAGGAGGTCCACCCCTAACCTATATTGGTGCCTGACATTCTTCCTCCCCAGGTGCAGGTCCCTGCACTTGTCCTTGTTGAACTTCATTAGGTTCTTCTCTGCCCAGCTCTCCAGCCTGTCCAGGTCACGCTGGATGACAGCACGGCCCTCTGGGGTGTCAGCCACCCCTCCCAGTTTGGTATCATCAGCAAACTTGCTGAGGATGCACTCTGTCCCCTCGTCCAGGTCGTTAATGAATATGTTCAACAATACTGGTCCAAGTATTGACCCCTGGGGGACACCACTGGTTACAGGCCTCCAACTCGACCCTGCTCCATTAATCACAACCCTCTGAGTCCTGTCACATGCATAATACAGCCCAGGATACTGTTAGTTGAAGTTCCTTTGGTAGACCCTTCCCAGCTCTGTTTGAGCTCCATGTCTGAGGGGGTGGGATTTATTCAGACTTAAGAATAAATTGCAGAAGGGGAACTTTATTGCTGTTTGCAGCGACCTGATGGGAGGGTATAGAGAAGGTAGAACCAGGCTCTTACAGAGGTGCACAGTGACAAGACAAGAGGCTACAAGACACAAGATGAGATTCGTGAAATTCCAGGTAGATCTTAAGGGAACAAACTTCACAATAAGGTTGGTCAAACACTGGAATGAGTACCGAAAGATGCTGCAGGATCTCCATCCTCAGAGATATTCAAAACTCAGCTTGCTGAAGCCCTGAGTAGCCTGACTTAACTTGAAAAATGGCGGTGGTTTGAGCAGTGGGGTAGGGTCAGATGACAACTGGAAATCTCTTTCTACCTGAGTTACTGTATGATTATGCTATTACATACCTCAGACTTTGTAAATTCCATTACCTAGGTGAGAACAAGGTGTTGTGTCTTTAGCAGCAGATTTGGCCTTTGCAAAGCCTGCTCTGTTTTGAGCAACACTTTCACAGGACCAATGTCTAAACAATTGCCAGCCCACTAACCTGCAGCATTCTAGCACTTAATGACAGTAGGAAATGATTGTAGCTGACTCAAAATCTGACTCTTCAAAATTTTCTTCATACAGTATTTCAGACTTAGGACAGGTGTCCAGGTTTATGCCTTGCCTGTCCTGTGCAGTTTAAAGGAAGTGCGGAAGATGACTCAAATCCTTTAGAAAATCACTGGCATGCTAATGGCAAGGGGAAGGAATTTCCATGCCTGGAGGTGAAAGTTGGATAAGTCACAAATAACCCCGTTGCTGCTGCCCCTTTTGCCTGAGCGATGCAAGAGCCCTTCTTGTCTTCATCTCTTTCTCTCTCACCCATAAGCAAACTAAAACCTCCTCAACATTGTCCGTTTCGACTGGAGGCACTGGATAGGTGCTTCCTCATGCTGTTTCACTGCCTGCAAGTGACCTGACATCCTCACTGACATTTCACACAAGTGACTCCAGAGTCCCCCAGCACTGGGTGGTTTTATTCCTCCTTTTCTCCCCTTCCTTCCTCCTCCTCTTCCCTGCCTAGCACCTGTTGGAAAGAAAAGGAGGCATTAAAAACACAGGTACTTGCTGCAGGAGCAGGGAGGAGTAGTGTTAGATTATGGCAGACCAGCCCTGGATTCAGTATATCATGATATGCTCCAACGGCTCACTCGGATATTTCCCCCGAGGGGAAAGCTTTTGCTTTCCCTCTGAAGTCATACATCACCTGGCAGAGCACATTCATCAAAAATGTGGAATCTGGCTTCGCTGCAGGATCATTACAAGGGTTTAAAAGAGAACATTTCGCTGCCTTATATATCTTGTCAGACAACACCTGGCAGGTCATCTGGGGAAGTGAATACTCTTCTCAGCTGAAGCATTGGCTTGAGGATTGTCATCTACAGACACAGGTCAGCTCAAACCAATCCCCCTCAGGCTGGGAAACCCAGAAACACAGAGCCAACGTAAGGTTTGCATCATCTACCTGACTCTCTGTGTTCTGTGTCTGTGTCTCTCTCACAACAGAGAGGCAAGCCATCACCATCGTGAAATACTGCATACACAACATCTCATCCAGGAGTGCCCAAGGCTGACTCCATCAACCAGCAGACGGTGGTCTTTCTTCCCTGCTCCTTGTGCCTGGAGCCACTCATAGACCCCTTTTCATGTGAGTTTGTCTAGTCCCTCTCTGAACTCTGCTTACCTTGCTGGCCTCTGTGACAATGAGATCCATGGGTGAGCTTTATCCCACGTGAAAAGTTACTTTCTTCCCTTTGTTTTCTAAAACCCACAGTCCGGTCTTTTCATCAACTATGCCTAAATTATCTGGTGCCAAGACCATTTTGTGTCATGACCTAATTGTAGCAAATTATTGTTGGCTCCAGCACCTCCCAGTCAGCTGGTGGGGAAACATGCAAGCTTTTAAAAAGTAACCCTTTGCTGGGTATTTAGATGTGCTATCATTGCTGTTCTCTCCCCTGCCAGAGCATAAAGCGTGCGTGGCAGCACTCACAGACCTCCTCAAAAAAACACTGCACTGGCTGACACTACTGTCTGTCCTGGAGTTTCTCTTCGCCCATTGTGTGCCGACGAGTGGAGTCCCAGACAAGGAGAGAGGCAGATGCTCCAGGAAACTAATTTACTTATTTCTTTTCCTGCTCAGGGAATGCGGGCAAACACAATTAGGATGGATTTTATATACTCCCTATAGGGGACTATGATAAATGTAACCTCTCCTTTATGATTAATAAACGTTAAAAAATGTGTCCACAGCTGACCAAGATACTGAAATTGAGATGTTTAGTTAAGGCAAGGAAAATTCCTGGGTACTCCCATTTTTGTTATGCAAAATCAAAAAACAATGTACTGAAATGCAAATGATACAAAATCAGGAATGTCTCCTTTTCAGCAATAAAGTCCCAGAGAGTTAACTTCATCAGAGAAACTGGAAGTAAAACCAAACCCCACATTACTTATGATTTGCTCTTTCTATCAATACGCAGCTAAGCATAATTCAGGAGGGTCTGTTTTCAGTATAGCCTGTACTTTATTCTGCTGTCAGTGCTTAGTTAAGGTACCGGGCAGAAGCTACAAAATCAGATTGCAGTCTGTTTTGGCTGTTTTAGTCAAGTGCCTGTTGAAGATAATTTATCAAAGGGAATAAACAGTTATGAGTGGCTCCTGAGGCTTCACTCACCTTTCCTTCCTTTCTTTTTATTGCCTTCAAAATGAAGACCAAGTGACCGTAGCAATTGCTATTTGTCATTAGGCCAAAAAAAATCTTGTTTTCTATGACATTAAGCAAACACTCTCACTACCCCAGCAAAGAAATGCCTTGAAGGTGAAAGAGGGTGGGAATGAAGAAGAAAAAGAAGAAGAAAAACAACCTGTAGGAAAGGTTTTACAGGGTAAGTGGAAACCATTAAGACAAAGCCGCGGTGTGAAGGATGATGAGAAAGGCAGCTCCCGAGGCGGTGTCCCTGCCCCAGGTTCGACACCAGCACCATTGCTGTCATTTGCATGGACTTGGACACCCGCCCACACCGTCTGCACCACGGCTACCTTTAGCCACGTGTGGTTTCACCCTCCTTTGCCTTGAGAGCAATAGAGGGTCGTAGTATTGTGCTGTTTACCACGAGTTTCATTTCCAACAGCACCAAGAAAATTCATACACACGAGTGTGGAGGCAAACTGGTCGTCTAAGCTGTTTTCTGCCTTAAACTTTCAGAGTGAAGGCAGGAAGCAGACAACAGAGGAACATCCTTTTCCCCCCATGTTTCTAAATGTAAGAAGGAATGGTCTTGTCAAGGTTTTTATTATAGGGTTCATGGTAGAGAAAGGGAGAGGGGATGAGACAGGAATTTTGGAGGAAGCAAGGGAGGAATATGCAAAGATTTTATGAGTACACTGTCCAAAAAGGGTTTAGAGCTGCTATTCCATCACTTTGTAAATTAGCAATATTAGACATGATGCCTCTTGTGGAAGCAATTATCATCGGGGTACCCCAGAGTGCAGATAACAACACATTAGGACTGCAGCACTCTGTGCATTTCTCTACAAATGCCTAGCATTGCACGATGCCACAGAAACAAATTATATTTGGTACTTGTAAAATGCTGAGGACTGGTAGAAGTATAATTACCAGTTTTCCAGCACAACTGCTGTACTGCAGTAAGTATGGAAGAGCTGACAACTTAGTGGAGGACAATGAGTAAAATATCTTTTTATTTCACCAATAGACTCTTCTAACTCCTACTAGTGTTTGAAATCCTGATGCTCCCAGTAGAAGTGATGGTCTGGAAACTTTTTCTTCTGCCTCATTTTTCTCTTAATCATCTGCAGACAATGAATTGCCACCTATTAGCATCCCAGCACTTGTTAAAATAGGCCCTTGTTGGTTTTCTTTACCTGAGTTATAAAAAAAAAATGTTCCAGCTCAGTGCAGTGGACTTGTCATAAACATTTAAGATGTACTATAGTGTCATATTTTCTAGGCAGTATAATAGCATTCCATTTATTGTTTCCCAAGGACTAAACTTGGAAATGAATGGCTTTATGAAGAGGCTAGTCTTATATTAAAGTTGATTGATTCCATTCATCCTCCAACAGGCTCCTTAGCAAAACAATTTTCCCTTAATTATGCAATATGGTTTAAATTATATGGTAATTGATTTAATAAAAATATATGATGCAAACTAACATGGGGAAAAACATCTTAAGGAACAGCAGAATGATTCTCTGAACAGAGCAGGTAATGGGAAGATTACTGGCAATGAAATACAATAAATGAATAAATGAATAAACAAAATACAAAATTAAAAACAATAAAAAACAACGTTTTCTAGATTTTTTTCATCATTTTTGTTTCCTTAACAGTTAGATGGATGAATCCCCTCTTATCTCCCTCATTTTCTAGTGTTAAAAATGTTTGAGAAGCTGTCCCTTTTTTTCCCTTCTACACAATTATTAGTCTATTTTAAAAAATAATAATATAATCAGTTCTCATGTTAACGTTTTCTAGCTTATTTCTTATGATCTAAGTACTATTTGGAGTTTCAAGTGAGAGATGTTTTCCACTTCTTGTCCAAAACCCTGTGCTAATACTCTTGTGCACTGTTGCACAAGTGTTACTCCTTATATATTTCTTTGTAGAAAACCTATGGGACAATGTTAAGGCAAAATATCCTCTGCCTGCACTCCTCACTTCCAGCATTGTTTGTTTAATCTGTGGAGGTGTTAAGGACCACCCAGTTGTGAAGATTCATAACACAGTATGTGGTAATGATGGGGACACCCTTATGAAAGTGTAGCTCTTTGTAGTATATTTTTTCTCTGTGGTACAGTCTTCCCTGGACCATGTAAAGGCAGCTTCCTATCTGTCACTTACCGTCGTCCATCCCTTTACCGTGTGGATGAACCCCAGAAGGTAATGTTGCAGAAAGCACAATTTTTCCATGTTGATCTCTGCCCAGAGATGTTCATATGGGCAAGCTGGACAGAGGGAATGGAGTCACAGCAAACTGGTGAACCTCCTGGAGTAGAGACGTACTGAAAGGGTGCAAGAACATGAGCAAAGACTGCAACGACAGGGCAAGGTGCCCAGCGAGTGCTGTGAAAGGGTTGGGTGGAGCAAACCCTGGGCAAACTCCTGCAACTTGGATCTAGAAAGACGTGTGATTTTCACATAGGTGTTTGACTCTTCTTGAAAACATTGCTAGTTGGATAAGTGCCTACCCTTATGGTTTCAAGGCCTCAACATGTGTCTGAGGGAGCAATGGATTCACATCAGACAGTCTGGGTTTGGTGTGATTAGTTGCTGCTCTCATGTCTGCAAAATTAGCCCAACAGCCTCATATGCACAATTGTTTTAGAGAGCGCTAGTATTTTTTTCCAACTTTCCCTTAAGATAAAAATCTCCCACTGTCATTTTGTGGATGTCATTTGTTCTTATCTCAGCCAGAATCAGAAAAAAATTAGCACAAATACAGAATGTTTTCTTTTGGTTTTAGGATTAAATTAAGTTTCTTTAGGAGTCCTTTAGAAACACAAACACATCTCAACTCAGACTGTAGCCAGAGCTTCAGATTCGGATCTTATTTTAGTTTAATTTCCTTTACTGAAGCAAACCATCAGTCTTGGCTGGCAAGCAGTCCACCCCAACTAGAATATTTTCCATAGTGAGCTCCAGATAGTCAAGATCCTAATGTATGTCTTTAAAGAAAGAAGAAATATCCAGAGTCCTGATGCCTTCAATCAAAACAGTAAATAGTGATTTCCAACCAGCCTTTTCCTCAACAGAGTAAACCAAGAGAAAAGCAATCATTGCTTTCTGAAATCAACAACGTCAATGCTTGACATAGAGGAGGTTGGTGAAGAAAGGTTAGCCTGGGTGTCATCGTGCCATTAGGTCTGAATGGCTTTGAGAGATCACTAGTACAACCTGCCATTCACAGACCCCCAAGGATTTCTTTTTTAAACGAAAGGTTGCAAAAATCTCATTCCCTATTCCAGCAGTGCACACACAACATGTTCCCCCTCCCCCCGTCAATCAGAAGAAGCTAATGGGAATCAAGCCCTTAATGGAGGGCAATGGCAATTCTGTGCAGGTGGGAAGGCGTAAAACATTCGCCAGCCAACCTGTTTTGACTGGTGGTCGATGAAATATTAATACATGACCTTCGCCATTTTCACTTTCCATTAAAAACCTCAGGACATTGGAAGCAAGGTATTTAAAAACACTTCCGCTTCCTGTTTAAAAGAGAAATAAATATATATCTATGCTTTTTGCATTTGTAACCAGAAAGCTTCCTCCAGACTGGCTCTGGTCTAAGATGCCAATGTCCTTTTTAAAGGATTTTGAATGCAACTGTACGTGAGATACACGTAAGTCCTCCGCATATCCAAGGAGCATTTGCCTGTGGAGATGAAGAGATAGAAGGTTCTTGCTTCAGCTGCACCCATTTCTGGGTTGTTGCAATGACCTCTCCTGCCCAGCAGTATTCAAGAAATCTGTGTAAGGTCTAAAAGATTGGAGATATCTAATACACAAAGGTTGTTTGAATGTAAATCTTGGTAAATGTTGCGTCTTTTCCTGAATATGTTGATTTATGTTGTAGGATGGCAAGATAGCTGGTTTAAGCAGGAATGAACTAGTAAGGTGTTACTCTTTTCTTTTTCAACCGATGCTCATAATCAAGAATATTTGCCTGCACAAAGCTACCTTAGTGTTCAAAGACAACTTCTCTTCACCAGTGTCACCAACACCACAGGTGACTGAACTGTTTTACAACCAGTATAAACCTTAACTCATCCATTCTTTCCCATGCAGATGAAGACAGCTGTCTAGGAGCTGTCTACGATATAGAAAAAATGGCTTGGGGGCTGGAAGCACGAAATGTAAATGTCAGAGCTGCATCACAGGTGTTCGGGTCATGCTACAAGCTTCCTTCATAAGCTTTGGTAAGTAACCTCATTTCTTGGTCTTAACAGATCCTAAACTCCTTAGTTTCTCTTGGGCTCAAGATTGTTTATTGCATCTTGGCTTTGTGCCTGCGGTACGAGGTGAAATCCTGACGCTGCTACAGTTCGTAGGAGATTCTGACCCATGGCTGATATTTCACCGCAAGGCACCTTTATCATCTTGTTCATGGGTGAACGTTCTTAATGAGTTAAAAGGTATTGCTCATCTGAGGAAATTTATACAAATGCCTGCTATGAGTAGTTCTGGGTCATGCGGTGTTACAGATGAGGTGGTGTGAACAGCTGATATTTGTTTCATGTGTGATAAGCATGCAGAAGACTCAGGGCAGAAATTATAGTAAAAATGAAGATTTTTTTCAGTGCATGTTTTTGAGTCGTTTTAACTTGTAAATGATTGCAAATATAAGCTCACGATTTTAATCGCTTTCTTTTCCTTCTTTTTTTAGGAGGTGGTAATGTTATTTCCCCCTTTTCTATTGAAGGAGTTATCCTGCCATTACACAGACTATCCTATGGCTTTACATCACCCAGAAAACTAACCGTGGACAAAAAAAATAAAACTGGGAACTGAGTGAAGGAATTAAGTGTTGTGGGAAGACAGACTTCTGTAACATCTGACTGAGCATCAAATGTAGGCTCAGTGGTCGGTGCAGGAAGGAAATTCTCCGGAGCTTCTTTTCCCTAAGCCGTTCAAATTCCTTTCTCACTGCTGTCTCTGCATGCTGGGATGGAGAGAACTGTTGCTTCTTGGTGTGACGTGACTCGTGTCCACAGTGCTCAGGGCTGCACCTCTGGTGTGGAGTGGCCAGGATGCTCCTTGACCAAGGTCTTCTCTGATCCCCTGTGCAACTCCTGTGACTCTGAGATGTGGAGATCACTATTATGTATGTGTGGGGGTTTTTTAATCCAAAGTGCTTTAAGTGACAGGGATGGTTGTGTCACAGACTCCTCGGTTGGTGCCTGTGTGACAGGCATGTGATCTGTCCCCTGGGACAAAGCGGGAGGCTGCAAGGCTTGCTAGGACACTGCTGGAGCTTGTCCTGGGAGGGAATAGCTGGATACGATGGCATCTGTGGCCACAATGTCTGTCTGCACTGTGCCTCCACCACTTGCGCTCAGATTTCCTCTGGGAAGGAGATGATTGATTTACTCCAGAAGGAATGAACTGCCACACAGGCGCTGCAGAAGGCAGCAGAAACAAGCTGGGGAGAGAGAAAAGATAATCCCAGCTCAATCTTTACCTTAATTGTACCCTGGGCAGCAATCCCCATAGTAAAAGAGAGCATTGGTCTCTACTTTTACTGTGACTGTGAGCCACACAACACTCAAAGGGCTCTTAAAAAATATAAATTGTCTCACATGATTGCTGCCCCAAGTGATCAGTCCCTGCAGCAGAAGAGACCAAAGCCTAATGGCCTCAGCCCCTGCCCAGTCATGCCAATACCAGAGTGTTTCTTTTCCTCAGCTCGACTTGCCACATGTGGGAATGGGCTTGTCCATTGATGCTTTAGGCTTTACACTTTTTCCTCCACTGATCATTGCTGAAACCAGCTGCTTTCTGCCTCTGGGCAGTGGAGTATGTGGTAATATGGTGCACTTCTGGCTGCCATTTGCAGACCCTATCCCCACCCCTAACTCTGACGTCAGGGGATCAAGCCCTGCTGGTAGAAGAGCATGTACAGGAGAAAGAACCTTTGCCAACCTTTGCCTTCCTTGCAGCTGCAGAAATGCTGTAACATTCAGCAATACCCTGGGCTCATGGAGGCTTCCAAACTCTCCAAACCCTGACCACAATTAAAGTCAAGGAGCCAATCTGCGTTGTAAAAGGGCTTGAAGAGAATTTCCTCTTCGCAACACAAATCCTCATACTACGTCTGTAGACCTTGTATATTGCAAGAAGTAGTTATGCTTCTGACATTTTATATTCTCCTAGCTATAATTATAATCCCGACACAAACCCTAATGTTACTCACAGACAGGAGGTGACACCCCTCCCTAAAGGAGCACATAATTTTACCTATGCTAACACCAGCTGTCTTTACATTGTTGAAGGCCCTACAATGATGTATGCCTCACTAAAGTGAACTACAGAAGCCAAGTACATCCCATCCCCTGTGCCTGCCAATAGCCAAGGAGTCATTCCCTATGGGAAAAGAAAACCTATGGCCTTGGTCACAGCACCACCAGTCCTTTTCCTAGTGTTTTACACCCTCTAGAATAGACTTGCCTCTAGAAAGTGTCGCTGTCCTCACTCTAATTCCAATCCCAACTGTATCCTTAACTGTGGCAAGAGGACCACAATAAAAATGAAAATAATTAATTGGTCCCTGATACCATCTTTCTGCCTAATTCTGGAGGCTCTGTAGAATCCAGAAGGAAATTGAGCATTAGAATTTATCTTTACCATAAACCCAAATCCTACCACCAGCCCTCCTTGTACCACAGGAGCTAATAACTACGGTGAAAGAGAATATTACACCTACAAACATCATTTTCATTCCTAAAGCTTTGGGTCCTGATGTACTCTGTAGGGAACTGGCCTCTTAAAGCTGTTGCTAGGTTATTGTCTTTGTGGATCCTGGGGAAACTAGGTCTGGAGGGGCTCATTCCTGACCACTCAAGCCTAGCAAGCTCTGGACTGACCACAGCCTCCCTGCATAGCAGCTGAAACATTAAAAACACACCCGATCACACATGTGTACACTCACAGACATATACGTGGCATTTTGTCAGTTCAAAATGTATATATTAATGACATGGGTTTTCTTCCAGCCTTCAGAGAAGGACTTCTTGTGACAGGAAGGTTATGCCGTTCCCTGTCGCTAAGAAGAAAAGTTTAGACAGCAAAGTGTGCTGAAATAGAGATGAAGGAGTCTGTCCTGTGGAGGCGGCCAAAATTCTTGCTTTCCAAGTGCCCTCTCTTTGCAGACCCCAGGAGATGCTTCCTCTTGGATGTTCCCTCCCAAAGGGAGCTAACATGCATACAGGATGTGTAATCAGTGGAGCCGGGCAAAATGAGGAGTGACCCGATTTGCCAGCGCAGGCACATTAGGCAGCTACTACCTTAATTACCTACTGGGTGTCTCAGTTTAGGCGATGTGACAATTTCCCAGTGATAGCAATTATCTTTCTGGGCTGCGATGCACTTTTTTGGTGGGTTTATCAAGGCCTCCTAGATAAAATATGCATGAGCACATCTTACCCATCCTCCACAACCAGGCTTCTCCTGCCGACCGGTTAGCAGGCGTCCTGGTGTAGTTGGCAGCATTGGACATGTTTTTCATCCTTGCTGCAGCAATGTGATGGTGGAGAGCTCACTTGCAAGAGTCCTTTAGACTTGTTCTTCATTCCATTTTCTTGATCTGATTTCATCCGTATTTTACTGGAAAAGAGTACAAACATAGGACTAAGACATAGCCTTTGAAAAAAAACAGAGATGCAGACAGACAAGATTATGAACACTTTTTTTTTTTTACTTTTTCTCATTCCTGAAGCTGCCTTCAGCAATTTCTGTAAGAAAATACTGTTATTAGTTTTAGTAGTATTACAGTAGCATTCAACTAATGATTTTTAGGAAATGGTTACAGAGATACCTATTTGTCTGTGCGTGTGTGAAAGAGAAATATGCCATTTATATAAAACATCCTGTCCATAGCTGTATCCAGTTAGTACTGGAAGACTGTTTATAGACTCAGTTGTACTGTTGGTGCTAAAATTGATTTCTTTGCTGAATTATTTTGCAATAGGATAAACCCACTAATTGTGCACCTAAATAAAATTGAATTTTAACAAATTTAATTACTTTTATTTTACCTTGGATGATAATTTATTGACACAAATAGAAGTCCTTAATTAAATTTGGCATAGCCAGCTCTGCTGAGGACACATTAAAGCCTTTTGCCATGTGATTTTAGTGCTTTTTTCAAATTTTAGACCATCCTAATATTCCTAGATTAAATTGTGTTTATTACGGCTGTACAGCCAGTCAGTTATTTTCACTATGCAGCTCTTAAGGATCCCACATGGATTTAGCATAGATCTTCTGTGAAGGACTATTAATTTATAATTTCTCATTAAATACATCAGAGATTGAAATCCATTGTTGCTATTCTGGAAATAGATACCCTAATTCAGGAGTACCTAGCCTGCAATCTGTAAAAATGAAAGGAAAGTGAGGAGGACAGAATTACATTTATCACTATCTCTCAGAGTTCAGATCTCAATAAAGCTGAGAAAGAAAAATAGCTGCAGCATCACCAGTGCTCTCAGGGAAGCTGAAGACTCAGGGCCTCACCTATACCTCTACAGAGATCACCTCACCTAGAGGAGAAACGAAGGAGGTGGTCCTATCCTCTGCATTCAGGTCCCTGGATCCGTCCAGGAGACCAAACTTGGTCCCTGTGATCTTTTGCTTTGTGGAGTGCGACGGAAGCTTGAACCAGAAAGTAAACATCCATAAAGACCAGGCTGGATGGGGCTTTGAGCAACCTGGTCTAGTGGGAGGTGTCCCTGCCCATGGCAGGGGGTTGGAACTAGATGATCTTTAAGGTCCCTTCCAACCTAAACCATTCTATGTTTCCATTATAAATGTCCATAAATTTCCACTTAAGCTTGAAACAGAAGTAAATGTCCATAAGCCTGTTACCACACCAAAGATTAGGGTTGACACAACTGATGGTCTGCTCTGCAGGACAAACCTCAAGAGGTCTCTACCAGCACCTCAGATTGCCAGCAGTGAGTGCAGCCAGCCCCCCACCCCCTTGAAGTGCTGCCACTGTCTCCAGCCAAGCAGGTGAAGAGCTAAGAGCCCTTCTAATGAAAGATCAGCAGATGTCTTCTTGCTCATTAATAGGCCTGCCAAATCAGGGAGGGGGAAAAAAGCTTTAAAATTGAATTCTTCATTTCATACTTGGGACAGGAAGACAGGGTTTGAATTCTGATTTTTGTTACTGTGTTTCACTCAAAATAATGACACATTTTTTCTTGATTCCTATATTCACATTGTGTTTAGATATCACGTTATTGTATTATACAAGTACATATTGGTACTAGACCCAGATCTTTACATTCAAAATAAATACACCGAGAAAGACTGCAGCTAAAACCAGCCATGAAACAGACGCATACAATATCAGAGTTTACATATTAGAGTTCTGTTAAGGTTTCCTCTCTTCCTAATTTTGCAAGCATATTGCTAAATGGTTTCTAAACAGTGAGAGATCTGGTTTTGTCTCTGTTCTGGGAAAGGCCTCTTTGGTTTGAGGGGATATTGCCCAAGCAGGCTAGAAGGTTTGAAAACCTTCTGGGTTAAATAGGATGGCAGGTCTTTGGATTATATGGAAATGGCACCGGTTTATTCACAGGTAAAAGTCTCAGGGTGCTTAGGAGTCATTGGTTACTGCCATCTTCTGCCCGTTTACTGCCATCTTCTGCCATCTTCTCTTGCCTTCTCCCAGCATTTCTCTCCATTTTAAATTCTGTCTGCCTTATACTTTTTGTGCTGTTCACTGTCTTTCCTTTAGTAATACAGCAGGCAGAACCCATCAAGCAGCTCAAAACAACCTCCTTAGGTTTTCAGAATAAAGATATTAGCCAAGGAAAAGCATAACTACTTCTCTCTCTTACCCATCTGGTGCCTGCTCTGCAGGGGTGAAAACTTTGAGTGCATAATAGGCTGACAGGGTACTAAGAGGGTGGCCTTCATTATGAGGGCGGAATTCATATTTGTATGACTTGAAAATTTTTTTCTTCCCTTAGTTTCTACTGTATTTTGAAATGGGCTATGTACCTGCGTTTGGCACGAGAGATGAGGGAGAAGGAGGCAGGGGTGAGGAATGAAACCATAAACAAGCCAGCCCAAGACAGACCCTTGTTGTGAGCCTTCCTACTTTGACACATGCTCATATTTTTTAGAGTACAGCACACTGAGGTTGATTGTTTTGGCTGCTCTTGCTCCTCGTTCTTGGCTCCCATCCTGGCTTCTGGAGTACCGGGAAGAGTCCACTCGCTGCCAAGCTGGCAGGCACGGCACAGGGGAGATCACCAGCATCGTCTGCCCTCTGAAAAGCTAGTCCTCTGCTGGGCACATGGCGGGGAATCAGGTCTCAGGTGAGGTGTCAGGGCTGCCAGCTCCCACTGGGGGTTTCAAGGGAGACGATGGCACAAATTGAGTATGGAAAGCCAAGGCTGATGCTCAATCCCTTGTTTAAAAAAAAAAAAGAACAATTAAAGAACTTAATATAAAAGGTGGTGGTGGGAAGCCAAATCAAACACATTATTTCTCAAACAAGTATAATATAAAGTTCTAGAAAATTTCTGAAGATATCTCAGCTATAATACCTAGAACAGATTTTTTTTAACTTTCTGCTGGCACTCAGTGGTAAATAGCAGCAGTTGTCTACTTCTTGGCCTTTTCATCTCTCTCTTCAGATCTGTCTGCTCACCTGATTCCCTCTGTGGCCTGTTAACTCTGAAACTTACTGTTGTCATTCAGGTCCAGCTAGAGCGTCGTGTCCAGTGTGGACCACCGCATTTTGAGGAGTGACTGAAGAATGTGCAGGAGCCTGCAGTGAGATATTTCTTCTGAAGAAAGATTGAACTAACTGGAATTGAGGGGTGATATATGGTAATTACCTTCAAGAATGTAAAAGGCTACTGGGAGGGGAAGGAAATACAATTATAGAACTACAGAATTGCTGAGATTGGCAGCGTCTTCTGGAGATCATCTAGTCCAGGCCCATGTTATGAGCATGGTCAGCTAGAGCAGGTTGCTCAGGACCATGTCCTGTTGGGTTTTGAATATCTCCAAATCTGGAGATACCACCACCTCTCTGGGCAACCTGTGACAATGGTCAATCATACTTAGAAAGTGTTTGTTCTTATATTTAAATGGAATCTCCTGCATTTCAGTTTGTGTCCATTTCCTCTTGTTCTGTCACTGGGCACCACTGAGAAGAGTCTGGCTTTGTCGTCTTTGTTCCCTCCCATCAGGTATTTATACACATGGAGAAGATCCCTCTGAGCCTTCTCTTGTCCAGGTTGAACAGGCTCATCTGTCTCGGCATCTCACATATGTCCTCATATCTCAGATGCTTCCATCCCTTAATCATCTTCGTGTCCTATCACTGGATTTGCTCCGGTATGTCCGCATCTCTCTTTTACTGGGAAGCCCAGACCTGGACGCACTCCAAATATGTCTCACCAGTGCTGAGTAGAGGGGAAGGATCACATGCCTCAACTTGCTGGCAACACTTTTTCTAATGCACACCACAAAGCTTTCAGCTTTCTTTGCTGCAAAGGCACATTGCTGGCTCAAGGTTAACTTGGTGTCCACCAGGATACACAGGTCCTTTTCTGCTAGGCTGCTTTCAATCCAGTCAGCCCCAGTGTATACTGGGTCATGAGGTTATTCCTTCTTAGGAGCAGGATTTGGATTTCCCTTTGTTGAACTTCATGAGATTTCTGTCAGCCCATTTCTGTTGACGTCCCTCTGGGTGGCAGCATGACCCTCTGGTGTATCAGCCACCCCTTGCAGTTTTGTGCAAACTGCAGACTTGCTAAGGGTACATTCTGTCCCAGCATCAAGGTGATTAATGAAGATGTTAAACAGTCCAGGCCCTTGGTGCTCACCACTGGTGACTGGCCTCCAGTTGTACTTCATGCCACTGACTGAAATCCTTTGAGCCTGGCAGTTCAGCCAGTTTCCAGTTCATCTCACTGTCCACTTCTCTGCCATGTACTTTATCAGTTCTTCATCATATAATCTATTCGTCAGCTTTGTAGCGGGCAGGACAAGAAGGCAAGCTATAAATTGCAGCAAGGAAGATTAATATTAGGCAAAAGAAAAAAGCTTTCCAAAGCTGGTGACAGTGAAGCACTGGGACAGGTTTTGTGAGGAGATGGTAGCTGGAATAGATGACCCATTAAGGTAATTTCCAGACATTTTCTTTGATCCTTAATAAGATTTTCAGAAACATCAACTGTGTGTATTTGTCCCTCAGAATGAGCTAAAGTGGGACTTGATTAGATGAATGATCCCAGTGACTGCTCGGGAAAGGGGTGAGGGGTAAAATAGTGAAAAGACAGATCCAGTTCAGTGCAAATGTACACCCTGAGGTGGGAATGACCTGACATCACTCAGGTGTCTGGAGTTCGGGTTGAGACCCTTTGCTCTACAGGAGAATTTTATTTCTTTTTACTCAGACATGAAATATTCCCATATGCTTCAAGCATCTTGATTAGCTATTAGTGCATTTCAGCATATCAACCATAGTTGTTTATTTGCTAGAGTAAGCATAATCACATGAGTTTAAAAAAGAGGAAAAACAGAAATAACCATTATGGCTTATCATCCTGCAGAGAGGGATAGAGTCTGGGGCTTGGGACCAAAATCTCTTTCTTTTTTCCTAGGGTGGAAGCAGGAGTGCCTGTGTCTGTGTCTCTGGCCCAGATGGAGAAGCAATCATCAGCAGCAGGAGAAACTGGAGGATACAGATTGCCCTACAGTCCTGGAGGTGAGGGATGTACTGCTGGTGCCTATAAATAGAAAACCTCTCTCTCTCGGAGCACCACTGCAGCTGATAAGGTGGATATAAACAAACCCAGAGCACAGGGGCGCAGCTGAATGTGATGAAGGCAAACAGGTCTTTATTCAAGTGGAAATCCAGCTGGCTTCAGTCTACACCTTTATGCCTGTCATTTACCTCCTTCCCATGCTTGCAAGACGGGGGTCCCTTCTTCAAACTTAATGGGCTTCCCAGACTGTGAATATGGCATGGTTTCTGCACCAGCCTACTGGAAGACGGCTCCACACAGCTGGCATCTCTGCTTACTTTGCAATAGCTTCCCTTGAGCTGGTAGGAGAAATGAAGCATGTTTCACACAACTGTCCCGGGCTTGCCCTCTTCTTCCTTTATACCTTTGTCCAGGTCCAGAAATGAGATAAACAGAGAAAGTGCAGAACTGCCTTCTCTCTCTGATTCCTGCCTGAGGTAAATGGGCATGTGGTCAGTCTCCGATCGGGCAAATAGGTTGTAAAGAGAGGCAGAAAGAGACACTGCCCAATTAAAAAACATAGGCAGGCACGTTGCTCAGTTTGTCATGCAATTTCTTCTTAGAAGGGGAAACAGAAAGTTAGATGTGCTGATTTGGAGGCACACTGGTGGGGTGGTGGTGCAGGAGCAGATGGCACAGGCAAAGGTTTTCTCCTTAGCTCCGACCCAGAGTTTTGGTGCAAGCTGGGACTTGCATGTTCAGGGCTTTGGTTGTGCATGTGAGAGAAAGGGAGGGCAGACTCCGTTAAGGGAGTCTGAATCAGAAGTGATTCATAGCTTGTGAGGTACTCAGATGTTTCATACGACTACCATAAAATGACTTGAAAAGAAACAAAAGTGAAATATGAGGCTGGATGAAAGGGAAAGGACAACGCAGTGTTCCACCCACTTTTAAGGCCAGAAGAGACCATTATGTGGCAATTCAGTCAGACTTCTCACATAGCATAGACATCAGGACTTCACTGAATTAATTCCTACTTCAGAGCAAGAGCTGTGATAGAACTAGAGCATGTATTTCGAGAGAAACTGTCCAGCTTGATCTTAGAGTGGGAATGTAATGGGAGAATCCACCACTGCCCTTGGTAAGTTATTTCTTCTCTATTTAATATACATTTCTTGTTCTTACTTGTGCAGGTTTGGCTCCTAACAGTCTGACTTACTTCATGCTGGTATGCTAGCTAGAGGGACACACTGTTATCCTAACTCTGTTCCCTGGGCACGGTACTGAGCATCACTGGAGGCACTGCATAGATTTTTCATTTATTAAGCTAACTAACTCCATTAAGCCCTAAAGCCATGGGTGAATCGGGAAACCCAGGACCACGCTCAAACTCTTGATTCTGGGTGAGCGCCTGGGCTGTGACCTGATTTCACAGGCAGGTGCGCACAGCCTGTCCCTGCCACCGCTCTCTGTGCTCTGCTTCCGCACCAGAAAAGCGCAGGTGAACTGACTGGGCAAAAAGCCCTTTCATCTGTCTCCCCTAGGGGAATGGGAAGGGGCTGTGGACCCCAGGACGTACCGCAAGCTGTATGCCCGAGGTGAGCTAGGTGGATGCACAGAATTTCCCACCCTAACGTACACTCAGCAGCCTGTGAACATTTTTTTCAGGCTCATCACTGAGCCCTCTCTAGGGTTTCAGCCTTGCCCTGTGGACCTCATCTCCAGATGCACTGTTCCAAGGCCCTTCATGCTGGTGTTGAGCACAGCAGTAATGAAACTTCCCGAGGTAAAATGACAAGCAAATGTTCTGCAGTTTTCTCTCCAGATTTGATTTTGATTTCATTTGAATGGTTCTGTGCCTAATTGCTTGCCTATAGTGAAAACTTAATGTGTTGATTTTCCAAGGGCTACAGAGCAGCACTTGGAGAACAATCAGTCAGATGTTTTGTCACATCTCAGGCAGCCCTAGCAGCATTTGCCTGAAATGAAATGTAACATCTCTACACTGCAGGCAATATTTTTGCTGATAACGCTTCTGCATATCTTGCTAAATAAAAATAGATCCCTCCTGTTTTGGTTTAGACATCAGTTAAAAGCAAAACCAAAACCCCACTTGCATTAAGATGACACAGTACCAAACTGGAAGCTGAAGTCGTCCTCTGCATTTGACTGCGGTCACATCAGGTCCCAGACTTGATCCTAAGCCATCTGCTAATTGCTGCGGTTTTGCAATCATATATCCCAAAGCTAATTTAGCTTGGAAGAAGCTGTTGGAACATGGATTCATCCTTGGAAATCACATAGCGTCTCTGTTAATGGGCACTGCAGATCGCTAAACTGCTCCAGCCTGCTTTGCCACAGGATAAACTCGGATGGTGTCCTGTCTTTTAAAGAGTTCTCACAGCCTGGGGTGTAAGTAGCTTTGGAGGATGTTGCAAGCTAAAGGAAGCCCTGAGGCCATCTGTCCTTAATACTGGACTCAAGGGCTGTAGGACATGGAACCTGTGGGCATGATGGGCAAGCCCCCAGAGCATCCGGGAACCCCATCCCAGACCATGCCAGCAATTTGCCTGCCAGCATGTGGGAACTGCTTTGTCAGGTAGTTGTGGGGCACACGGTGCATGGGATGCAGGGTAGGCCATGCTCCGGGATGCTCTGGAGGTTCCTCTGTCCCACAGCTGCCAAAGCCTAAACTGCAGCACTGCTCTGCGCCCCAAAGACACGCTAAGTAAAGGCAGTGGCTAAATGCAGAGCATGTTCAGACCAAAGTGGGATATTCACATTACTGAAAGCCTGTGTGTAGCCCTTTGAATGCAGCGGTGGCAACAGCACAAAGCATTCCTGGTGCTGCTGTACCAGCCTCCTTCGGGGGCCTTTGTCCTGGACACGGGTCTGTCACGGGTATTAGAAACATCAGACTAAACAAAACGTAATGGAAAGACAGGCACTGATGTGTCATCATCTTCTGCTGTTATAACCAGCGCTCTTATGATCTCCATTACTCTGATGCCCCGTTTGACTCAGTCTTTTAAGGTACTTGTCCTCACAACACCCCGGTGAGGTAAGGGAAGTGCTGCAGATGGGCACAGACACCGCGTCTGTGTTAATAATAGTAACAAGCATTCCCAGAGCTGTCTGGTGCCCCCGAGGCCAGAAGCACCAAGTGGGCTGTGACAGCTAACAGGGTCACCCCTGAATGGGGCCACAAGTTAGTAAGCACAGGCTGTGGCATGAGCTGTGTCCCATGGGGCAGGCCTCATGCTTCTTGCACATCCCCCAGTCCCCTTTTCCCTGCTCCATATATGAGGCATCATGACACGCTTGGGCGCCGAAACTGGGCTCTGCAGGCTTCACCCCTGGGTTATCAGTTTCTGGTTAAGTGGGTGCTGCATCTGCCTTTGCTGTCTCCCCAGGCCCAGGGGAAAGGGGACAGACACCTTCTTCGGTTTGGAGCCAGCAGAGGCATGGCTGGCCACATCAGATCAATCCCATCCCAGTGAAGAAGACAGATGCCACCTCTATAGACTAGCAATCTCTGACTTCTTCTGACAGGGTGCAAGCAG
This sequence comes from Dromas ardeola, assembly GCA_013398915.1. Classification (NCBI taxonomy): domain Eukaryota; kingdom Metazoa; phylum Chordata; class Aves; order Charadriiformes; family Dromadidae; genus Dromas; species Dromas ardeola. The sequence goes on along the minus strand of VYZM01002439.1, from coordinate 160,642 downwards.
TGTGGGGTCAGCAACTAGGTTGGAGTGGGGTGCGGGGGTCAAAGGCTGTTAGACAAACTGCCCTTTCACAACAGCTCTGGGGGCATCCTCATAGAGCATACCTTCTACGAGGCTCTGGGTTTTCTTCCTCTTCCCCCAGCACCACTTAACTGCTCTCAGGGTGAGGTTGCGGTGGAGTCAGGCTCTTCCCTGGAACAGGTCACTGTGCCCTTGTTGTTTGCAGCCTGTGCTGTACAGACAGAGGATGTAGTGCCTACTGCTGCTATCAGTGCCCAACCAGCAAGCAGAGCTTCCAAGAGGAGCACGGGTTGTTCTGTGAAAGGCTCCTGCTTGACCACACTGAAGACCGCTGGGCTGCTCCGCTCTTAACTGGCTACCCACGTTGGTAGGTTATTGCCTGAAGGATAAAGTATATCATCTCCTTTGGATGGCCTTAAACATCATGCACCAATGTGCCAGGTGTTGCAACAAAGAATGTTGAGACAGATTCACACATGCAAAGATGTATTTGGAGGGTTCATAGCCGATGGGATACATCAGTTCTCATTGTGAAAGTTACTTTTTGAGGAAAAAAAAAGAAGAGAGAAAAAAGGAAAGGGGAAGGGAAAAGGAAAGGGAAAGAAGGGAAAGGGAAATGGTAAACTCTTCCCAATATCCAGCCAGGAAAAGACATCCCATATACCCCATGTACATGCTGGGCACGGGTGGGAGGTGGTTCCCAGCTTGGTGACATAGGCCTTGCTGGGCAGATATGGTCACAGGTTACTGCTGTTTTTTCTGATGCAATTGCTGCAGAAGACCATCAGCTGAGGAAATGGTGGGCTGGAGCCCTCTACATCGAGGGTGGGATGCATCCTCTGCATCCACACTTGCGATGTAGAGGGCTCCGGTTTCTCACAAAGGTTATGAAGAGGGTTGCTTGAACCTGGGTGGACAGATCTCTGGTCTTGGGCCAGGTTTGCTAAGGCGCATGGTGGCAGTCGCTCTCTCACAGAGCCGGTACAGTTTGGTGTCATATGCATTCCTAGTGAATAGGTGGTTCTGGCTGGACCCATGCATGTAGGCCATGTTTAGCTGGGTTATTTTGTCCCGGTTCTGGGCAATGGGCTTGTGGAAGCCTTGCTTCCATTTCTCTCAGTCTAAAAGCAGATCGTGAGAGACTCCACCATTCTTGCTCAACTTGGTCCCTCTTAGGTTGCAATAAGAATAGCCATGTTGATTGCTCCCATGATCCTGCTATGACCAACTTCAGTTGTCTCATCTAATTAAAAAAAATGGCAAAAAGCATCCCCTACGAGTGAGTTTTTTTAACAGGATGATGCTGAGTTCAGAGTGATTTGAGGACTGGTGTGAAAGCAGGAGGGTTCCATGAAGACAAATTCTGTTGGAGGGCAGTGCAGGAGGACATACCGAAGTGGCACTCTCTGTATCGCTTCCTACGTTACCTGGCCCATGCCATGCCCAGACAGTGCTTAGGAATTAAGTGCTACTTAGCACAATCCAAAAGCATGATGGATGTAATTAAACAGTAGAGGAAAATGTTCTCTGGGTCCTAGGCCCTCATCTCATTTAGGATTTTGTGCAGAGGTATAGCCAGAGAAGCTATGTCTCGTTTTCCTACAGATATTGCCCTCCCTCCCACTGATCTCCGATTCAGCCAGACGCTCTAGGTAAGCACACAAATATTTTGTAGACCTTGCCCCAACCATGTGGTCCACTATTGTGTGGGAAGTCTATGACAAGAAGAAATCTGGCCTGTGTCAGTCTGGCTGCTCACGTAGGTAAAGCGAGGTACCAGAAACAGGCAAGGTGGGATCTGTGCTCATCATGCAGCCTCCTCAGGGCAGGGGTCTGTCTTTTCTTCATTTGTCTGCAAAGCACATATCTGTGGCCTTGTGTAAATAATGCATAACATGCACAGTCATATTTTCTACACGTCCCTGCCTGCACAGATGGCTTCAATGGGAAAATGTCATTGCTGATCATTAAAAGACAACAAACTCTTCGATTACCAAAATAAATAAATGGTATATTGTTGGCTTTTACAGTGAGCAAGATCCTACATGTTTTGGGTTTTTTTTTCTCCATGTATGCACCTTCAGCAAATTGATTTGATAAAACCCAGTTCCAGACATCACCTTATTTCAAGTTCAGTTACCTAGGAAACCGCAGTGTACTGCTGGGACAAGCTGCCCGCTCCTGCTCCAGTTGGAGCTATTAAACACATCAGCTCTTCCTTCAGGAAGAGCAGAATGCTGCCGATGCCGACTCCTAGCCTTTTTATGCAGATACAGGCTGTGCATGCATGCGAAGAGAGGCACACAGTTACAAATGCCCGTGGGAGGGAGACATACATACCGTCCACACCTACGTTTGCGTATTAAAAATTGCTCATTTAACTGTGAGACTGCATGTAGATGTTGTACCTATCTATAGCATATGAATGTATAGATGTACGCAGTAGCTGTGTGTACATATGCACGTGTACATATATGCCTACACAGAGTGGCTGGTGTCTATGTGTGTGCTTATACATGTAGGCGCTGCTTCTCTTGAAATGATTAAAGTTATCAGGGATTCCACAAAATGGTAATTTTATTTGAGGATCTGAGATAACATGGTTTCTTTTTTTTTTTTCAGAGGACTCATTTGTAGAAGCTGAGTTCATCTACTTTGGGACAACAGGCCATTTGCACTCACTGGTCTGCATTTTCTGAAAAATTAGACCCTTGAAGAGCTGCTCTTGCACATCACAGTGGTACTTGCAAAATGGGTGGATGGCAAAAATCCCAAGCACCAGTTATTTTGTGAAATGCTTGGTTTTACCAGATTGCCATAATGTGTCCACAACAGCGGCACGTGGCTCAGGTGTGAGATATTCAGCTGCACAGTGTCCTAGGAGGAGACATGGGAGGCTCAGGTGCTGGGCTGAAGGTGGAAAGGTGTATCTGAACAGCTGGATAGGGGAATCCCATTTCCTTCCTTGCACCAGGGCCCAGGAGCTACACCTTGCCAAGGGGATGCAAACACATACATAGTCAACTTGTCTACACTTGTTTAGCTCAGGTAACGTTGACTGGAGCTAGTTCTTATTTAGTAGACAGCCCTGTCAACGAGAAACCCCTTTTTCCCCATGCTGTCATTCAGCAATTTTCTAGAGATAGTGGATGGTTTTAATGTTTTCTTTTACAGGAATGTGGAGCCCAATGTGCATCTCACAGATGGGAAAATAAAATCTGCTGTGCATATCTCTCTGATTAGTTTGCTCTGTGCCATAACTCATGTAACCATCTGCAGGTACCAGCAGCCCTTTAACCTGTATTTCACCAACTACAAATATTGTGGCTGCTCTGGTAGAGAGGAAGAGTATCTTGAGGAGGTGGAAATGGTCAGAGGCTGCCCTGAGGTGCCATGGTAGGAGATCTGAAGCACAAAGTCTATCCTGATGGATTTTTGAGGCACAATATTTGTCTTGTATTATTTGCAGGAGAAGATCACCAGTACCTGTTCCTGTTGCTATCCTGTATGGGAAGCCAGTGAGTAACAGGGATAACAAATTCACGAGAACATCAAGAGGTGAAATCCTTCTGCCCCTCTCCCCTAGCCCCATAACCTGCACCTCTAGGGTAAGAAGCAGTAGAATAACTTCAGTGTAGGGGGTAGAGCAGTGGCCTCAAACACCCACCCGCAGAGAGCAGGGCTGTGCTACCCTGCCAAGCGTAGCTGCGTTGGCAGACCTGTATCCAACACTATTGTCTTTGGGAGCATATACCTGCAGGTAACTTGCTGGCACTGCCGGCCCTTGCCAGTGCCCCATCAAGTACCCAAAGTGCCACCGGGTCCTTTCCACCCGGATGAATTTCAAGGTGAGAAAAAAAACAAAGGCACAAAATGTCAGATAGCTGATTTGCTATGTCTCCTCTCGCCGTCTGCCCTTTGTATTTGAGCCACCCGAAACTTTGACAGTCCATGAGAAGGGAGCCACAGAAACCTGACCATGCTGTGTGTGATGCTGCAAAGGCCACCTGCCGGCTCTGCTGCCTCCAGGAGAGAAATCACACCTGGGGAAACTCAAAGGCATCCCTCCCCATCCACACAGATTCCCAGGCCTGTCCCGGAGTGCACCAGATGGACAGCTGCGGTTTCACTTGAATTTCAGGTAAGTTGGGTGCTAGGTGCAGCTATGAACTGCCGGATGGAGAGCGTGTGGCTGCTGGTGTGTCTTGGGTTTGGCATATTCACACACACACACACACGCACAATGAGTGATCTAATGAAGGGAAGGGGAAGTTGCATGCCAGAGCTCATCCTTCATCATTTCCTAGGAAGCTACAGGTTTAAAAATGTGGCTTTAATTTCTTCTGTTTTGGGGGTTATGGCTAGGTCCCAGTCTGGGGGACACCTTCTATTCATGATAGCACTTGAGCATATGCCTAGATGTTCTGAGCAGAAGTTCAAAAGTTGTGCAAAGGCAAAGAGTTGTGTATTTTCTCTATGAAAGGTCTGCCCCACAAAATGCTTGGATCTCTTCACGTCTGTCAGCACAGGCAGGAGCAGGCAGCATTCATACCAGGGCTATGAGTTAGTGCATGCAACAGTCACCAGGCAGCAAGTCGCTCCAAGGACAGCTGCATTTGTCCAAAATGTGCACCAGAGGGGGAGCACTGCAATTTTTATAAGCAACCAAATCCGTGCTATTTATCCAACTCCCACACATGGGGCAGTTTGCTACAAGACTCCCTATCGAAATTAAGTGGAATCTCAGATTGGAAAGACAGATCTACAGTCCTGTGGGGAAAATGCTCACAACTCCCACTCCTTCACCTGTTCTAATCTTCAGCTGCACTTGCTGTGGGTGTCTTGTCTCCCCAAGCACAGTGCTTGGGGGGTGGGTGCCACAAAACTCCAGAACATTTTCAAGGGTGCTGATGTTGCCTGGGAGTCTGGCTCACATCCACAGGAAAAGAGAAGTGTGTTCAGGGTTATGTCTAGTTCTTCCTCCAAGATCTACCTCTCCTTCCGACCTGTCTGGCTAGAAACTCAGCTGACCATCTGAGATGTTAGTAAAGTCTCTTTTACAGAGATAGCATAGCAAGCATCAAAACTGTTGAACCATGGTATACTGCTATATATGTTTCAAACTCATAAACAGCTAGTGTGGAAAAGATAGACACAGGATTTCTCTCATCCGCTGCCTCCAGGTTGAAGTAGGGCATTTTCAGCTACGCTGAATGATGCTGAGGGAGCGAGCCACAGTCTATCCAGATCAAAATCTCTGCAGCGCACCTTTCACTTCCTGGGGCAAGGACTCATGCAGCTGGGGAACTACTTTTATGAATAGATGTTCAGAGAAGGGATTTGGCTATAGCAATTGTATCCATATCTGGGACTCTTTCCTGGAAAATTTTATGTGTCAGAAGTTTCAACTGAGTTTATGTGTTGGTCTGCATAGCACATCTCCAGAAAGGTTTGCTTTCTTGACCACCTACAGGTCACTGATCTTTGATTGTTGTATACCTCCATCCTGGAGGATATTATGTTTGCTTGGATGCATTTATCATTTGAAATACTGAAAATGATGATCAGAGAAGCTCTGGCAACAACCAAACTTGTGATAATTGTCTGAGCTGTAAAAGCTGCTGGGGCCTCACAGAGAGTGGCAGCAGATGCATCTGCGCCTGTGTTACCCTGCTTTCCCAACATCCCCAAAGCTTGACTGCTTTTTTGACAACATTACAAAAGCAGTGTAGAAAGGGAAAGAAACACAGTTAGAAAGAGGAAAGCATTTACTTACTTGGAGAACTGATTCAAGGTATGAATGATGCTAAGAAGACAGAGGACTGGCCAGAGGGCTGTAACATCTAGGAATGCTTTTTTCTCTCCAGCTGATATTTTTCATGTCCTGTGACATACATTATGTCATCCTGTACAACTCCTCTGTCAGGAAACGTATGCAGGCAACAGAAAAAGGCCCCAAACTGCAGCAGCTCCCCTACCCCAGATCCACAGACCCACTGACTTTACTTAGCAAACCAAGAGCATAAAAGTGAAAGAGGAGACTTCATCCCCTCCCCTCAGCTGGGGTCGGAATTTGGCTCCCTGAGCTACTGGATGTCTCTGTGAATCTCCTGTCAGTGGCCCAGCCTCACCACAAGCAGAGACTTGGGCTCCTTCCTTGGTCTGGAACTGCTGGTATGACCTGTGAAATTGGTTCTGCCACCTCAAGGCTTCCTGACCCTTTCCATGCTAAACTCCTATTTTCATCTCCTTATAACCTAGCCTGAGCATAATACATTTTTTAGAAGATGAACATATGATGGGCTCACAGGACGAGACCTGGTTTCCCCATTTTAGGAGCAATGCACTTCAACTGGAACAGGAGCAGGGCAGGGACACCAGTGGAAACAGAGGGAGAGAACTTGCTGTCTTCTGAGAGAAGACTGAATTTGTCTTGTTTAGCCTAGCAACAAAACAGCTGACAAAAGCTAGAACTGCTGTCTGCAAATACCTCAGAGAGGGAAAAGAGTTTCTTGAAAAAGTCAGTTTAGCATGATAGCAAATGGTTTTAAAATGTCTGGGAGTCAGTCTAGACTGGAAATGAGAAGCTCTTTCTACTATCAAAGGGATGAGGTCCTCACACAGGCTTCCATGGGGTGTCGTGAAGCCAAAATAACCCAATGAGCTTTAAGGTGAAGCATGAGCAATTGATTAACGGAAGGCTACAAAGGCATTGCCTGCAAGTGCAGGACCCTGGATTGCATGTTCTCGGAGGTCCCTTCCAGGGCTGCATTTCTAAAATGAGAACTACAGTTTGGACACAATATGTGAATGCTGAAATTGTAGATATCTCATCTTGGGTGTTCAAAATCACTTAATTCACAAGCAAGGCTTTACTGTCTCTACCACTTTTCCCTAGTAGTGCTGTTGAATATAAATGTATCATTGCTTTAGCTCTGCTCAAGTATTAAGGTGGTAGTGTGTTAGAAACATCCAGGAGAAAATTAAATAATCTTATGTTTGGTGTTTTGTCATGTGTGCTGCATATTTTATTTTCCTTTGAAGAAATATTGAATAATAGTGTATTTGGACAACATTTTTTAAAAAAAAATACAGTATGCCACTACATAATTGAAGCCTGTATTTTAACATATAATAGAGTTTCTAACTTTTCCTCAACATTTCTAACTTTGGAGTGCTTGAGTTTTCAGTCTTATCGTTCTTTAAACATGAAGAGGTGTTTGACTGTAGTAATGCTGAGGTGGCTGCAAGAATGGTCAATCAAAATAGACTTTCATCAGTGGTGCTGTGCCACTAAAATAATAGAAACTTTTATAGTGGTAGAAAATAAAAAGCTATCAATAAAACAAGAGTTGATTTTCTGTTTAAATTACAACTGGACTGTTTTGAGCTGTGTTTTACTAAATCCACTTGCAAGAGTTTGATACACTAAAAGAAGACAGGGAATTTCAGCATTGATAACATTCTTATTCCAAAACCAATTATTTTCAAACATGTCATCTTCGCTAGCTCTCAGTGAGGATTAAGTACAAGACAGGCTTGAACTTTTAAAAGCTAGTGAGTTTTAAATTATGAAGGAGCGGGGAGAAAAGGTGAGACTAATTTTTACTATACAGAAACATGTAAAGTTTTTCAGTGCATCATCATTCAAAGTCTTCTTGCCATAATTGTAATGAGAATTTGTAGAATCACAGAATGGTTAGAGTTGGAAGGGACCTTAAAGGTCATCTAGTTCTAACCCTCCTGCCGTTGGCAGGGACACCAGAATTATTCCCTTTCTCTTCTTTTCTTGATTCCCCAAAAAGAAAAACTTTGTGATTGGATGGTTTAGACTAATTTTTAATTAGTCATTTATCATATGAATAGTTTATTGAAAATTGATCTCCCCCATCTAGCCCAAAAGTATTTTTCTGTTAATTACTTTGCAAGCATTTAAGTATATCGGTACTTCAGACTGCATGGACCAACACTAGTTAAATGCTACCTTGGTGTGTCTGACTGGATGGGATTGGCACCAAGAGCTGGGTGTCTTGTCTGACTGTGTGATAGTCAGTTCAAAATCCAATTTCAGCAAGTATTTGTGGACATTATGTGAAAATACGTTTCACTGTACTCTCCCAGAAGTATATTTTGAAGTATTTTCAGATAATTAATCTTCTAATTCTCACACTTCCTAAATCCTCCTAGATTAAGAGGCATGCTGCTGTTGTACTACTCCTCTTCAGAAGAGTCTTTCATCCTCAGAGCTGGGCCAAAATGGACACTGCCATCAGGTATTTGTAAGAATGATGCCTATACTTTTCTAACTGCATGTGAGTTTGCACCAAGTGTGAAATGTTTTAGCCCCAAAGCAAGTATTTACAGATGTGGGAAGGTAGTTGTTATTCAGGATTTGATTTCCTATAGGGAGTGCAACCCCAGTGGAATTTCCACGGATGGGATCTGTGTTATCAGGACACCAATTTCCCACATAGGCCACCAAAATGGTGGACCTGCAAAGTCAGGAGAATCAAAGGGGTTGATAAATGTAGTCACACAAGACAGACAGGAGAACATCAGGATTTCAGTGTGACAGAGGTTGGCAGAGTTTCCATTCACACCTGTTGATGTTCACTCTTTTTGAATTTTGGCCTAAGCTCTAACTTGAGACATCGGTAAACCCCTGGAAAGCCTGTGGAAAGTCAGCAGTGCCCAAACAGTGGCTTAGTTGATGGCCAAGAACAGATGGCCTGCATTTCTCAGGGGTGTCACATAAATATTATCCTTGGGTTGGTGATATTAATGAGGGAGATAGATATTTCCAGGATGGAAAAGGATATCTGGACTGAGAAAATTTAATCCTGAAAAACTGAAGAGGAAGACTAAAAAGCAGGTAATCATAAGTTTCAAGATTTAAGCTTCAGTAGAACAGGGTGAAACGTGTAAGAGAGGCAGTCTGCGTCATATGTAAGGGTTTGGGGTGTTTTGTTTTTCTTTTCCACAGAGGTATTCAACCTACCCGCTGTTGGCAAGATAATATTGGACAAGATGGGCAACACACTGGCTTCAGCTCAGCAGCTGGGGCTGCTCCCCCAGGGCTTGAGGGCTCAGACGCAGCATCCGATGGCAGCAACTTGATGCCTATTACCAGGCATAAGGTGAGCAACGGGAGCTGATCCTATGCATTAGTCCACAGCAACTGTGAGATAAATTACATTAGTTTAAATGTCACTGAAGGAGGTTTGGCTGACGTATGCAAACTCATTAAACTACTTTAATCCTAGCACTCTAGGAAAAGGTGATGATTTCAGCAGGCTGAAATAGGATGGGGAGTCCTCACTGCATGAGATAAAAGAGAGAGCACCATGCACAGCTCCTCAGGCCAAGAGACGATAGGGAACTCCTGTCTTTCAGGTAGAAAAATGAACTATGCAGACTTTCCCTTTCCATAACACCTCTGTTTAGCCGAAGCAATAAACAACAGCATGAGACTTGAGAGACTAGGCTGGCACACCTCATCCTCCAGTTTAGTTCCTCACAGAAAAATGCATTTTCAGGTAGAGATGGCTGAAATAGCTTCAGTCAAAAAAGGCGCAGTTTGGAGATTTTTTTTTTCCATTAAGAACAATCATAAAACTATGTCCTCTGTCTTTGTCAAAGAAAATTAGAAACCTCCCCCAAACAGAATTTTCTTTTGCTAAGATAACACCAAGCTTTTTTTTTTTTTTTCAGTGGGGTGGGATATTTTGCATTGAGAGCAATGATTTTTTTTTAATGAGAAAATTTAGAAGAAAAAATTTCTCTTCCTTGCGAAACCAGTTTTTAACTGGGTTCGTCCATAGACGTGAATTAGATATTAAAAACAGTCAGAGAGATTTTGATCCTGTCAACTGTCAAGCATACTGCAAACAAAGGCATTTTAGCTTTATTCTGAATTTTTGGCACGCCAATAGCTCTCCTAACCTTGTAGATGTGGCCTGAATGCTGCAAGATAAGTGTGTGCTCACCATTTACTTGGTGGTTAGCCCAGGTTTTCAGGGTTGCAGAACTGAACTGACAGTTCAGAAAATAAAGTCTTTCTTCCTTGATTTTTTTTATTTTTAGCTGACAAGTGTACTGATGGCCAGTTTCATTTGATGTGACACAGACGGTCATTTCAGTTGGCAATCATCCACCAAAATACATGTCACCCTTGGCTAATGACCTGGATTCATCGATAATCTTGTGACATCTTTTCCACATTGTATATGACATGTGCCTGTGAACTTCCTGCAATAACCCCTTCATGTTTTTAAATCCCAGACCGCCAAATGCCTGGCTCCAAAACATTATTTCTTCCTCACAAGTATGCACCAGCTTCTGAGTGAGTGTCATGTGATGCTCCCTCCATCTTAGCCCTAGGGGGTGGTGGGACAGGACGTGTAAAATGCCATGGGAGGAGTCATCTGCCCTCTATTTCTATCTATCCCACCATGCCAGACCACAGCCTGAAGGGGCTGGAACCAGTGGCCTGTCCTTTCGTCAGCCTTCGCCTAGACCTGAGATGGAGGGATGCTACATTGCAGTGCTGTAGATTGGGGAAGGAGATCTCTTTGCACCTATATTTTTAAGGGATCTTGATAATAATTATTAATCGTCCCTAATAATTCTAGATCCTTATTTTCTCTACATCTATAATGATTGGGGTTCTATAGTTTTGCTCTCTGAGCTGCCTGATCACTTCTGAGGAGGAAGTTTAGCCTTTCGTATGCAGTGAAGCCTTAAAACCTGATCCAGAGTCCCCTGTAATCCATAGCTGCCTGATCAGACTCAAGGTTATATGACATACAGGATGCCATCACCTACTACAGAAGTAAGTGGTGAACAAGATGTTTGCAAGATAAAGTCTTGCATCTCTGTGCAAGACTTTCCAGACACTATCTGAAAGACATTTTCCAGCCTAATCTTTTACTGAAATCCTTCTACCCAGTTTACATTTGTTTCCATCACAGGGCAATTTGCCCAATAAATTAAACAGTCGATAAATGCAGTGGCCATAAATCTTCTCCATCACTAATTATCTTAAAAACGAGAGACTGCTATTCTGCCTCCTTTATTTCACCTGATAGTTGTAGCAGCAGTAGCTGATCTGTCTAATCGTCCCAGTAGTCTGTCTTCGACTATGGCCCACTGCAGTGTTACAGGGGGAGACAATATGAAAATCAGGCATGCGTAGAGTAATATTTCTCGTGAAAGAACATTTTAATATCAAACAGTGAGAAGCTCTGGGACTTCCTAGCCTGGATGTCGCATCCCTTTCCCTCGGCTGAGGTTGTTTTGCCATTGTGGAGAAATGCCCTCTGGGAGCTGCCGCTGTGTGACTGCTAACACTTGGCAGTCATTCCTCTACGTGAGCTGTGGGGAATCTCCATCACTGTGCAGCCATCTGAACCTTGTTTCTGTGAGATCCCAAAGGCCTTTGCAAGGTTTGTTTATTATTAGCCTCATTTATCTCTCTCATGACTGATTTTGAATATAAGGAAAGTGGATCCTATTAAAAAATTCATGTGTTACTATCTAGGACACGGAGTCAAGTGTGGAGTAACCCATATTTCATCGTCATACTATTAAATAACAAGAATTAATTCACTTTACGCCAACTAACTAAGCGCAACCAAACTAAATTTTAACATGTGGCAGAGAGCTGACATCTGCTAGATTAAAGATGTCATATGTGGATCCAGGATATTTTATGAAAAAGGTGAGTGAGTTGTTTCTGACATCACAAATTAACTTGTTGTTCTGCTAGGGAAACATTTTCAGTTTGTGGTGCCCTCTCCAAACTGTTGATCCTAACAGTGCAACCCAAAGCAGGTGGCCATAGATGACATAGAAGTCCTGCCTACATTTCTATGGTGTGTATGCCTATGAGGGAGTGAGTGGTGTTTGGAAAAGGTGCAAGATTGCACATCCCATCAAAGAGTAGCTAGGGAATGGAGCTCTGGGCTTAGCTGTGAGCAAAGCCCCCGTGGTTAAAGCTGTGCTTTAACCCAAGTGTCCCAAGTGACAATACCAAACCCTTTTCCGCCCTTTGCTACCCATGTCCACCTCCGTGGTTGTGCTGAAAAAACTGTTTGTTAGACAGTGCTGTGACGTAAATCAAGGTAGTGACATTGCACCTGCAAAGTCGGATGTCATCAGCCCAAAGGTCCTTTGCACTCACCTCAGCACAAATGAGGGGGCTGGGAAAGGACGGCAGGATCTGGCAATGTGTGATGCTGTTGTTTTCACCCTTGTCTGCCCCCACCAGCCCACAGCCCACTATGCCCAGTTTTGCAGTGGCCATTTCCGCTGACTTTCTCGCATACAAAACTGATCAGTGACAGAGCTTTTGGGCCCACCATGCACTCAGATTTTTTCTAAAATGGACCATTACCAAAAAAAAGGTCATTAAAAACCACACGAGAAAATCCCATTTTAGATTAAAAAATACGGTGGAGTTTGACCTTTGCTGTGTCTTTTGCCATGATTCCTCACTGGAGCTTTATATGGTATTTGTGGTCATGCCACTTTATTATTCCCACTGCCCTGTTTCTTCCTTCTAGGCATTAAAAATAGCAAAGATAAGAAGCACAAATTTTAGTTAGAACTGGTTGACCTACCCTTTGCAAGCACCAAGTGCATCCTTGGGTAATTCACAAACAGGAAAAAGAGACAAGGTCAATGATCAATTCATTTATTATGGCTTGACCCATCTTACCGAGCCTACGGTTTGCTCCTGAGGTCTCGTGGCCGGAATCCTTTCCTTGGGATTTGCTGATTGAGCACAGGTCAAGGGCCTTTCCATGACAGAGCCTTCCAGACTTACCTTGCAGGCAGCCTGGCTGATTTTTAGTGGATTGATGAATGAGTTAGGGCACTAAGTCTCACTCTGAGCACAAGGATTAGAGCTCTCCATTCAACTTTTCAGGCTACATCAGCACTACAGAGATATTTGGAATAGAAATCTGCAGCACCTCAAAGCGACTTTGGGGTAGTGGGGAGAAGTCCCCAGCCACAATAGCAGAAGGACATAGGGACATTAGCTATATAGGAGGATAGAGTTTGCCATGGAGAGTCCCACACAGATCAGAAAATGGTCCAGAGGTGAGTCAGCTCTCAGAAACCAATCCAGTCATAAAAATGGACATTCACATGGCTCAAAAAAGTAAGAGAGGCAAACAATTCATATGGGCTGCTATGAGGTCCCTCGCCTCCTTTTTGTGAACAAAACAGAGCACAGAGGGAATAACCCCTGCAAAATGACAGTGATTTTGTACTATTGACCCTGCTCTGGTGCACTGAAGAGCAGCAGACTTTCCCAGCCCACACAACCCATGGCTTTTGTCCGTCTGCACAAAGGATCTCTCCTCTGCAACACTCTGCAGCCCTCGCAGAAATAGCACTGTCTTCTCTGTCCTATTGCTGTGGAGAAGAAAATCATAGAATTATAGAATCATAGAATCACAGAATGGTTTGGGTTGGAAGGGACCTTAAAGATTGTCTAGTTCCACCCCCCTGCCATGGGCAGGGACACCTCCCACGAGACCAGGCTGCTCAAAGCCCCATCAGACCTGGCCTTGAACACTTCCAGGGATGGGGCATCCACAACTTCTCTGGGAAACCTGTTCAAGTGTCTTACCATCCTCAGAGTGAAGAATTCCTTCCTAATATCTAATCTAAAGAACAATTTATTTCTCATACATGAGTTAATAACTAACTGCCCATCTTGCGTCTGACTGATGAGAGCCTGTGTAACTTGGCAGTCTTCCTCCATTTGTAGGTCTGATGGATGGCTGTTCTCCATGAGCACTACTGCCACAGACATGGATGCCACCAAAACTGGCAGCACTCTGCAGTGAGCAACATCTGTAGGAAACAATCCATACAAGACTGAAAAGGAGTTTTCCCCAACTTGTTCTGCAAGGACAATGCAAACGTATCCCATCAAAACACCGGTTTAGTTTCCTTTGTTTTTACTGATCAAGCAAAAAACCAATGCTGTTTCTCTTTCCCAAAACCTCCAAGGTAAAATTCACTTCAGACCCCCTCCAGGAGCTGGCTAGATAGAAGATCCTCCCTTGGGACTGCTCAGCATACTCATTATATTGCGCTCAGTCTTCTAAGATAATGAATCGTGTATCCCAGGACTTGCCTACACTTGAAAGTTATCACTGATTAAGGTAAGGCGCAAATATAAAGTGCCATTGCTGTTTCTTAAGAGCACCTCAAGGGTTGAGTTAAGCAGGAACAATGCACTCTGATTTTGCAATAACAGCATCTACGCAGGGTGTTAATCAGGAATAGATGATTGGAAACAACCCAACACAGAGGCACGACGTCGGTGAATCAGCTGCACTCGCTTAAACCTTTCTCAGAGGGCTCCAGCTGCCCTTGCCAACGGTAGGAGAGCATTTCAAGCAAGCGCTGCTGAATCACAGAATGGTTTAGGTTGGAAGGGACCTTAAAAATCATCTAGTTCCAGCCCCCCTTGCCATGGGAAGGGACACCTCCCACTAGACCACTGAAGCTCCTATGGGTGATTTCAATTAATACTCTACATGTTGAGTTCTGCGTCACGGTTTGCAATAGGTAAACAGCAGTTATCTTAAACCATTAATATTAGCTGAGCTATCTGCTTTGCTAAAGGATGGCTAAGAAAAAGGCTGGTGTGCTTGCCTGTTGAGCAGTCAAGCAAATTAAAATGCATTTGACAAAATGTTCCAGCTGCAAATGAAAGCCCAGAGCTAGATGAGACTTGTCCACAAGAGCCTGTGACAGGTGACGGTATTGCTCCTTCACCAAGTTGTTGTTAAGCAACAAAGCTACGAAGGAACATTTGGTAGGTTGCAAATGCTCTCCTCTTGTCTTTCACTTTCGAAAATTTTCTTGAGTGATGCTGCCCTTATTCTGTAATTGTCCCTGCTCAGTAGGGGTACTTGACAAGCCATCTGGGAGGATCTATCATTGCATAACCTCACACTTGACTGGCAAAGCAGTTCACCTCTTTTGACTTGTGTCTGCCCCCTTCGTACAGCTGAGGACAACAGGCATTCCTCAGGTGTTCTTCAGTACGATATCCCTGGAGAAAAAAAAAACCAAACCAAAACAAACAAAAAGCTCAGAATTTGGCTTGCCTTTATATTTTTCATGGTTTTAGCCTAACCCAAAACACTTTAAAAAAAATGATGAGTAGCCTGCTAATGAAACGTGTGAGGGAATTAGGTCTATGGTCTCCAATTTATATGGAGGAATGGAAAAAACACCCTACCCTTACCGTGATTAAAGTGTCTGCAGGAACTCTTCACGCTTTCAGGCCATCTCTGGCCACTGCTCCGTTTAGGCCACCGCAGGTATCTACAGAGATGATTATAGAGACCTCCCGGTCGATGCTCAGAGAAAAGCAGGTGCTTCCAGAAGGCAATGCCAGGCTGTGCTCTGTGCTTGAGGGGGACACACGGGCTTGTCTCACTCAGACCTGCATCAGCTGGACACAGGTTTGTGACTGCCCAAGTGCCAGCTCCTACCCCGCACCACCTGTGAGGTGGAGGGTGGTGAGCCCCACTTTCCCACGTGCTGTGGGGTAGGACCCATCATGGGGGCTGCTACTGGGGGAGCAGCTGGCCAAAGTCAACACTGTGAGGGTCGCTCCTGCCCTGTGGCTCACACGATGCTCCACTGCACCTTTCACCTGGGCTCAGCCTGTCCTGAGGACCTGAGCATCCAAGACAGGGCACAGAATGGGGGCTTCAGAGGCTGGTGGAACAGTTTTGGGGTGGAGGGGGACAAGTGCAGGGGGAAAAGGAAGATAAACTTCTTGAGGAATGATTTGCAGCCCTGCATCTGAAACTCACATGGGGACCTGTGTTATCTAGCATTGCTTCATCTGCTGATTTCAGGGGAGATTCAGAACAAGCCTCTCTGCCTTCTGAAGAGCTGTGTCAGAATTTGCCTGGCAATGCAAGTGAAAAAACATTACTTAAGGGAGTCTGGCTAAGTCTGTGAACAAAAAACAGCTTCATAGAATACAAGTGCATACAACCTAGCCTGCATTTCAGGGAGCACAGGTAAAGGTGGTGGAATACAGCACAAAAACACCCAAAATGACCTAAGGCTATTTTCACAGTTTTCTTTTCTACATGATCATTATTATTATTTTCTTTAAAAAATAACCTTCCTATCAGCCCTGAGGCAGTTAAGATGTGGGACTAAAAGCTACAGCTGACCCACATCAGCACAGCAGAACAAAATATTTCATTAGTGTCTTGAAGTCCATAACTCAACCTTCGCTAAAGCTTGAAGATCAGCAACCACAACTCCAGTTGATAACACTGGGAACAGAGAGGATCTGGTACCTTTGAAAATCAAGCCCAGAGGGACTCAGAGAATTTCTGTCAGCGCTACAAACCCAAGGAAATTTCCTGATGGTTGCATTTTATATTTGGAGTTTCACTGACCTGGAAAATAATCCATGGAATATATATTCTGTATATTCCTCAGACAGCTTCCACATGGTCATCTCCAGTACCAAACACAATACTCCCAGCTGCAGTCAGTGTATTCTTTTTCTATAAATTTGTCTTCCAGAGCTATATTTCTTCAAAGATATAATGTGACTTGGAACTCTACTTTTAGGATCATAAAAGATTTTGTTCACACTATACTCTTTAACAGGTGCATCCAGAGACTAAGCCCACTTTAGGAACGTGTCAGAAGAGCAGAGCTAAAATGAGTTGCCAAAGCTGCTGTCTGACCTTTAAATACATACTCAAAGCTCCATCTCAAGGGTCCACAGGCCCAAGAACTTTCTTTTCTCAGTGACAAATGCAGAGTGTCTGCAGGTCAATTTTCACCCTGGCTCCTTTGAGCAAGGTGCTGAGTCCACATGGTAAAGCCAAGTGCTGTTTACATGGGAAATTGTGGCAAACCTCTGCGTGTAACCAAGCAGCTTTCGTGTACGCTGAATGGAAATATTCAGGGTAAGCCTCTTCCTCTTGACAGTGTTTCCTCCTACACCTTGTTCTACTGAAGCAGCTTCTGTAAGTAACCTGAGATACAAAAGCTTGCCTGTCACAGTGTAAAAATACTAAAACTCCACCGCCTTATAATCTACTCCAGCAAAGGCTGGGAGTCCACCAGGTCTCCAGGATGTGCTTCCAGGAGACACTACCCCTAGTATAGGGTTTGACGTTTGGAGGTCTTGGCTGACCATGGTTATGGTTGGTGGGGGAATAGAGTTTATAAAGCTGCTGGGAAAAGGTGTGCTGCAAAAAAGCCATGGGAGAGAAGGGTGGCCAGCTGAGGACATGGTGGATCTGACTGAGGGGGCTTTCATTCTGCCCCAGCCAGGAGTGCAGGGAGACCAACCACCTGCCTACATGGATTAGAGATGTTTCTCTGACCTCACAACTAGTATTTGGATGCCACCAGGCAAGAAGGGAGCCGGAGCCTGAGGGAGGCTGTACTTGTATGATTGGTACAAAAAGTGATAGCATAGCAGCTTTTTTCCACTGCCCCCCTTGGCACATGAGGGACTGGAGTATTTGCTAACATTGTGTAAACACAGGGAAGTTCTCAAAGCTTATCACCAGAGAAATGCTTCACAGTCAGCCCTGGCACAGGTCAGACTGCCCGGTGGGATGGGTATGTCTGATGCTGTATCTTCTGCCGTAAGTGAGAAGCAGCCAGTGGCTGGCATGTCTCTGGAGAAGGCACACGTTACACATCTCTGAGCATGCCAGCTCCCTGCTTCTCCTGCCTGGATGTCAGCCTGGGGACGCCGGCCCAAAGAGAGGAAAATGTTTTTTCCTTGTGTCCCCAACTAGCATAAGGTGTCCCAAGGAACAATAAGTTTAGACAGGCTTTAGCCCAAATGTCAGCAAGATCAATTACTGGCTTCCTTGTACCCCCCCACCTTCCCTGCATAACTGTATCTAAGGTTGGGTTAACTCTGAAGCATAATGATGGCAAGTCGAAGTGACAACACTGGTAACTGTTTCAGTGCTGATTGGTTTACATGCTTAGCAGGCTGTGTAAAGGTGTCCAGTACAGCTTCAGGTCTTGGGACTTCTTCCATCTCACAGATCCCAAAGGAATTCTAGAAAGCCATGAAAGAGGGGTGGAGAGGCCCAGAAGAGATCTTAGGGTCCATGTCTGATCCATATCACTCCTGACAGGTCTTCACCCAACCTGTTCGTAGTCACCTCTAAAGCTGGAAAATTCACGTTAGGCTTAGGAGAAAGATATCTTTGATGGTGAAGAAAGTGCAGCACCAACAGAGGCTTAGGAGGTATGGAATTGCCCTCAACTGTGTTTCTGATGCTGCCTGCATGCCTGTCGCGGAGACACTGCATGATACATTGGGGCAGTGGGTGTATTCATGTAGGGAGGTCAATTTTTTTTTGTTCAGGCATGAATGTTTTAAGGGTGGTCGGTCCTCTTCCAGGTTACTCACCTTGTTGTTAAGGTTGAGTTCTCCAGACACTTCAGTACAAATGATCTTTTCTTGTTGTCTTAGTTTATTTTCTTCCAAGACAGCATCTCTGCAGACCTCTTGGTCTTTACTCCAAAGAAGCTGGAACGTAAGGATTTATACAAAACTGCACAAGCAGCAGTTTGCATAATACCTGCCCACTCATCACTCACCGGGCACCCAGCTCAAGCCCTACTGTTACGATCTGGTCTGTGCATCATATGCATTTTTACTGAGTAGTGAATTTGGTCACTCAGTCAGAGGGCTTTTTTTTCGCAGGTGAGCTGAAACAGCGAGACTGAGTGAAGTCAGTGCTCATTACCATGTGGACACTGCTGCCTGGATGCAGCCATGGCTCTGTCATAGGACACAAAACCTTGCTGCACCACGTACTGCTAGCAGTGGAGAGAAGAACAGCAGTTGTCTGGGAGGTAATAATTCCCTTCAGGTTAAATTAAATTTATATTGGTTTAATTTAAGACAGTTGGGAAGAGTTTTCAAGCTAAAATAATAAAAGCCACTCCTGAAGTGAAATAATAGATGTGAAATAATAGGCAATAATATTTACATGTGGCAATAATTATAAAGATGTACTGTCTATGAAAGATTTGCTATTAATGAAATTGAACAAAACCAAGTTTCTGTGTGGACTATAACCCAGAGGCCGATGGATCTTAGGTATGTTTGAGAAGGACTGCTGACCTCAAGTTCTGCTGGCACAGAGCAGGAATTACAGAACAGGTTGCCCAAGGAAGCTGTGGATGCCCCATTCCTGGCAGTGTTCAAGGCCAGGCGGGATGGGGCTTTGAGCAGCCTGGTCTGGTGGGAGGTGTCCCTGCCCAGGGCAGGGGGCTTGGAACTAGGTGATTTTTAAGGTCCCTTCCAACCTAAACCATTCTGTGATTCTACGATTCTATGGCCCAGATGATTTTTTTTATTTTGTGCTTTAACACAAAGAAAGTTGAGACAGGTTGAGAGGCACAAACCACATGCTTCATTCACCATTTTTGTAGCTGATGGCATATATCAAGTTCAAGGTTAAAGTGTAAATTGTCACAAGTGGCCATCCAAGAAGAGATGCAGTCAGGAGTCCTCAGGTTAAGATTCTCTCCTAGGTGTCCACTCCAGTGCAGCAGGGGATGACAATCATATCAAAACACACACCCTATAATTTTCCCCCGGTTAAATTATACCCTTCATTAAAGCTTGCTCAAGCTGCCTTTCAGTGATCTTTGTCTGATGACAACACTGGCACTGACTGGATTATGCTTAATTAGGTACAAATATTGCACGCTAATTGGCTGCTATGCCTTGTACACATCTGTAATTAGATAATACTTATCATATATTAAAATGATTATTATTTACTCATTATCTGTTGTGTTTGTTCTAGTATGGAGTCCTCAGTCTAGAAGGCATCAAGTGAATAGCGTGGGGGAACCTCAGTGCAGACTGAAAACTATAATTTGACAGCAATGCAATGAGAAGGTAGAGGAGAAGAGGACAGAAGAATGGCTGAGCCAAAGGAAAGCGAGCCCTTTCTCCGGGAATGCACCAGTGGAAGGCCGTGAGGAGAAGAGGATTGAGATACCAGGCCAAGGAGCTGCCGTAGAAGCCCCAGGGTATGTTAAGTGAAAGGCTACAAGCAAAAAAAGCCCCCTAAAAACTGCAAATGAAAGGCCTTTAGCAATAGGCAAGTGCAAGCACTCAACCGCTGTGCAACGTTTGGGTGACACAATCCCCCTTAAGCCTCATAAAAATGACACAGTAATAGGGAGTGGGGTTTCGAGCATACCTTGCACTCTGGGTACACCCAGAGTTTCAAAGTAGCCCCTGCATTTGACGCACAGCGCTTGATGGGAAGGTCTGAGCTGTCATTTCCTAGATTCGTTGTGTATACAATCTGCCGTAGGTGGGGAAGATTAAAGAGTAAGGAACACTTAAATCTAGAAAGAAAAAAGCAGAGCTCAGGAGTTGAATGTCAGTAATTGCATCAGGTGCAAAAATACAATTAGTGACATTATAATTACTGAAATTAAATATATCAGTTTATATGAGTATGCACTCTAATACTTTTGACAGCCTCAAACATTGTGTGATGTCAAGTAAAAACAGGATGACAGCTCTCTAATTTGTAAAGAAGTAGTACTAGAATCATTAAAGCTCACTTAAAGGATTTTATTCTGTAAGATACAAAGACAGGAAAATTTTTAGTGCACAGAGGATAAGTGCTTATAAATGCCCAGTAAAACCATGCATACATCTGCAGCTATTAAGACACACAGCAACTTTTCTAAAATACAAACGTGGTACACAGAGTAACAAACCCTGCAGCAGCACCATGGAGAACTTTAGTCTGAAGGAGAGAGGGGTAGGAGGACCATTCCCTCTGGGGTAGGACCCACCTCACTTCAGATACTGCAGACGCACAGGTTGCATGCTAGTTGTGTCTGTATCTTCCTCTAGTCAGTAGAGAGAAACAAGTACCACTGGAGACAATCCTTATCATCTAAATATCCATTTAGGATGCTTGGTGGTGAGATGAATCCAGGTGATTTCTCTCCCTTACTAATTTTCACAAGAAATCTTCCTATCTCCTGGAGAATATTTTCTCCAGCAGGCCTCTCCAAGGTTGATCCTTTAAGTGTGGGAGAGTTCTGCAGCCACGAGGCAGTGATTTTTTTTTCCCCTTCAAAACAGCTTCAGTTTCCTCTCCCACCTTCCCTCTTCCCTCCCTGTGTGTAGGTCCTTTTTGCTAGCAGGATGGCATTTTTTTCCCCGGTTGCTAGGTTGGTAGCCTAGTTTCCCAAGGAAAGGAAGCTTATGAGATCACACTGTCTGTGCAAGTGCCAGTCAGTCCCTCCTAAATAATTTTTGAGCCTGTGAGCTGAGTTTGATCAAACTTGACAGGGAATGGAAGTCTCAAAGGTTTGAGCTGCCTACAAGTGCTGTGGAAGCAGTCAGGCAGAGGAGAAAAACCCTGGGAGTGTATCCACTGCAGAAACACAACTGTGTTACTAGACACCAGAGAGTCCACACAGGAGACAGTCATTACCACCGAACACCACGGGAGATACAATTTCGCAGCTTCAGCAGCTCACAAGACAACTTGATTAATATGAGCACGAGCAAAATGTTCTTCTCCCCTTCTTCTAGAGCGCAAAGGCTTCCAGTTACAGAGCAGCAGGGGGGGGAAGCTCAGAAATGACAGGCCGGCAGAGTGAATTTAGAGCTAATTGCTGCTGCTTCTCAGGCCGGTACTTATACAGAGATCTGCTCAACTTCCCTGTGACTCCGGTACCCCCATTTGCATGATCTAGTTCACACAAAGGATGAGATCAGAAACTTCAGACCACGGACTAACGCAAGCGGAGCAAGTCCTAAATTGCCATGAGCTGGCACAGCTCCGTTGTAGTCGGTGAAAATGCCTTATAATGGGCCATCGTTTCTAAGCACGGCTCCATGACTAAGCATCCGGTTCATTTTTCTTTGCATTTGTCTATATAACAGTTGCTAATGGCAATTCGTTTAACACGAGCATGAGTCGGAGCATAAGCTAAAGACCAGCAAAAGCCGTGCCTGGTGCGTAGGCTGGCTCTCGCTTATTCCTGCTGTGGCTTTTCCTAGAAAGTCAGCCACCTCAGGACTGCCTGACTAGTGAGCCTGAACAAACTCCTCACTGTTCCGTGTTAACGCTAGCCATGGGGAAAAACAAGCTATTTGCACAGGTGGGATTCAAAGAGAAGCTGAAATCACTCAGTTTACAGAAAAAAACACCAACAAACTAACTACAGCTGACATTAAAATGGAGATGGAGGAGTTGTGCAACTTTGTGTGTTCAGTAAAGTATTGATGTTTTCTTCTTCTCCCTAAGCCTTCCAAGTATTGATGTGCCAGACCTCTGACTTAGGTGGAGAGAGCACAAATCACCAACACCTGAAAAAAAAGGGAGGGAAGGAAATGAAATGAAATGAACCTTTGATGCGCAGCAAAAACAGGGAGCTCGCCAGCAGAGAGGGACATGGCTGAAGATGGACTGGGGTCTCTGCAAGAAGGACAGGCATGGCAACTTGTCCTCGACAGCCTAGCCAAGGATGCAGGCTGAAATTCACAGCCTGAAATGCCTGGAGCACAGCATCTGCATTAGGTAGGTATGCCACAACATTCTTTAAAGCGAGGCTTCTTCCACGGGAGACGTGAACCGCAACCCTTGTGTTCACAGGGCTGAACGTTTTCTGCTACACAGCAGATCTATGAAGCCTCGGG
Source organism: Dromas ardeola (assembly GCA_013398915.1). NCBI lineage: Eukaryota > Metazoa > Chordata > Aves > Charadriiformes > Dromadidae > Dromas > Dromas ardeola. Next base: position 137,889 of record VYZM01002439.1, on the reverse strand, counting down.
GAAGCATCCTTTACCTATTACTTGTTGTTGTCATTTCAATCCAGACGTTTTCCTTCTGATGCAAGCTAAAAGATAAAATAAGATCGTTCTAATTAATAATGCCTACCTCCTCATGTAACATTTTTCACCCACCAAAGATCTCAGTGTTACTCCCCTTTAATAGACAGTGGAAGTAAGGGTGAGAGAGATCAAATGAAATGTCTTGGCAACAGAACAAAACCGAGTCTTGCATCACAGGTCTAGTAAAAGGGACAAGGGCACCTATTAAGCCTCAATAAAAAGCAAAGCTTAGGACAGTTTTCTGACATGTTGGATCCTTAAATGAGGCGTTGCAAAACTAATGTGACCATTGCTCCATGCTAACAAAATATGTTCTGGATTTTTCATCTGACAACATCATTTAGGGTTTCTTGGAATATGGGAAATTAAATGGGGCTGTGACTTCACAGGAATCGTTCCTTTGCGAAGGGCAGCTTGTGCCAGAGGACTGGAAAATTGAAAGTGCCCCAAAGGAGCACAGGAACAGATAAGACCTCTTTCACTACCCAGTCAAAATGAAATGCAGAAAGGAGCATAAATACCAAACTATCAATTTACTGTAAAACTTCTCATACTTAAGATATTACTATTAGAAGTTCTGACAAAGAGACACTATACTGGACGCTTGATTTGACTCTTGAAGAGGAACATTTGGCAGAATTATACCATGTAACTAGCCTGTCCTGAAGAAAACTTTGGTTTAAAGGGGGATAAATCTGATTAAAACAATTCCCATCAATGTCGGTGATGATTTTTTTTATGTTTCCTTCCTTCTTCTGTTGTTTTTTTCTGTTTGGTTGGCTGGGGTTTGTTTTTTTTGTTCCCTGCCTTAGGGAGCATCAGTTTGAATATCCAGTAGTTTCCGAAGTGTTATAAAAATTGGTGGTATTAAAGTGGTATTAAAGTGATATTAAAGGGTGCGCTGCCCATCCACTCTTGAGTCTGCTGCTTCACAGAAAAAAAAAAAAGAAAAAGGTGTCCTGCAGATCTGGTCTTTGATGCTTGAGAGATTTATTAAGTTTTTCACAGTCCTTAATAAATTGATATAATAGGCAAGAAACCTGGCGGTGCAAAGGACGATGTACACCCAAACACTTCGTATTTTGGTGGCATGAACCTGGAGCTCATATTTAGGTAGCATCCCTGTCAGAGGCAAAACTGAGCATTTAAAATCCTTACCTAGGCAGAATGCATATTGACTTCAGAGGATACTTTTTCCCAGAGAAGTGTTGCGTAAAGAAGGTCAGGGCTAGTTGTTTGTCCGCTGCAGCAGTGCTGTTTCTCTTGCTGAAGAGACTTCCAGTACCTGTGGGTATGGATTTCTGCTGGTGGATACCAGCACTCGAGTGAACTAATGGTCAGTCTCACCTTGACTTTCAGCAGGCTGTTTCCATCTTTCCTTCATATCATCTTAGGGAATAAACAAACAAACAAACAAACAAAATAAAGCAAACAATAAAAACAAAAACCTAGGGTAGAGGCCACAGGCTGGGTTTCTGACCATTTGAATCATTTAAACCTATTTCTGCAGTTGTCTTCTGAAAGGCAAAGCCTATGACAGCACAGCCTGCCTATCCATCAGCAAACTCTTAGCTCAGGAGTATGGGCCTTTGAGTGACAACTTCTAACTAAACAACACCATGGGGATTGGCAGAGAAATAACTCACCAATGACTCGCCAATAACTCACCAATGACAGTGCAGTGTCTCTCTGCCACATCACCTCCAGCTTTTCTTCCCACTGGTGGAACTGGGCAGCAGAAGGTCCTTAGCCCAGAGGAGCAAATGAAAGCCCCTTGTTGTAACACCACTGCAACGGGCCTTGGGTTGAAACTGTCCCTCAGGAGAGACAGCAGCCATCTGGAAGCATATTTGCCAACAGCACCATTGATCATCAGCCGCCAGTAGCCTAAAGCAAGTCTTTTGGACAGCTAAAATTGCATCTGGTTTTGTGACAGAGACTCCTCTGCAGTCCCCATCACTCCCCCGCAAAAAAAAACCCAAATCAAACCAAAAAACAACCCCAAACTCACCCTTTTGCCATGTGATGAAGAATGAAATGGCTCTGAAAAAATAACCTGATTTGCCACCTACTCCTGCTAGTCCTGCTAGCCACCTCCTGCACTGGCCTCACTCTGCAGCAGCCCGTAAGCAGGATCTGCAGCTAAGGCAAGAGAGGAGGGAAAAGCTGGAGGAGGAGGAGGAGGGAGGGGGAAGGCAGAGAGGCTGCATACCTAGAAAGCCAGGGCTATTCTTGCTGCCCACCCTGAAGGCACCACCTCAGCATCAGGCAGGAGTAACAGGGGGAGAATCTGGCTCTCTGGATTTAACAAGCTCACTTTCCTATAATTGGGGCCCTCAGGCACTGCTGTAGTGCACCTAATACCACTAATTATTAATGAATCAGCCCTGATGAATAGGAAGGCTGAACTGGCCTCTGTCTCCTTGGGTTGTCAGCCTTTCACAGCGCCTACTGGATTTCGCTGGGCAGGAAAGCAACTGCACAGATTTAAACGGGCCCTGGAGAGGAAGGGGACCAGGGGAGTCACCTATACATTTGTTCCTAGCCTGTGCAAACCAGCCAGGGACCAGCAGCGCCTTGCTGCTTCTTCTGAGGCGTAGACATAGACACCAGAAAGTCCTGCAAGAAATGGGTACTGCACCTTACTTTTATACAAAAAAACCCAAATCGGTATATAAGTATACAGAGGTATATATGCTCCCTCCATAAAGACCAACCTGTTTGCCCTCACTACCATTCAGACAGCTTTTCCCATTTTGTGCGTCCTGGCTCAAGCTTTTGCTCCCAGCACAGGCCAGCCCCATCTCCCTGCCTACAGCCTTTGAACAGGAGCAGATGAGAGAGGGACCTTTTTTACCCTTTAAAGCAAAAAAAAGGCGACCACCACCTCAAGCTGGCCGCGTCGGAAGGCAGCCCGAGGCGGGGGGCAAGGCACAGCCCTCCCTCCAGGGCTGAGCCAGGCTGCTCAAAGGTGGAGGCTGGCAGAGAGCAGCCGACTGCCAAGGACGGGTTCATCCAGCACCGGCGGGGAAGGAGGGAGCCAGCTTCCCGCCGCCCTCCGGGGACTGCGGGGCTGCGGTTGCTCAGTCGGAGCTGGGGACAGGAATTAGGGCAGGCAGAGCCGCAATGGCTGCAACCCTCCCCGATTATCCAGCCAGCTAGAAAGGCACTGGCTTGTCTTTTGTTTCAGCGGTGTTTTTTCTTCCCCTGTTAATCTGGGTTTCGGCTTTTTTTTTTCCCTTGTGTGTGTGTATTTTTTAAGTGGGAGATAATTTTACTGTGGCAACTGTCAACGTTTAAATTCTTCTCTGCTGCATTTTTTCCCTCCCTCTAGCTCGCCAGCTCACGTTTGCCCAGGAGTTAAGGGGTGTTCAGAGGCTTGACCCTCTCCAGCTTTTGCTACAGCAGCCTGGGGCAGTGGGACCAGCCCGTCAGGCGACACCGCAGCCTCCCCCCGCAGCCCTCTCCTGCCAGCCCCTGCACACCCTACCGGTGCAAGGCGACAGAAGGCAAACCGAGTACGCTCAGTCCCTGCCTGGGACTTGGGGGAGAGCTCATCTTTCCTTGGCCACAAAACAAGGCAAGACAGAGCAATCACCCCTGGGTTAAAACAGAAATCGACCATTGCACCCAGCCTTCGGAATCAGCACCTGAAAGGGGCAAAAAGGGGAACAACCAATGCCTTGCGCATTGAGGGGCTCTTATAAAATGAACAGGGGGAAGGTGGGGGATTTAGTTGGTTGCTCGTGTTCCCCGAAAAAAAAATACCGAGCTGCCTGCGGGGAGAGCATCCCTTGCCGGTTGCCCGGGGGCAGCTGAGCCGGAGGGACGGGGGGTTGCTGCCGTCCCTGCCGCCTGCGCGGGAAATCCCGGGGGTGCAATGCAGGTTTTGTAACAGCATATGCCTCCTTGCGCCCCGGCTCGCCCGGGATGCCCGGTGGCCGGCCTGCGCCCCGGGGATGAACGCTAATTGTCATTAGGAGCCCGAAACGGGAGCTTTCCCGGGAGGCGTCCGGAGAGTGGCAGGAAGGAAGAGCAGGGAAGGGGCCCAGCCACCGGCACCACCGGGCGCCCTGCTGCTGCCGCCGGCGGCCCCGTCCCGACCCGCTCGGCTGTTTCTCCCCGGTTCGCCACCGTTTTGTCATTCGCCTCAACGGAGGGCTAACGGGGGGATGTGCTAATTACGGAGAGATTACCCATTAGTAATGCAACCTCACGGGCAGATAACTCGAGTCCACTAATGAGCTGGAAATCGCCCCCTTATTACCGAGTTTTAGCTTTCTTCCGAGGGGTGAGGAAAAGCTGGCAGGCTTCCCTCCCACCGTCCTCCGACGGACGGGCACCGTCCAGCAGCCGGGAAGATGGGGGCCGCGGCGGGAGCGCGCCCGGCCGCATCCCGGCGCCCAGCCGGGAGGATGCCGGCAGCGGGCGGGACAGGCGCCCGGGCTGCCCGGCGCTAAGCTGGCTGCTTGCCGCCGGCTAAAGGTCGCCGGGGCCCAGCCACAGAAGAGACACAGCCCCTCGCACCCCAGCAAAGGGCTCTCTCTCCCCTCTCTCCTCGGCAGCTGGCATTTCGTGGTACGGGAAATCATAACGGCAGCGCCTGACCTCATGAATACAGAGATGTGCACAGAAAAAATCAATTTAGGTCTAGATCCTCTGTGGGGAGGGAAAATAACCCAAACCATTTAAACAAAGCTCTGCTCTCCAGGGTTTTCCTTTTTCCTTTGGTGGTGGTGGGGATTGAGTCTAGAGGGAGGGCAAAGGAAAACGAAATGCAAGCAGACCTGCCTCTGCCGGAGCGAGGCTGAGCCCTGCAAAGCCCCCCCCAACACACACATAATGTATTTTATCATTAAAAAATCAACATTGCTTCCAGTGGTAAAGGCGCCTGGCTCCAGTTCCTGAGCGCATTCGTTGCTGGGATTCAATCCGTTTGGGAAATGCAGATTGGCTTGCGACCCACTGTTTGATTTATGAACTGTTACATTTGCTATTGCTTACACATTACATTGCGGACCTTGGGAAGGAAGGGGAGCAGGGAGAGGGGCGAAGGAGAGAGAGACCCTGCCACCCTACACATTGGCAAAGGAGAGCTATTGCACAGGCCACGGCTCCCCACCGGAATAAATCACCTCCAACCAATTCGCGGCCCCTACCTCCCCATCACCCACTCGCCCACCCACCCCCGGTCGCCAGCTGGGCTCTCGCCTTATAAGTAAAAAGGACGTGTTTACTCTTTGATGTGTATTTCTTTATAAAGGCATCAGGCGCCTATAAATAGCCGAGGTTAGAGCAGCTTCTGCTGCGAAATCAATACCCCGGCCCCCCCTTCCCCTTGCTCCTTCGGCTGATCTGCCTTATTAATTATGAAAGGGCTCCTCTGCGCCCCGGCTCCAGCTCCGCAGCTTCCTCCTTAATGGTGGTTGCTGCCCTCCCTCCGCCGGGGCTCCGCGCCGCTCCGCGCCCGCGGGACCGCCGCGCCCCCCGCCCCCCGACGCTGCCCCCCGAGGGGGGGGGTCCTGCGCCGGCTCCTGGCAGCTGGGAAACGGGGATGCTGAGGTTTTGGGTTTCGGGAGGAGGAGGATGGGAGGATCTATAGCATATTTTTAAGAAAGAAATTTAAAAAAAAAAGGGGGGAGGGGAAGGCTGAGACTAACCAATTCAGCCGCCCTGTCCTTGTTTGAACTGAAATTGCCATGTTCATCAAGGGATCGGTTCGGGATTTAGCCCTCCTTGCCTGAAAAACCCTCTCCTTTTCGAGACAGTCTAAGCATATTTTATAAAAAGGACGACACCCTTATTTCAAACAATAATTTTTATTTTATACTTCTGTCTATACTTTGTAGCAAATCTTTTTTTGTTATTTTTTTGCTGAATTGACTTTATAATAAACTTTTGTTTAAATTACATTTTTCTTCTCTTTTAAAATGAAGGCTCTTTTTTTTTCAAAATCATGTTGCTGTTGTTGGTGTTTTTTGTTTTTATTTTTTTCTTTAAGTTTACATTTAAGCCCCCTTTTTGTGATCTCTACGGTTGGATATTCAGGTAATTTACTGGTATGTGTAACATCTAAAACAAAGAGGAGGAAAAAATTAAAGGCAGTGAATTCGGAAAGATGCCTTCGAACAGCAAGTAAAGGTAAACTCTCAGAGATCTGTTAGCAGCGTTCCTTCACTCCTCCGGGCATTTGGACACATCTCTTTCTTTTGCTCTTCCCTTCCTTCTTTCCTTCCATCCTTCACTGTTCTTTTCCCTCTCGCTCGCTCGCTCTCTTTTCCCCTCGAGGAAAAATGCTCTTTTTTTATTTATTTATATATTAATTTTTTTTTTTTTTCAGTGGAAGTACCA
>VYZM01002439.1:20247-122732 GCA_013398915.1 Dromas ardeola | reverse complement strand
GGAGGGGGGAGGAAAGCGGGGGGGGGAGCTGGTCTCTCCCGGCCCTGCTGCCTGTGCTCAATGCCGGTGGCAAAACCCCGGTGGTGGGACTGCAGAGGGTGGCGTGGGGAAAGGAGCCACGCGTGGGGTAGCCCTGGGGAGCCGCAGTGGGGCCACCGCACCCGTCCTCTGGGCTGGGTGGCGGGGATGGCGCCGGCCGAGGGTACGCGGAGCACTGCCTGGGACAGGTCTCGGTCTGGGGGGCTCCGGCAGCCTGATGCCTTCCTGGGACCCTCCTGAAGGCCATCCCCGCCTGGAAAGCAGCGTGGGACGAACCTAAAGGTGCCGGCGTGGGCTTCTCACGGTGCAAAGTGACCAATTAAACACCATCCTACAGCCTTCCCCCGGGCTCTTCCTCTGCAAAGTTATTCCCCTCACCTTCACCAGCCATCTGTAGCATCTCCAGGAGCCGAAGGGGAACTGGTTGGAGGGAGAACTACTGTTGGCCTTTGCTCTTCCTGGTCCCAGGTCCCCCATTTTTTGCAGTCCCACTGTGCTGGCGGTGCTTTGGTGCCCTGGACAAGCTGAGCTATCAGTTGGTCCCTGTCTTTTACAAACTGCCCATGACAATCCTCAGACCTTGATGACAGAGGGACAGCAGCTGCCAGGCCAGGTCCCCATGACCCCCATGGGCTGTAAATGCCTGAAACCCACCAGGCAAAGACAGGGATTGCACGGGGTTAAATGAATCAGTGCAACTGGAAGTAAGCAAAGTGGAGGGCAAGATGAAAAGCTTCCTTGCTACCATTCACAAAATAGTGCTGGTAAATGCCATTGCCTCTTTAGGTTTACTTAATGAGTGCAGGGGCAGACTGCAAGCCTGCACATGCATCCACTTACAGCCGTCACGAAACCCCAACCTCTGTTTCTTCAACCTGAAAGCAGGAATAATGTTGGGTAACTACGCTAGCAATCATCTGGGGCCTGCAGATGAAAAATGCTGGCTTGTCTCCTCTGCACCTTCCCATTATTCCTTTTTGTTCCACGTTTTCTTACTATTTATAGCTCTCCACTATGGACGGTGAGCAGGATTAGAGGACAGAGCTGACTGAAAACTAACTTGAGGATTAAAAAAAAAAAAAAAAAAAAGCCAGTTAATTTTCAACCAGCTCCCAGAGCCAGCTCAGCATGTGGACACATGGTAGTGAACGCAGTGCAAAGCACAGGCAGTGGGTGCTGCAGCTTGCCCTCCCATTCACTCAGCCATGAAGCTGCAGCTTAGGGTAGAGTTGCCTTTTACACACTCCTGAAGACATCGGTGGCAGCCAGGAGGCTAAAGCTAAGCTTTGGACTGGGCACCATGTTCTCTTTCAAAAGACTGAAAGGTTTGAGTTTAAGCTGGAGCTAAGGCAAAACACTTTTTCCCAGCTCTTTGCTGCTGTGGTAATGGGTGCTTTTCTAATGCAACACAGAGACTGAAGTGGATATCAAAAATGTGGAGCCCTGTCCTTTTCCCAGGAGGGATAGGTTAGATATAGCCCAAAAGGCCTTTTATATCTCACAGTCAGTGCATTGTCAGCATAAAAAAGGAACAGGATGAAAGGAGTGTGGGTTGAAGTACAGGGATATAAGCATTGAACCCACCAGCTCTCTGCAGCTCGTGGCTGCGTTTGCTGTTAAGGACAAGGCAGCCTCGCAGGAACACCAGGATGTGGAGGCTGCATCAAGAGGAATTTCTTATTTCACTCCTCTGCCTTATTGATAACCGTACTGGTTTATTTAAACATTCATATCTGCTACGGTTTTGCCTGCTACTTCTCCTTCTGAGGGCAGACAAGCTATAGCTTCAGGTTAGAGGTTGGGCTGTCTCCAAGAGACTTGCATTGAACATGATTTTGACATTACACTGTGTAAATCTGCTTTGGAATGAACTTCAGGGCAGTTTCCAATGCACGCACAGTAAGGAAGAGTTTAGTATCTGGATTTTGGTACGTCCATCACCGCCGAAATGACTGGAGCCTCTGGCAATTTGGCCACAAATCTCATAAGAACAAGCATTTTTGGGGGATTTCTGGCCAAACAACAACAACAACAAAACTAACAGCTAGAGGCATCAATTACAGAGGCAAAAAGGGCCTGGCCAAATTCCTCTAAATGTTCTTGACTGTTGGAGCAGTCCAGCTCCGTCTGAAATTCAAGCCTGGCTCCAGCCTTACCACCTTCCCTGCCCCAGGAAGGGGCCCGTCGCGCTATAGATTCTGAACAAAAGCCAGCGGTTTCAGCCCATCTCAAATAGCAGCACTCTCAGCTCTGCTGGGAGCCGGGAGCAGGATGAAGTGGGGACAGTTGTTTGTCAAACTATCCTTTTTTTTTTTTTTCTTCTTTTTTTTCAGCATGGTATTAGAAGGTGCTTGAATATCAGCCCGTCTCTAAGAGACATCTGCGTGTGTTTTAGAAGAGGCGCTTCTCACTGTGCCTTGCCCAGCCCCTGTTAGGACAATTTGCTCATCAGCACGATTTTGCCCTTGCTGTTAAGAAAAAGGGCTCCGTCCTCATGGCAGCCTCATGCTCCGCTTGTGAGGGTTGGCGGCAGCGTCACCCCGCTGGCGCGTGTGATCGCTGCTGCCGTGGGGGAAGCAGACGGACGGCGACGGAGCCCACGGCTGCCGGACAGATATAGCTCTGGCAGAGACATCCTCGGCGAGGGCCGCGTGGGCTGCACCGTGTGCCGGAGTGGCCGGTTCGGCCTTTGGGTGGGCATCCCTGCGCTGTGGCTGCCGGGCGGAGAGCAGCGTGCTGGGCAGCTGGTTTAAAGCCAGCCCAGCTCCATCTAAACCATCTACCACAAGGGGACCCACCGCGTTTAGCGATGCGCTTCTCCCTTAGCTTTCGGCGGCTGACTGTCATGGCTGAACCGCAAAAGAGGCGGGCGGCTCCAGGTAGCAGGGATGACTGCTTTCCCGGGCAAAGCTGGCTGCATCTCTGCATTTCTTTTTCCCTTCATCCTTCTTTTTTTTTTAAAATGCAAAACGTCTCTTCAAACGGCTCACACTGTGGGCTCCTCAGTTCGCGGTTGCAGGCTAGTAATAGGGATAAAAACTGAATCTTTGGTGCTGTCGGTCAGAGACTGATTTATTCTAAGCATCGGTTTGGGCTGGAGGGGAGGGTCCAGTGATCACGGTGATATTTAAAAGTCCCTCCTATGGGTGTGTGAGGAATGTATTCGCTCTTAGCTCATCCTGCGGTAACATCGCCTCTACCAGGAGGCGACTGTTTGCTTTTACTGTCCCTCACCATCAGCCTGGGATCCGGCCCTGGGCGAAGCTGAGATGAAACAGGAGCCAGTGACTTGTGTCTCCGTACCCTCCTGTCTCGCAGGTCGCCCCGGGAAGGGGGGGACAGACTGACAACTTTACTGTCCTGCAGAGGTGGCTGTCCTTGCTTGCGCTGTGCCTCCCAGCCCTCAGCTGGTACTTTGCCTAGAGGAAGGTGGCCAGACGGAAAAATACATGCAAATATCAAACCCAGCTGATACATGAATAACTGTTCACAGTATGATCCTCCAAGATTTTATTTAAGTAGAAAAATAATGAGAACACACTGAAAATGTGACAGGTAGGATTAAAGAAATACCTTTTGCTAGCGGCCAGACTTCTAAAGCTTTTTTGGGTGGCCTTGTTCATTAGACATCTGCCTTCATTACTGGCTGGATGTGTCTGACTTCAGCTAAGCAGAAAAAAATTGAAGTCATGCACCTGAGACCAGAATTTGCCCCACATCTGCCTAGAACTCAGTACTAAAATAGTGCTGTTTGTTCACCATGAAAATCATTGTCATTTGATGTCTGTGAAAACATATTTCTGAAAATACAAACTGTTGCTGTGCTTCCAAATATAAAACTGGGAAAGAAAAAAGTATATGGCTGGGTGAATGTAAAAGGAATGTGACTGCTCAATACCGAATCTTTAAAAAATGGAAAATGCTGAGTAAGGTATTTGTGACCTATTTGACACAGAAAACAGCCATCTGATATAAACTTAGAAAGTGACTAGAATAATGCAATCTTCAGTCTCAGCTTCTGTGATTTTTCAAAGGGGAAAACTAGAATGCCAGACTTCATTAGGTTCATTTGAAAAGCTCAGCCTCTCTGTTTGTTCTTCAGTAATTTTCTCTTTTAAAAAGCAGTCTTAAAAAAACCAAGATGTCACTTGACCATGATCAGCTCGTGCCAGCCAATCCAGTAAGGAAAGCACGATCTATTACAGAAACGGTAGTGTTTGCATTTAACTGCACTCCTCAGAGATATATTTTTAGGAGGGTGCCTATGCATGCACTCGAAATTCTGCATCTTATTAGCATGCCCCCTTTGCATGGGATTGTGGTTCTGGCATTGCTGCTGAGCCCAGGCAAGCTGAGGGGAAGCATGCGAGCCTGCGCTGCTCTAGCCAGATGGAGTTCACACCCACTACAATTATGTTTGCAACACGTGATTTGCTTAAGGTGCCCGTGGATGTTTCAAAGAGTAGGATGATTTCAGTAAAGCAGACTCAGAAGAAAGCAGTATCAATCCTTAGCATCTTTCCCACTGAATTTTTCCTTCAAGAAACATAAACCCAAGGCAAGTCTGTGCACTTTTCATCGTAGGCTGGAGGGAAGTATATAGACCTGGAAAATGGCTGTGAAAAGGCTGATACGGGTGGATTTCCTGGCACCCTGGCTTACTGTTGTCATAGAACACAAGACCATAGCCCATGTTGGAAGGAACCTCCGGAGATCATCTGGTCCAACCTTTCATGGACAAGGGAACCTAGGTGAGATTATCTAGCACCCTGCCCAGTCATGACTTGGAAACCTCCCATGCTGGGGACTCCACCACATCCCTGGGGAGGTTGTTTCAGTGATTGCTTCATTATGGTGACATCCACACCATGTAAGGAATTGTAAGGTTTGTGATGAGCTGTATGTATCATGCCAGAGCTGTTAATCACTCTCTGACATCCTTACTAGACACCTTGGTCCAGATACTAGTCATCCTGAGTACATGAGAATAACCTTGAATACACACCCATGGTATTAAGATAATTTCCGTTTCTCTGGCTGCAAATGCCAGTAATGAAGTTCTGGATCTTGGTTCAGAACCAAGCTCCAAGTGTGGAACAACACCACCATCATTGAGAGAACACAAACTGGCTGCACAAGACCTTTATCTTCAGTATGTATCAATATCTAGTCCTAAATGTTGCTGGAATGTGAATGTTTCTTGCTTCCATGGACATCGGCACCATGACTTTTATTGACCACAGTGAGATGGGACGTTCCTCATTGGGATGATATTCTGATTCACGTGTTTCTTCCATTGATTTATAGAGTATCTACTGCCACAGCAGCTATTAACCTTCAGTTACAGTAGGACTTCAATAACTGAAATACCACTCTGAGTTTTCTTTGTAACAGTCAATGTGATTTGTTCTAGAAAAGAACATAAATATATATTTAAAGAACCAGCCATATCAGATTTCCAGCTGTCATGGGGAGATACTGCTTCTACATTTTAAATTTTTCTTCACCAATCCTTAGTCATGAAAACTGAAGTTTCAGGTGAACTTAGGGATTTAGGGAGCAGGGAAATGATGTGTTAATTAATTGTGGGCTGATGAGAACATTGCCAGGACAGGTGTTCTGCCAGTCACACGTGCATTGCAAGAACTTCAAGTGAGATCTCACTTCCCTAGGAAGGATGAAATCTGGGAGGAAGAATGTATACAAAGGTGAAAAGGGCTCTGTGACAACGAAAAGCAGGATGGATCTGTACATGCACCTGCAATCTGATTTGCAGAGATGCTGAGGACATGCAACTTCTTCTTCCTCCTCCTTCTCCACTATTAGCTTTAGGAACACATTTATGACACTGAAAACTGGCAAAAGTCATAGGTAAGTCTCATGAATCACAGAATAAATCTGAGTAGAAAGTTTCTTGATGTGAACTGGGCACATCACAAAGGCATGACTTGAGCAGAGGTATGCATTCATTAAAACGGTCCTTCTTCAGAAACCCGCATTTGGGCCACATTTGTCTTCTGTGTGCCACAATCAGCATAATTAACTCAGATATCATTGTCAGGTGTCAGCTGTCATGCAGGTGATTGCAGCTGGAAAAGTCAAGAGCAGTTCCATGGCTGCTGTTCATAGGTCCATGGAACAACAAAACAGCTGGCAGCCTCCTTGAGGACTTGTCTTGCTCCTCACCATGATCTAGCAGTGCAATAGAGGAGCTGGAAAGTTATGTGGATAGCCATGGACTAAGATGTTGCAGGCATGACTTATCCATTGCCATTAGCTAACACACATCCAGGATCTAAAGCCACCTTTGTGAGCATCAAAGGCCTTTGCTTAGTAACATTAAGGAGTTATGTCTCTTTCTCATGGAGTTCTTTGCCTGTGCCACCCCTGATCATTCTTGCCTTCGGGTTTTGTAATGAACTGCTAGACCTTAGTAATTTGGGACTGAACCCCAAGGGCCTTAGACAAGCTCCCTCCACCCGGGGAGCAGGCAGTAGGCATTAAAGGCAAACTGGAGAGTGGCAGGGTGTTGTAGTTTGTCTGTCCTGTCACTAGAGTGAGACATGCTCACAAGCATCCTGGGCTCCTCTTTCGGGAGGTGCTGGGCAGGCCTGCGTGGTGCTGGTGGTGGCACTGAGGGGGCACCGTGCACCATCGTAGACCTTGGCGTCCTCAGCAGGCTGAGCCTTGGGATCCAAAACTTGCCAGGTTACCCCATTCTACTGCAAACACACCTTCTTTTTTTTGTTTGTTTTACAATTGCCATAGAATAGCTAAAGTGGACAAGGGGGTGGGAGGGACCCTAAAAATCCTTCGTGATGACCTCTTGATAGCCGTAACTACTAACCTCTGAATGCTGGCCATAAGGGTGTCTGATCTGATCTGTAGTCCAGCAGAGTCCGCCAGCATCTTTCTATTGACTTCCAAAAGACTTTGAGTCACACCATCACGCTGCTTAGGCTGAGCGAGACCAAGCAGCAAGATATGTATTGCAGGTATTTCTCGGCGAGGCAGCAAGGAGAGCAAACTTTTTACTGAAGGGTAAAAAGACAGCGGTAGTTCTGACATCTAAATAAAATGACTCACTGAGGGAACTGCCCTCTCTCCCCTCTCCGCGACATGCCCACCTGAAGACCTATGATTTATGACAATGTATTTCAGAGGGTCCCGTAAGGACGGGTGGGTTTTTTTCCCATTCTTTCTTTTTCTCAGGGCAAAGTGTGATGCCCTGCCGGTGAGTGGCTTGTGCAGGTCCAGACGGAGAAAGCAAGCTGCTAAAAGGTAGTGATTGCAGCACTGATCTCTTGCAGGCTCTGCAGTGTGAGGAGGTGGTTCTGAATCACAATGAACTTAATTGAACAAGAAATGGCATTGATTTTTCCTTTTCAGCCCTCCCCATTGCTCACAGCAACAGTGCACTGAACCTTCTGCCCATGCCAAGTAGCAGCATTGCACAGTGCAGTAGAATGGAGATTTTTTTATTTTTGTCCTATAATTAGCATGTATTTATTTTTAAATAGGGTAAAAACCCAAAGCTCTCTAGGCTTTGTATTGTCATCAGGGAAAAGCATTGCCTGTGCAGTATGAGTTGCAGGAGCACAAGGAAGCAGGTTATGTGAGAAACTGTAGCTTACTTTATACTACCCTGACCAGGAAATAACATTGTGCTTGAGTTTATCTGATCGTTGAAAGAACTGGAAGGACACAATTGCCAAGCTGCTCCAGGGCTCCTAAAAGGTCATTTTATTATTTATTTTTTTTATCTTAGACAGATAAAGGTGTATAAGCTGCCTCCAGTTTACAGGGAAACAAGGAAGAAAAGCATTCCATAGTCCCAATTATTGACTCATTGCTAGTTTTCGCCCTGTTAGGCAGGCATGTTAACACATAATCACACGTTTGAACAGCTAGCGATTTCCTATACAACTTGTTAAATATATCAGTGAATATACCCGGGTGTTTACCCTTACTTAGAACTGATGAGGGGTCTGTGTATTTTCCAGTGTCTCTCCCTCTATTTCTGCCAAAATATCGAAAGAATAAATTATGGGAAATTGCCTAGCAAATTCAGCAGTCTTAGTGCCCAGATCCCCACTCCGGTATCATAATTGGGTTCCCTGCAATGCACAGCTGGTTTTGTTCTTGAGGGAAATTCTTCAGCTGAGATTGCCAGGCTGAGCAGGGAAGGCGAGGACGGCTAAAGGAAATTTAAGTGCAGGGCACTAGCAAGAGCAGTACGTGCCGTATATATCACGGGAAGATCAGCTTCTACCCTTAATAAACACGCCTTCCCAGTAGCAGGTACTGGACACCAGATCAACTTGAGCTGTGCCTCCAAGCCAGGGGACGCCATGGCCGACCTCCTAGATGAAACCCCTGGTGATGTGGAAAGCTGCCAGGGGTCCCCAGGGGAAGGAACCACAGCAGCCCCACCACGCTGCTGATCCCAGGTACCAAAAGAGCGTTTTTGGGGCTGTGATCAGCTTTAACGCTGGGGTTGAGCTCAAGAACGGACCCGCTGCAGAGTCAGCGTGGGTTTCTCTCGCCTGCCTCCTGCCACTTGATATTTTCGTTGCTTCCCGAGGAGTGATTAAATGGATAGTGAGCATGTATCGGCTTTCATGGAAGTCCTGTCATTGACTTCAATCAGAGCAGGATCAGACTCTTCTAGAATCGATATAATTCATGAAAGCGCTGTACAAGAACTAAAGCAGTGTGTTGTGTTGCAATAGGATACATATAACGAAGTTACTGGCATCCAAGCGCTCCGCCTAATGGGGAAAAATGCATCCAAGAATTGCTGTTACCGAAAGCAGGGCTGAGCTGGGTAGCCTAAGAAATGAAACTCAAAGAAACGGCAATATTTTGGGTCAGCATGCCTGTGACCTGCACGGGCAAACCTTCAGCACACCTCTCCTGCTAACCATCCATACTTTGCAAACTCGCCTCCCAGCTTGGCAGGGAAGGCCGCGGATTTCACCTCCGCCAAGCCTGCACCGGAGCAGCAAGAAGCTGGTTTTGACACTGGAAGGGAACAGGTGATATTTCTGCACTTCTGATAAAGGGAAGCCTCTAGCCAGCTGAGTAGGTTGAAGAAGCCAGCCAAGACCAGCAGCACCAGGGCAATACTCACAAACTATTGGGAAGAACTGGGTGGGAGTGGGCTTCCCTCTGTGAAAACAAAAGGATTTGCCACAGCTCATGGCAGCGGCTGCGGCTTGGTGTATCTTTTGCCAGCAAGACCTTCAGGCCAGCAGATGAAGGCTATTTGGAGACCCTCCAGCCCGGTCCCACAGCTAATGGCACTTGTCCTCCAACGGTGAAGCTGCCCAGAGGTTGGAGGTTGGATGTGAACACCTGGGGTACATCTTGCATCAGTCAGCACAGAGCGCGTTAGAGGATAGAGCCGCACCGGGCACCTCAAAAGTGAGACAGCCGCTCACTTACTACAGCTGTTAATGACTTTGGATTCCGCCCTTTGTCAAAAGAAGTTCTCAAAACAGGAAAAAAGTATCAGGAAAAACAATAGGAAGCCTAGCAGTCTAATAGTCTATAAATACAATACAGTGAGACTATGAGGTATAGAGCTTAAAACCAAAAATATTTCATATATTAAGAAGCCTCCAGTGATTCCACTGTGAAGATTATGCCTGGCTTTACGTGCTAAGCCTCATTTTTCTGACTTTCTGCAAAAAAGCTGCTTTCTCCTTGCAATTTTTCAATTATTTTCTCAAGCCAGAGGAGGATTTTTGTGTGCGTAAAGTCTGAGGTTAATCTGACAAGGAATCTTGGAGATATGAGCCTGAAAATTGAGACTAGGGTTTCCTGTTGGTACAGGATTTTTTTTTTTTTTTAAATTTATTTTAAAGCATCCTATATCAAAACTATTTAGGTGCGGAAGCCTTTAATGTGATTATTTAGCTTTCTTCCCTGAAAAATTATTATCCTATAAATATTTTAACAAGGGCATTGTTTAATCTGAAGAATTCTGCAGTGTAATCATTTTAACATATCCCTCTGCTTTTAATCTGCTGCGTGTCAGCGACAACCTATACTCTTATTTAAACAAAAAGTCTACCTCCCTGCTAACATGCTGTGCCTTTACAAGAGAAGCAGGCTGGGAAACCTCTTCTGTCTATAGTAGAATTTTGTGAATGAAAAGAAAACCTTAGTCAAATTAGGAAAAGCTGGACAATCAGTTTAAAACCTCCTAGAAGATCCATATTTGTATCTTCCTCTTACTACTTTCCATAGTTTATTGCCAGTTAAATGGGTTGCTCGGTGTGCTTGTATGGCTGCTGTTGCTAGGTGTGGGGGTACAGGTAGCCACCGATGGCTGGGGGCCTCTGTGGCGTGCCCCCCATGCCAGGACTGTGTCAGATGAGAGACGCAGGGGGGACACTGGTGTGTTCAGTGTTGCTGCTGGTGGGACGGTGCCAGCCAGTAAGGGCTGCTGGGGCTGTTATCATCAGATTTTTCATGAGGTCCTGTGTCAGACGCAGCCAGGCTCCGCCGTGAAGAGACCACAGAGGGAATGTCATTGTCTCCTCTCTGTGGACGACTAAGGAAACTCTCCCTCCCCTCAAACCCGTGAGGAGCGTGAGATGCATCATGGTGCTTCTGGGACACGACTGAGAAGGGGAGTTGACCTTCCCTGCTTCTTTGGGCAGTCAAGTGCATATGCACGTTGGAGTTCCTAGTTCACAAATAAGATTTAATGATATAATTTACATAATAAATTATATGTTTTATCTGTGACTTATATTATCTAAATAATTTAGTTATAAATTTCATTGATTGCCATACCTGTTGCTAGAAGCCTTTGATGCAGGCACAGTGCTGGGCTGGAGACAGCTTGGCACTATTATCAGCAGCGTCACCTTATGGCACTGCATCAGCATTACCTTATGGCTTGTTTCATCTCAGTGCCTGCCCAGGTGACCACACTCGTAACAGCTCCGCTGTGACTCAGGTCTGGCATTGCAAGTGTGTTCGGGCTCAAGAGTCGTTAAGTGGTAGGAGGTTTGCAGGTGCTATCCAAGCAGAGAAGTCCCAGATAAAAGGAAAACCTAGCTGGCCTTTTCCTTCTCGGTGTTCAGCTATTGTCTAACCAGCAGCTTCCAAAAGCTACCAACAGATTGTTTCAGACTGTTTTTTGGGGTTGGATTTTTTCTTCTTCTTTTATTTTTTTTAGGAACTTGGAAAAAGAGAGTTCCCTTAGATTTGTCACTTATGTGATAACTCATCACCCACACCAGTTCCACCAGAGTGCTAAATTACTTTATTTCTCATTGCTTACTCCGGTAGGTAGGAAGGAGCTCTATTTCACATTGGTGGGACTAAAACACAGCACAGTGAAGTGGAAGATAAATCTGAAGGGCTATCAAATTTCTCAAGTCCTAGCCCATGCTCTGCTCACTGGGGACTCCTCTGGCTCTGCAGCTGGCCTACATTTAACCTTGTATTTCTTGCCCTTGCAGCTCCTGGGCTTTAAAAAACAGATCTCCCAGGATATCACCCTGGCTCTTTCTGTTACCTGCTTCATCCCAGATTTCAGCCTGTTAGAAGAATGGTTGATGGAGCTGGTTGTTTCTCTCGTGATCCAACAGATATCCACTGTGGGAATACATCTTGTTTTTCCTTGAACAGTAAGAATCCACAAACAGGAAATAATGTTTCTGTTTTTGTGCTCCACGTTGTGGTTGGTTTTTTTTCCCCACTCAGATATTTACTTTAAAATAATGCGTTTTGCTTGCTTATACCCCTTTCTTTCCTGTGCTTCTCTTCCAACACTTAGGATATTTTCTTCCTTTCCTCTTCCTGTTTTCTTACTGCTTCTGTTCACAGACATGTACTCATTAAAATGCATTTTATAAAGCATTGCCAGCCACACCGTGTGGCTTTTCACCGGCCACAGTGTACAGTCTGCGTTTTGGGTGGTGGTCCGGGTTGGTGCTCAGCCATCTCTCTCCAAGATGGGGCTTGAACTCTGCTCTGCTAAACCCAGTGTGACTTTCAGAGCAAGAGGCTCCAGTCTCACATCAACCATAGCAGAATTTTTTAAAATTACAGCAGGGTTGAAAATTGTGGCTGTATTTATGGTTTATTCACTGCTTTTTAACACAAGTTTTCAAGGAACCATCTTCAGCTTCACTCACTGTAGTACACTTCCTTATGGCAGCAGCTGCTACCTATCAGACGTCCCTCATGTCCTTTCACATGTGGGCTGACAGGACCAGAGCGGGGCATCTGCTACCATTCACAGAGATCCATGTGGGATCTCTCTTCACCCTGGACTACATTTGATTAAAAACTCCCCTGATGATAGGTCTCCCATCAGGATCTGTTTTCCCACCATACATCTGGAAGCGTCATACAGAAAGGTCAGTAGTGTGAGTAGCAGAACGTTCACTTCGTTATAGGAAAGGTCAAACAATTAATGTAATGAGCTCTGCAAAGTGTATAAGGGTGAAGATACCGTAGATGCACAAACTTAGAAGACAGCGATGTAACAAACCCCAGAAACAGTTTCACAAACTTCCAAAAATTCTGAGGCTATGGTGGCATTTGCCACAAGAGGCAAAAAAAACCCCAACAAACCCAAAACAAACATCTCTCCTGTGTATCCTGTTCCAGGTCCTTGACTGTAGAGGACTGCCACGCACAGAACTATTAGTACTATTAGCTTGAAATTGCAACCTGAGAAAGTGACTGAACTTGGAAAGCTGGAGAGAAGAATTCCACCGAGGAGCCACAGAGCTGGTGGGGGACATAAAACTGTTCATTATTCTTCAGGTCTGGAGAAAATTAGGCAGAAGTAAAGAATTTATTTTGAAATACATTCTGGATATTTCAGACACTAAGTGAAATTTGCACCAGCTGAATTGTTAACATACTGATTTTTCTTAAAGGGAAGAAAATTGTGTAAAGTCATGGCACACTGGGGGTCCATTTTTTTTTTATTTTTTTAAAGTGAGATCTAAATTAGCACAATCTAAATTAGCCTGATTGATTTAGGAGAAAACTAGTCTGGACTTTTGTAACTAGGAGCCGTACCACTATACAACGCGGTAGATAACACATATGCTGCCTCTCAGGAGTTGTGATTAAGGACTTGGGTAGTGGCTCATTCCTGCCCCAGAGCGGAGCCGACCGGGAGCTCAGAGAGTTAGGAAGGAAATAGCTCTTCCTTGATCCTGGGTTTCCAACAAGCTGATTTAATCCCTCGAGCTGAGAATTGCTCTAACTTTGTCTCTAATTTCTTCAGGATACCTGGATGGCCTCAGGGGATAGAAAAGTAATATTTGCTGGGAAGATCATAAAAGAAGATCTACTCCAGGCTGAATTTTGCCTCTTGATGCATATGCGTTGATGATACAGGAGTGTCTTGGGCTAAAGAACGAATCAGGTTTACATCTCATGTAAAGGCTTGGGTTTACTGCTACAAGATTAAAAAATCAACTCTGATTCAGGGTTTTATGGCAAGTGATTGTTGGCTTGTTTTTATAGTAACAGCCACCATTAAAGAACTTTCCAGCTTCTTATTAAAGGCACAAAAAGGGAGAGCCAAGTGGCTAAAGTACTTGAAATATAAGGCAGTAAATTTTATTGTATCAACACCTTTTTTCCTGCTCCTTTATCCATTAGAGTGAAAATTTTATTTTTATTATATTGTTGATGATTTTAGGTGTGGTCTTGTGCTTCCTGCTTTGGGGGAGAGGAAGAGTTGGGAACCCTTCCTGGCCTATGGAAGTGGCTCATCATTCTGATTACTCCTTTAAAGAGACAACATGCAAGCCACATACAAAATGAGGAAAAAACCCAACAGAGTAAATCACATCATGGAAGATACTGTCTTCAGCACCAATTTTTTTCTAACAACCTGTCTGGAGAAACACAGATTCATGACAACTGCTCCAGGATCTGGCAAGCTGCTAACTCTGTTTCACTGCTCTGGGTATTACTTTTAGGATGTTTTTTGAATCACATAAAAGATGACTTTGTCTTAGCTGGTTATTAGCTAACAAGCACAAAAGGCAATATATAAAAGAAGAGGAATAAGTCAGTGAATGAAAATGAGGTAGGAGGGAGAGAGCGGCTGCAGGAATCATTGAGCCATATTCTAGCTGCTGCTGCAGGTGGTGCTGCCAACCTGCTGCCATCATGTCTTGCTGACTGCGGGAAGGTGCAGCCAGGGTGGTGATGTTTTCTTCTTGGAGAAGGCCGCACTGTACCTTTCAGTGGCCTTGAAATAAATAATTCTCCTCCAAGAAGTGTTGCATCTTCATCCCATTAATGTAACCAATCCATACGTTCAGAGTCTCTGACTCATGCCAATCACTGAAGTTGGCAAGACCAGGAGGGTGTTGTCTGATCTGTGGTGTCTTTAAAAGTCCACTTCACACTGGTGCATTTTATTTCTACTGATTTTTTTTTAAAACACTGTCACGTGTCAGGCTCAATGTAACTTTCTATACTTTGAGAACTGGCATCTCATAAGCGTGTACCCAGGCACAGAGAGCTCCGCTGAGGACAGCATTAGACACAGGCATACGTTAAGGCCCAGACTAAAACCAAAGACAGAGCATTTTATGTTGAGTTAGCCTCCACAGCCTCCACACTTCAACGATAAAATTCTTCTTTTCTGCAGATAATCTTGACGTCTGCAGGGAATGTCAGTCCTCCATGACCTGAGGATCCATCCAATCTGTGTCCAACCAGTCAGTGTGGCTCTTTGCTGAAGCTAGGGTCTCATCCATCTCCCTTGTGGTTTATGGTGATAGGGAGGTTAGTGAGTTTGCCCTTGAACGCAGTAATATGTTGAGTAACCCAGAGAGAGACCACAGGCAGCTCCACAGCAAGCTTTCCAATATAAGCTTTGCCACAAAAAAGCTTTGGACACCTTCCATGGAAAAGTAATCACCATGTCTGTATGTGTCACTGCCTTGAGTCTGTGTGGAAGCTCACGCAGCTGGACCAACAGGACACCATCAGAGTCTGAATTTGCATCTGCAGGTTAGCTGCTTCACCTCTCATTGGCAAGACCAATTGGTGGCTATTCCAGTCATGGGTCCGGTAGGTGTCACGGTGGTGTTTTGCAACTGCAGCTTGGCTAATATTTAGTCCTCAGTTCCCTCAGGGGCTACAAAAGAGCCTTCTTACCATGTTTCAATCACTGTTTTACTTGGTGTGAGCATAGGGCAGGAAGACCTGGGGGAGCTGCAAGTCCCCTTATGCAGCTCAGGTCACTTCTGAAAGAGTAATTACACTTACAATTCCTTCATATAATTTTATAATAAGTTAAAGTTTTGAAGGAAACATTCTTTTAAGCAGCTGTCTAAAGTCTGTTTCCATGAAGATTCCCATTTGGGAGCTAGCCTCCTTGTTTAACCTACAGAAAATAATTTTCCAGTGTTTCAAATTTTCAAGAGGTCTTCAGAAGGTGAGGAGAAATTTTGCTGGTACACAAGCTGTGTGAGATCATTTGGCATGTCTCTTCACACCAGTGTGTTTCTGTCTCCAGTTGGGACCCATCAGAATCCCTCCACTTGGCTGCTGCCCTGCTGTCCTCTGTGCACAAGCGGCAGGACATCCATTTTCACTCTTCTCTCCAGTCCAAATGATCTTGTAATCTGATAAAAAAGGCTATTATGAGGACTGAAAAACCATAAAAAGTGGCAAGTCTTGTCCCCTCCTGACTTTCCTGACATTACCTTGCACTCAAGCTGACAGAAAGCAGCATCTGCTTCCCTGGTTCCCCTGCCGTTTCCTCCACGAGCCGAAGGAGAATCCTCTTCCTCATTATCAGCCACACTTTGCCTCCTGCTTCGCACCTGCCTCTTGTTTCCCCCAATTATTTTCTTCACTTTAGTTTACAAGTCTTAATTTAGAAAGGAGACAGCATATGTAATTCTTCCCAGACACAGTTATTCTCCTCCTTACCGATCCACAGAAATGCCGTAATAACTGGCTCACGTCCTTCCTTATTCCTTATTCCTTTCCTTCCTCTTCTCTTTCTCTCTCCTCAGATTCACTCCTTTTTGCAGCTTTTGCTGTTTCACCTCTCCTCCCTCCTGTCGTTAAGGCTTGTCGTGTCTGTTTTGTGATCAGCAGTGGGATGATCAGCCCTGTTGTGTGGTGTGAACAGGGCTTCAACCAGTGGCTCTGCTCTGCACCAGGAACTTGGGGTGCTGCAGGCGGCATCTGGGGACGCCGACCAGCGCCAAGCAGTGATTGGCATCGCAGCCGGTGCCCCCTTCTTTCTATCCCAGAAGAAGCCAACTGGTGACAGCTCAGAGGCGTGGTGGTGGTGGTGGCAGGGCAGAGCCCAGTGCAAATCACCTGCTCCATTTTTAATTCATAGAACCTGGAGGAGAGGAGCGTCACAGAGATTGCCTTTGGATCGCCTGGAGAATGCCGTAAATTCTGGTTGAATCCCAAGCAATCTCAAATGTTTCCAACCTCTCACTCCTTGTAGCACTTCATAACAACCTATGACAAAAAGATATTGTGTGACAGTGGTCCATTCCCTGTGACAGCTTTTCCAGACCCTAATAATAACAGATCAGACGGGCCCAGAGCCCAAGGCAAATGCTTTCTTCAACATACACTGGTGGAACTTAATACAGACAAGCTGCCTGTGAAACACATAACCTTGAAGGAGTCGCCATTTCTAACTCAAAATTTCCCTTCCTTTGATGAGAAGAGCTAGAGTCACGTAGGGCTCACTGCGATTAATGACGTTTTTTTGAGGAACAGGCACTAGGGTTCAACATGAGTGGAGGTGGTGGGGTTTGACCTGCAGCTTCTATCAAGTGCTCAGATTTGTCTCCACAGTCGTCGGCCTCTAAGTAGAAAACGGCATGATGCGTCTCTAATTCAGCCTTGGCGAGCATTGAATGCAAATGTGTCTTCCTATCAATTAAGCAGGAAGAAACATTCATTTGGCTGCAAATACCCTGACTGTTAAAGAAAGCAGTTTAATTACTGAATCTTGGTGAAATTCAGCTTCATTGAGAAATGAAGTCTAGCTCTCTTCCCATGGGGGTGACTGCACTTCTGTTCCCTCAAGTAGTGTGGTAATTTCTTTCTGTGGTCCTCATGGTTGGTTAAAAATCAATTTTCTTTATCCTAATTCTATCTACATAAAATCCTGCTGTGCGCTAACTGCAGCCACCCCTTTGAGCCCAAATGTCTACCTGTGCTGACTCTTCTTAGGTGAACTTTACCTCATAAGCATTGTGTCATTATTTAATGTGATCAAAAGCTATTATAATGGGTCTGTATAATTAAAGTAATTAATTCCACTAATTACCTTTTGTTCATAAGGAAAATAGCTATATGTAGTAAAGTACTGCTCTTGTCTTAGTCTTCCATCTCATTTCTATACAAATTCAGCCTCCCACATGTGGACCTTTTTCTCGTTTAGTAAAAATAGAATAAAGCAATTTAACAGGATCTAGAAATTCTCCAGGACAGGTAATTAAGGGCTTGGTCTATTTGTCTGTCTAGCTTTCATAATCTGCCAGATACACTTATATTATTCTTCTGGTCTAAAAGCTGGGGGATATGCTCTACTAGAAGGTCTGTGCTAGGGTATGTTCCTTTCAGATTAGTGCATACCAAAATGTTTCATATGCAAATATTTGGGATTTTGACACTTAACATGAAGGAATAACAGAGGTGTCGCTGTTTATTAAGAAGCAATATTCACTTGGTTTTGTTATTCACCCCACCTGCTGCCCCAACTTGCTCAAATCCAAGTGTTTTGACACCAAAATCCTGATATCAACCTGTGATTGTAGAGTTAGTGTATTTTTTAGCTGTTGAGGAACAATATCTTTCCAGTTCCTCACATGCTGTAAATTGGCACGTCTTTATTGAAGCCAGTTGTGCTCTGTTGACTTCATGCTAAATGAATAGATGGTGCATTGTATTCTGAGTCTTTATCCAATTCTCATTAAAATCAAAGAGTACTCTTGCCAGCTTCCTAGAGAATTAGATCAGACCCTGGGAAACAATGGGCAAAACTGTAATTTGTGTGATTTTTTAATATCATACCCAAGGAAGATATTTATGCAAGTGTGCTTGGCTAAAATCCAACAAGCAGAGCTGGTGACTTCAAATGACCTTCATTTCCCCACTTTGAGGGTCCCAGAACCAATGCAAAGGACTCTAGAAAATATTTTAATTTCAGGTCTGGGGCTACTAATACTAAATGGCACTCCTCAGCTCCAAATGCCAACCAGCTGACCAGAGGGAAAAATTTAGTGATGTTCCCGGTCTCTGATAGGATAAGAAAAGTCTTAAAGTTTAAAATTTGTCCTTTCATCTTATCAACCAGCCACAATGGATGAAAGTAACGTGCTACACGATTCTAGTTCAGTGAGAAGAGGGAAAAGAAGTGTGACAATGAGTCATCTGGTACAAAGCACCAGAATTCAATAAATAAAGAAATTTTATTTTCTTTTTTTTTTTTTGTTCAGGCAAACTGCCTTTTATCTGATAAGGTCTGTACGACAGCAGTCGTGCATTTCCAAGAGTGCCACTCTCTAGAGGCAAGAGAGCTTAAGAATACCGGTAGCTCGTGGGCAGCCTACTTCTCTTGCCTATTAGCTCACATGCTCTTTTTATTGGAGCTTCTATCTCAGTAAACCAGGGGAATCACAGGAAGCGCACATACTTATAAAGCTGTTCTCCTCCGAGACTGACCCCTGGACTCTAACCCAAGTCCTTGGACTGCTCGCTTACAGATTTACAGTGCCCTCAATCAGTCCTACAAATAAAAACAAGGAACAGGGACTGTTGTTAATAAGAGGCTCTGAATTAGAAACCTTGTGATTTGCTGCTGGCACAGGCAGACGGACACAACCCTTGTCAGCCCTGCTAATAAACTTCAGTCACAGCGCTGACCTGCTGACAGGCTCCACAAGCTGATGATATCTTGCAGCTTTTGACCAAAGATTGTTTCGCATGTCAATGTGGAAGGCTTCTTTATTAGATTATTTTTAGATTAATGTTTTTCTTAGGGATCTAGAGTTGAAAACAGAACCTGAGGAAAAGGGGAGGGCTGTGACCGGTATTTTCAAATGCTTCTCCCTCCTCCCTGCCCCTTAATCTATGCTGAGTCAACATTCAGTGATGGAGCCTTGCAACTCCACCCATCCCCCAGCAAGAAGTCAAGGCCTACTACATGGCAGTGCTGGATATCAAACAAAACATAGTTCATGAAGGGGGTCCCAAGCCCAGGAACCTGCTGTCTCAGTAGAGGATGAGAGATAATGCATGGTTGTCAGCAGGCAGGGAACAGTGAACTAAATGGCTACAGGGGTCAAGGTAACTGTCTCGGCACTGCTCTACACAGGGCTGCCTGCTCCTGTGTCCTCACCCCTCATGAGCCTTTTGCTGCAAGTGCAGCCACACTGCACATCACAAGATACACCTGCTGAGGAGGCCCCTGCCCTGTGCTACACCACCTCTGGAAGCTCCCTATCGTACCAGGCCTGGATGCTGCCCCTCAGCACGCCCACTGTTACCAGTGCATTAACATGCAGCATTTGGATGGTGTCTGCTTGGCGTTAGGTGGCTGATACCCACCGTGTCTTGACAGCTTTTTGCATGCATCAGTCCCAGGACCTACTCTCACCCTGAGAGATGGGAGGAGGCACTAATGAAGCAGGTAGGAATCAGAGTCAAATCAAGCAGCAGGGGCAGTTCTTCATGCAGCAGTGACTAGACCTGAGGGACTCTTTGCCATAGGAAGCTGAAGCTCTTGATGGTTTACATGAGTTCATGAAAGACTGAACCATTTAATAACTGTTGGAGGTTACTAAATATACATAGAAACCTCCAACTCAGAAAGGCCATGAGCAAAAAATAGTTGAATCCTGGGGAGGTGTCAGTAGAAAATATCATATACATCTGCCCTGGCCATATGCATTCTTTAGGCATCTCTGCCTAAGGTAGAGGTAGGATGGGGGGGAATCTAGACCTTTGTTATAACCTGCTATACCGTCCTGATGTTCAGTAATGAGCACCTTGCATGTGTAGGAGCATGTGTCCTTACAGTGGCCCACTGATTTCTGGATGTGAAAGGTTGCCTTCAGAGGTTCTTGTGGTCTCCACTTTAGGAAGTAAGTATGTATATTCACATCCTCTTCTGGGTCCAAGGGCAGGTGAACTTTGCAGAGATCTGTAAAGCCATGCAATGGTTGGTCACGTCACAGGTTGTGGCTGTTAAAGATATCTAGAGTGTCACTATAGCATGCAGTAGGTATGATGTACCCCACTGTGTTGGGACCACCAGTGAGGCAAACTTTCCTCTCCAGTGGTGATCACCGCTCCATCGCACAGGGGGACACCACTGATGGGTGCAGGAAATTTATGCACATATTTTGGTCATACTGGCCATGCATGTGGTACCCTTGGTGTATCCCAGTGCTGCCTACCTTGATAGTGGGCTTGATGCTAGGTTTGAGGAGGCCAGTAATATGTCCTTCACCCAATCTGTGCCAAGGTAGTAGGGAGCCTGACAACCCAAAGAGCAGAAGCCAGCAGGCTCTTGCTCTTGGTGAATGTGATTCCCACAAGGGACAAGCAGCACATGACACTATCTGTGCATTCATCGGCAGAGTTCTCTGTCTCCATAACCTTCTCTATCACTCTGCACCTTGATTAGTAACACCTATGCTACTGCCTACCCCTGAGATGCCTCCCTCTCTCTTTCTACCTCTTCCAGCTCCATCCCTTCTAATAGTTTTCTCTACCCCCTCACTTTTCACATGACAGACTCTCCTGTCCCTGCCCCACCAACCTGTCTGGATTTGCCAGCCTCCCTCACTGAAATCTATCTCTATGAGAAAAAATGTTAATTCTCTTTCAGACACTTCTTTGACTGAACCAGGAGGAGTATCTCCATGCTGTGAGGAATAGCTGCCCGCCCCTCATCCATACTCCCTCAAAAAAGGTGCCATGGTACCCATCCTGGAGGACACGCATGACACTTCACCATGATCTGGGTGCGTTTCCGTGCCGGATAAAAATCCACGTCAAGAGGGACAGAATCTGCTTGAATCATCCAAATACAATCAAATGTGATCTGACCTTCTACCTCAAGCTAGTATAATCAGGTTACAACTGAGCTTTTTGATCAGTCAAGGCTGAATGTGATATAACAGAATATAAATTCTTGCCTCACATACCTGCTAGATCTGAAGGCCTGCTCACCAGCCCTAGTTAATGTGCTTTTCTACTTTTTACCATCTTCTGTGCATCATCTGGAGACAGGTGTGAGTTATAGCAGAGTCTTCACAGCTTAACTCAAGTAGCAGCTTTGGACATGTCCCCCTGCCAGCCACAGCCTGACTGCTGTGAAGTGCCTCAGGGTCCCTTGATCGTGCCACGGTCCAACAACACTCAGAGAATAGGCCTTTAGCCTACACAATGTTGGCTGTTCCCAGCGTGTAGATGATGTTCAATGGATTGTTTGTTGAACTGGACATAGCTGGACATTCACAAAACTATGTATGATGTTTTGGAAAATACAGTGGTACTGGGATTCATGCAAAGGGTGTGACAAAATCTTTTCCATTGAATTATCATGGAACTCCAAAATAATTAAATTTATCAAGGCTTGCATGAATGCCATGATGAGGGGAGGGGTGAGATAATTCTAAAGATCTCTGCATTTGCTGTGGGAGGACGGTCTCTCTGGCAGTTGCAGGCCACAAAGGAAATGTTAACTGCAGCTTTCTTGTCAGCAGTCTCATGGTGCCGAAGTTGGGGGATCAAACATCACCTCACCTTTAGAAAGTTCTTACTGTTGACTGACTGGTGATGCGTTATGGCTGACCAACGTGGCTGGACCGGGACCTGACTGAGAGCAACAGGGAGGCTCTCCTGTCTGTTTAAAACAGTGGAAGAGGGACAGGTGGCTTGGGGCACCCAGCTGGCATTTGCCAGCTAAGGGATCTAGCCCTGCAGATTTTCACAGGTGTAGTAAGACAAGCTGTTGTGCTGGTAATAGAATGAGGAAGGCCGGAAAAAAATATTTACCTGGCAGCATCCTTTTAAGCCCGTCACTCATCATCACAAGGGCATTTCTGATTCTCTTTCCATTCATGTCTCAAGGACCAATATCTCAGTTCATGAAAATTTTAGGCAGTTGCTTTTCTGCCTGGTGTTACAAACTCTGTCTAATGGATGTGGGTAGCACAGGTGACTTTATTGTGAACGAACAGTGCTCTGTTGAGAAAGTCCATGCACTTTCTCCAGCTGCTCACCAGAACATGTGAGGCTTCCTGTGGGTCTGACAGGGGGACAGACTTCAACACCTGAAATAGAGCAGTGATGGAGGAACAGCTGCTTCACATGCTTATTAGTCAGAAAGAAAACCAACATGGATATCAGGGCTCTGCTTTAGAGAGAAAATCCTTTGAATCAAGGTGCAGCTCTAGTTATAATACATGGTCTCATCCCACATTATTGCATTGATAATTGTAATTATGCCCTTTCAGGACTTTTTCAAGCTACACTATATCCAATTATAGCTGTTCTAAATACCTTTGTACTGTACATCACGTGGTGCTAGAGAAAGGAGGTAGTAGATTTATTTTATACAGCTTCCTGTTCTTACAGCAAGGCATTTATGGATAACAGATTTGGCATTATTAATATTCTTTATTTCACTGATGGCTATATCTGAAACTATCTTTCTGAGCACCATGCCAAAAATGTACTTATCTGTGTTTCTGCAGCGCAGAGTGTCCAGTTCTAAAGAGGGATGAGGAACAGGCCCTCCATACTCTTGGCCCATTCTTTTGTGGTAGGATTTATACACTGAATTTTCATGCACTTCATTTGCAACGGAACACAAGAAATTGTGGCATCATTGAAGTCCAAAGCAGCAGTGAAGCTGACTTCAGCAGGAACAGGATTTCTCCTTGAGTATCTCCTGATGTTGATCAGTACTGCTTAGAGGAGTTAACCTTCTGGGCTCCCTATGCAAAGGAGCAGCTTTCCTAGGAGAGTGACTCTAGATTTCTCTCCTCCTTCCTTGTTTTCCACTTCCATAGCTTTAGGATCTGGATATTTTTTTTTTTTTAATTGTTTTGGGTTTTTTACTTGCCTAAACTTGAAGACAAACTGTACCCAGGCTTGAGTTTGCCAGGCTATGCATTTCTCCCTTCCTCTGTGCAGAGTGTAAGTGCAATACTGATGTGTGGCTTACTTCCACCACCCTTAATGGATTTAAACAGTGTGTTGTCCTTCTTTTGATTCCTTTGTGGGAAATAATCTCAGACTGGAATAACCTCCACAAAAGCCATCCTCGCATGAAAGTCACGCTGTTTTCAGTTCTTGAAACTGCTTTTTCACCCCAAAGGATTATCTTCTTTTTTTCTTTCTTTTCTTCCTTCCCTCCCTCGCTCCCTCCCTTTCTTCCTTTCTTTCACTTTCTTCCTTTCTTTCCTTTCTTCTTTTTCTTCCCATCCAGTAGATAGATAACAGACTCATTACTGGAGATGTCAAGTTTTCCTCCTAGAAAGCCTTGTTTCTTCAATACACACCTGGCATGATGAACATGCTTCACCCTGTGGGCATGCACGTGATTACCTCATCTGTAGGCATCATCAAGTGCTCTCATGTTTTGCTGAACCAGAACCATGCGCAGTTTTACAACTGAAGCATCAAGCGTCCCTGTGAGATGTAGTTTTTCCTGTCGATTCTGGGTGCTGCAAATTGCTCTCCCCTGCTCTGATCTGTCATCCCTCCTTCCGAGACCGAGACCCTCTGCCCCTTCTGCCCTGATCCTGCCAGTCTCCGGCAACTCTTCCAGCCTCTCTGAATTAGGCCCTTTGGTTGTAAATGCCTGCAACTTCCCAGCTGCTGAGCACTGACTTGCCAGGCAGGGCTCCCACCATGGTTTGGTGGTATTGATGGTTCCCACTGGGGCGGAGAGAGGAAAAGCAGGCCTGTGCTGTTTAGCAGCCTGCTGGGTCAAGCCTGTTGGTTTAAAAAGGAAAAGAAAGGGAAAGGGATTATTATATTTTTTTTCCCCCCAGTTCTCCCTCTGTGCTTTCAAACAGTCAAGGTCAAACCTGAATGCTGGCGTTCCCTGTGCGTTTTATCAAGCGTCACCAGGGAAAAGAGCACCAGGTGAGAGTCTGTGGATGTCCCATGCACCCTGAAGGTCCCACTACTCAACTCTCAGTGGTGCTGGCCTGCCACGGCTAGTTTATGTAATGAATTCCCCCAGCCACCCCAGGCTTCAAATTGCCTCATGGTTTGCGTTGTTATGAATTAATGTCTTCTGGTCTCTGAGTCACTGCTGATGAGTATTCGGATGTTTGGAGCCTCATCCCCTTGCACACACGAACGTTTTCCAGCAATGTTAACGAGCTTCACAACCAATTGTGAGGAGCGACCCAGAGCCAAGCAGTGCAAACCAAGCAGGGGCAAAGTAGCACACTGCCATAATCCAAACATCCTGATGGCCAAATTCTGACCTGCTGACCATAACACTTCTAGAGTCAAATACTTCCAAAATTACCGGTACCTTTTCTTTATCCTGTGTAAAAATACTAATTTCTAGTCAAAAACAGAAACCCCAAAAGCCCTACAAAGTCCAAAAGCTATCTCTGTAATATATCTGAAAAACACTGACTTGAGTTAGGACTTCCTACGTAGCAAGAATATAAAGTTTCAGTAATTCAGGAGGGGATATATGATGCTAAAATATTCTAAATTCCCTGAATATGTATTAAAAAAAAAAAGTTGACCAGCATCGTGATAGATTTTTATGTCTGTGCTCATGCAGACCTACTAGTCTCTATAGTTGCTCTTCTTATAGTAGCAGACACTGAGATCCTGTATGTAAATCATGTTGCAGACTCATTAGTGTTACTGCTGCTTGGTTGCTAGCTGAGACACCAGTTCTGATTTAGGGTATTTTGACACTTAGCAACAAACTAAGCTTTAGTGAGCAGGTGGCTGAGCCAAAATAGTAGCAGAGTTCGCAGCTAGCTGAAATAATAACAAGGAATTGCTGGTCAGAATATGCTTGCTTTCTTGATTTATTAGAACAGCCTAGGAAAAATTCGTTAGTGAAGGATCCACTCCCACGAGACACCTGCTTCAAAACCACAGGTACAGGTACGTTGCTTTGCATGCATGGGAACAGTTCCCACGCTAGGAATGTCCAGCCAGGAGACCCACTCACCTGTGGTCACCAAAGCAATCAACAGTGTGTGTGTCTCTTCTGTTCAGGAGATCTTTAACAGGTCAGTTCTAGGCTCTCCCAGCAGCCTACGGCTGCTTCTTGCACTTGTAACTCTAAATCCACTCTCCTTTCCAGACCTGCATTGCTGTGCTCTCTACTTGAAGAAATGGGAGATGTCTCAGATGGTCTGTAGGACAGTCTCTCCTAGCTCTGGTGTGGCATTGCCCCTTCTCTCGCCCCACTGAGGCTGTACAGAGAGGCTAAGGACATCCACCTTTCTTTTGAGGGTCTCAGTGATACCTTGGGTTGAGGACCTCCTCTCACTGGTCTGTCAGAGTTGACCATCACCTGCCCAACTCCACACACAAAACAACTTTCCAAGCAATGGAGACAGCATAAAACTGTCACTCTGCTGTGCAATGCTCATAACCTTTCTCTTTCCGAGAGGGAAGAAGACCACTGCTCCTGACAGCAAGACCCTCTCAATGTGTCAGAGAGACAGATTAAAACAAAACAAAAACCTGAAAATCTGAGGATAGCCCAGCTCTCCACTTCAGACAACGCACACTCAGTTGTACAATTTGGTCACTCTTTATTCCTTTATGCTGCATGTTTGTGGTCTAATGCAGGGGTGTGAAAACCAGGGGTGAAAGTCAGACAGCCTGAAAATTCATCTCTCATGGCCTGAGGCCACTCAATTTTTTCAGGTATGACCAGTGGCTTGCCCAAAGCCCTGCGCTCCTGGGGTGGCCAGCTAGCTGTAGTTGAAAGAGCAGCAAGGGTCTTGGCAAGAAGGCAAGCCCCACCTTGGCCTCAAGGCTGGAGGAAGGTGTCCGGGAGGTCCGAGCATCTGGCTGCTTATTGCAGCTCTGTGATTTTGTTGCGAGGCCGTGAGCAAGTCTCTTCCAGAGCTCTTGTGTTCTGCAAAATGGGGCTAGAAATAGAAATTTTTCTCATGTGCTAGACTTGCCATCTGTTTGGGAACCTTGCTGGCAGGTTCACCGACTGAAAGTTGAGTGTTAAAGGCTTTGCATGGGACTATGAGAAGGTGTACGTGTGTGCGTGGGAGGGCAGGTTGGGGTGGTAGCCTTCTAAGGACTCATGCAGCGATTGTGCCATCAGTGGAGGGGACTGGGGCCACAGCCTTGGTAGACACTGCTGCAGACATTTCCAGCGTGCTGAGTTGGACACAAGGCTCCACTCTCAGGCCTGTAGGCCAGTGAGTGGTAGTTATTTGGTAGAAGGCATCCATTTTCTTGGTCACTCATTATGGGCATCCAACCTGAACCACTTTAGAAGGGCAAGACTTATTTTCAGAAGGCATTCTCTGGAAAAACAAGTTTTCTTACAGCATCTCAGTTTGAACTTGCAAAAATCACTAGTCACTTTCAAAAATCCTGACAGTTTACATTTACAGATCACTATGTATAAAGAACTAAGTTTTATTAAGATTTCCAGAAGAAATCAATGAAGATATTGCAGAGAATTATGATCCCAATGAGGAAATAAGTTGCAGGAGAAGAAGAATTGTTAATAAGTAAGAAGCTTTTCCCAGAAAAATACCATTGCCATTATCAGGAAAGCATGAGGAAAAGTGATATATATAACTCAGGACACGAGTGAATTGGCTAGCTTAGGGGAGAAGGTAAAGGGGAATTGTTTTCTAAAAAGTTGTTTTTAAGATGTAAGCAGGTCTTTAAAACACAGGCAAGCATTCTGCACATTACATTCACTAGCACAGGGAATCCAGCAAATGAGCACCAAACCCAAAGGGCTCCATCCCAGATGATAATTCTCATGCAAGGGTTATTTAAGTGTACCCCTGGGGCTGCATGGAGAGATTGGACAGGGACCTCTGTGACAATTACACTGCAGAGAAAGAGGAAGAATGATCAGCAAAGCCCGTGGTATAGACTGGACTTATAGACTTAATAGAATAAATTTAACCCTGCAGTAAGTGGTCAGATCCTGGTACTGCTTCTATGAGCACCTAGCCTGATTATTGCTACATGTTAAATTAGATTATTTCTTAGCAGTAGCTCTTGAATAGCCCTTTACACGTTCAGTAAGAGACATAAAAAAACATAAGCTGCTTTCTTACCAACTTGGAGATGTCTGAAGGTGAGCGTGCATGTATGTGTGCGTAATGCATGTGTGTGGAGACCTTGAGGGCATTTTGGTACATGGTGTCCAAACATTTAACCACAATGAATGGAGGGAAACAGTTTTGGCAATGGACAGACGGCAAGCAAGAAGCACTGACCCTTGGGCTTCTGGTGCTCTTGTCCTCACATCTCAGTGCCTCATTTCAGAGTTGTCTGGGAACTCAATAAAGTACTGAAGGCTACTGAGTCAAACAGAGCCAGGCTCAGAGCTCAAAGGTATTACAAATCTTCCTGTCAAACCTCCAGGGGACTAGGCTAACATTCAAGCTACAGGATATATAAAGTACTTTACCGCAAAGTTGATTCATTTTCACATCAACAGTCTGTATATGTGTTAATATTTCAAAAATCAGTAGGTCAGTTTAAAGGGAAAACAATTGGTAATGCTTTAGAATCAATATCAGCTGAAGTGACTGACTCAAAGGCAGTAGAAAACCATCAAGGCTGTAGCAACAGAATGAAATAAGCTTTTATGGAGATATAGCTGTGGCTAATTTTGAATGAAAGACATCAAAACATTACTGAATGTTCTTCCGGGTGCCAAAAAAATTGCATCACTGTGTTGCTCCATATCACTCTGAGCCCCTCTGGACCAGCCTCCAGTGTAGTGAGACACTTAAGATGACTTACAAATGCATTGAGGGAGGAAACACAGGTGAAGAGTGTTTCCAAGGCTGACGCAGTAGTAAAAATTTTGATCTCTGATGAAAAAAGATAACCTGGTTGGAGTATGGAGATGTTGTTTCACTGTGCTTGTCACGCAGCAATGCTCAATTGGTGTACTTCTCAAGAGAAATTTCTGAGTCAAAGATGACACAGCCATGTCGAGTATCAAATTAAATTTATCAGAGGCTCAGGATACAAGCATCCAACCCGGGCTAATTACAAGTAGATCGCTCTGTTGCAATCAAATACTACCTCTTAGTCAATAAAGAGCACAAAGCCAAACCAAGACCTGATGTAAGTTAGTCCAACTCTGACACAACAGCTGCTTTTGGTATTACTCCTACCTGTCTTTACAACCCAACAAAAAATAGTTAATATTGATTCTTTTAAAAGCTGGCACATTATCACTGCTCTTGTATGTGTTCTGGTAAGATGCATCTCTTCCTGAGAGGAGCCATGTGCTTTCACTGAAGTCAATTGGAGCCAAGCCCTTTTCACTCATTACCTTTCAAAAACAGCCTAGGACCTCTCTGCAAATCAACACTCACCAAAAGCAACCATCTGGGACATTTGTTGCTGGAGGTGTTACGTACAGGATAACTTTAACTCCTCTATCTATCACTACATTATATACAGAATTTATAATAATCTAGTGTAATAATACCACATTTCTAATTTTGGTTGGTTTTTTTTTGTTTTTTTTTTTTTTTAAATCTACAGCCCACATAAGTCTTTGGGGGGAAAAACACTTTCTGACCACCACACAGTTATTCATTTGAAGCCAGGTAAGAATTAGCCCATGCTTTGAAAGTTTTTTTATTATCATTATTACTCCCCCTTTATTGTTTCCCTGCAAGTGTAAAGTTTTTATAAAAAACCAGCAGGGGTGGTTCTGAGGATCATTTTCTGTAGTCTGTGGCTCAGCATTGGTCCTTGGCTCCAGGCAGTGCTTGCAAGCAGTATGACCTCTTCCCAGTTGTAAAACCGGGATAAAAAATAGAGAATTGACTTGCACAAAGATGTCAAAAAAATCAGCTGCAGTGCTTATTTATCCTGAATCATCAGCTGGAAGATGATGGCCTTATTGACTTCCTTGGCAAATGATTTATCAGCAAAAATGTTTCCCCCTTTCCCTGGCTTCAGCAGTGGTGTCAGTTCTTTCCTACAGTACGGAGCTATGGACCCAGTTCAGATTCTCCAATTTTATTCCCATTAATCCCCTTGATTTCCCTGTAAATTTTTGGAAATCCCCTGAAGTCAGTATGTGCGACAACAAGAGAAGACACAACCAGACTTTTGAAGAAGAAGATTTACCAGCTCTTCTTTATGTTGTTATTTATCTTTTTTGGTGTGCACTAGGAAGACTAGTGCTGCTCCTGGAGCTGACTTCATTGCTCCGTATCTTTTACTAGGAGTCTAGTAGCATAGGTTGCAAGAGTGAATGGATCTACTGTATCCCAGCCAGACACCAACAGTATGCCTCAAAATTCAGGAAGCAGAAGAAATAAAAAAGGAAGAGGAAAAACACTGATGTCTTTCAATTATTTAGTGTTCTCACATGTTTCTTATTTTATTTTCAAGGGACAGAGAGGGAAGTGTGAAGTCAAATCTCTCTCTCGCCTCACCAATCACCCTGATGAGTCTTAATGGCCAAGAAATGGGGAGATGAACGGAATTTCTGATCTCTGCTGCTACAGGCACTTGCCAAACTCATTTCAGTTACCTCCCAGCCACATCAACCATTAGGGCCAGACTTAACTCCATCACCCTAGATTTGTGTTTCACCCCGTCCCCAAGCTGGTAGGCTTACTGTGGGGTTGAAGGACTGACACACTCTGGACTGTGTTACACATGCTCATCCAGACTGTGCAAGTCCAGCAGCCTTGGTGGCAGTGACTTTCCCTAGGGAAGCTTGCCAGGCTGGGATTTGCCTGAAAGCCCTGATCCTACTGGAAGATAAAAATGTTCAACCGCCTGGATATGTAACATCAATTAATACAATAAATCATTAAAATGAAAAGAACTGGACAATGAAGTCCTTGTAAAGTTAATTGTTGCAGTGGCTCATCGTTTCAGCCACTGACATCCCACCGAAAGCAGTGTGGGATGCTCCCACTCTCAACTGCTACCCCAGACAGCCTATCTCAAACACATGTCACCACAGATGTTCAGGGCTGAAAGGGGGGGATCCCACCACCCATACGATGTCCACAGATACCCTGCCCCTTGGCCAGGGATTTTGCCTTCTGCCCATCATCTCTATGACACGCCCTCCTTTTGGTTTTTGCGGGCACTGCAATGTGTCTGAAGTTTCTGCCCTAAGTTCCATAAGGCGAGGGAAGGAAAGAGGGAGCCTCAGCAAATGGTGGGGGAAGGTGTCAAGGAGCACCACAAGCACCAGCTTGCCCTGCTCTTCCTCCCCACCATTCAAGCGCTGCTCAGAAAGCAGTTACTCTTTCATCACGGGCTTTCTGTTGTACACCATGACAGCATTTCCCCAATAAGCCCCATAACACACAGAGTGGTGAGAAGCCAAAATCTACCTGGAAAATTGGGATGCTCAATTAACAGCTGATTTTTGAGAGGAGTTAGACTTCCTGAAGCGTTTTATGGATTCAGCGTGTGACCCTCATTAACCTCTCCCGCAGCAATGAGTATGCTACCTCTGCACACAGGACCCTTGTGCCTGTAATCAGTCATCCAGAGCTGCAAACATGAAAAGAAGCTAAAGAAAAGCTGTGTAAAATTATTGTTGTCAAGAAAAGGCATTCACATAGACAAAAAAGAAAAACAAACTCCACTTTATTTTCAGTCCAGATTGAGATTCGGGAGATCTGAGATCTGGTATCATAGGTACTGCTATGTGTGCTTCTCATTATTTGTGTAGTGCTGCATTTGCCCTAAAAAGCCAGGTTGGCCTTTCTTCGTGGTTTTTGCTTAGAGGCTGGGTAATACCCATTCCGTTTTCAATACAGAAGACGTGATATATCTAACATGCTAAAATACTCAAGCTATTGGTAATGGTATCTGGCCAAGAGCTTTCAGATGATCTGCTTGGAAGCAAAGCAAGCCCATTCCATGCTGTACTCTGCTGGAATATTGTCACTGTTATGACACTGGTTCTGCACAAAGTACAAGAAACCTGAAATAAAATGAAACAGCATTCACTTTAATACAATTTGTCCCCATACAAGTCACTTAGAGGAAACTGTTCTTAAAAGACTTGCATTTAATTTAGGATGGCCAGGAGTTGCATCTTCTGAAATGGGTGAAATGGGATTTCTGCATCTGTCCCAAACATTGCATGGCTGGCAACTTGGATGCCTGAGTTGACACTTCCCAAAGCATAGCTCACTTCTGGCTGCAGTGAACCTAAACCAGCCCTTCCCAGGAGAGAAAAATATCTCTGTAGAGAGTCTGGGCAGCTCCAATGACTATAGAGCCATTGATGCTAATCCCCACGCTGATCTCCAGAAATACTGATCCAATAAATTCTAAATATCAGAACTTTTGTCCTGGCAGCTGCCTGGTACCTCTCCTTAGAGGGGAGCTACAGCTCTGACCAAGGAGAAAAATAATAGTGCCAGGGTGAATAACTTCCTAGGCATTTCCAGAAGACTGGAGGGAAAGACAGAATTTCTCATCATTTCCAGCCCAAACCCATAATGTCATCCATATAAAACACTTATTACAGCATTTTGAAGAAATGAGGGAATGAATGGGGCAGAAGGCAATAGAGAAGTTCTCGCTACACAAAATAGGGTGTGAGCCATAAAGTCCTTTTCCTGCTCCAGGGAGAGAGGTATTCAACCACTGTTTGAGCAGTGACATAAAGGAACGAAGACTCACTTGGTGACAGGAATTAGAGACATCAGAAAGAAAAATGCATAACCAGTTTGCCTGCTTATAACACGCTTTCTGTGTTATTCTTGATACCGTTTCTTCTGCCTCTCTCCCTCATTATTGTCCCTAGTTGTCTTATTTTTTCTCTGGAAATCAATGTCTACTACTTAAAAAATCACATGCAGGTATTTTCAG
This sequence comes from Dromas ardeola, assembly GCA_013398915.1. Taxonomy (NCBI): domain Eukaryota; kingdom Metazoa; phylum Chordata; class Aves; order Charadriiformes; family Dromadidae; genus Dromas; species Dromas ardeola. Next base: position 90,608 of record VYZM01002439.1, on the reverse strand, counting down.
CATTCTGGACCCTATAGGATGTAACAGCCAAACTGATGAATTTAAGAAATATACATTTCAACAACTAGCCTACAACACCAACTATTTTGTTGGGACTTTAAAAATTGACTGTTCATGGAGGCATCTGGTTGGGACTACAGGTTAGCATGTGGTGACAGTCAGAAATTTATTACCGGCAAAAAGGCAAAGAGAAATATCTCCGCCTTCTACAAAGCATTGATGTCATGCTTCTTTAAGAAGAGCTGCAATATATTTCAACTGGCACGAGGCCGTGTATGTAAGTGCACTAGCACCCAGGACACCCCCAGCACGCACAGCCCACCACGCTCCAGGGCAAACATGGCACAGGGTGCGTAATACCAGAGTGACCTCAGGGCCACATTGCAGAGGCAAACTAGGGGTGGAGGGAGCTGTGGAAAACATGATGACAGATGCAGAAGGAGGTGGTATCTTTGTCTGCACCAGTAAGGAGCTGAAGTACTGCAAAGATGAGTGCAGTGTCTTTACCTGGTCCATTAGCTCAGTGGGGTTTTAGAAATCCAGCTAACAAAAGGCTGAAGAAACTAAATTATTTTTCCCAGAAAAAAACAGATGTTTTACAAGAACATTGTGATGTTACACAGCTTCACTAGAAAGACAGCAATAAGGTGTTGAATATTTATTTTACTTTCTTACATTCCTGACCCGCCCACAGACTGAAGTCAGCTTCCCCCCACCCCAAAAAAGATGACTTTTCCCATTTGCCTAACCTCACACATTCAGTTGTAACCACAGTTGGATGCCAGTTAATTTGCAGTTTGATGATGACACTTCCCCACTGCTAAGTGTCTCTGAACACAAAGGCATTTTTTTCTTGGGCACCAGTAACACTGATGAGGCCAACAGAGCTTTGAGAATAGGTTTTATTAGTTAAAAGCTCTTCCAGAGCTAGGTGATTGGAGCACAAAGTATTGTTTTATAATGCAAAAACTGTGGCTACCTTACTTAACCAGTTGAAAGGCAGAAAATAATTCACTAACGTGTTGCAGTGGGGTTTATAATGGCCCTGTGCAAAGCTTATCTTAGTACATGAAAATGTGTTCCTATAAACTAAACTGTTTAGGCAGCAGAGGCTTTGGAACATCAACTTTATAAGAGCCCTTAAATTAGCTTAAGTTGTTTGCTTTATAAAGGACAACAAACCCAACAAACTTTTAAGCAAACATCAGGGTAAACTTTTACATCTGCAAAGGGGATTTGGAGCCAGTGTACATCACTAATGATGTACATTGCATTTGCTTAAAAGGAGACAAGTTCCCAAAATACGCATTGTGGTACAATGACAAGCACAGATACAGACAGATTAGTGTAAAAGTACCTTCAATGCTCAAACCAGATCAGAGCGTGCTGCTCTGTAGGGAGCACCAGGAATTCCTGCTGATAAGAAACCGGACCTCTGGGAAACTAGAGATTTTTTTTCCTTGAAGCTGATCTATTAAGAGTTCATACCATTACTTCTGAATGCGCATTTTAACTGTTGCTTACAGCGTACAGTCTATTTGTGCCTCCTATAGGAGTGAGCGGTAGTGGTGAAAGTACTTTCGTACCAGCATATCTACACAGGGAAATATCAAATGCTTCGATGCTCTCAGATCGTGCTGCCCAGGCAAATCTTTGCCATGCAGCTGTCACAGATGCTGAGCTCTTGACTGTCCCTCACATCTTCTGACCAGCAACGTGTCTTTGAAAAAACAGCTTACAGTGCTTTGGCTTGGATCAGAGTGGTCTTGGAGGACACAGTTTTTTAGCTCAGTTTTGTCTGTGAGAGACAATTGAAGAGTGTGCCAAAGGTTCTTCAAGTGCTCATAGCCATTCAAACCAGAGAGGGGCAAGTCCAATACGAACCCTCCAAAACATAGTGCAGCTATTGGGTACTTGACACCAGCCACTTCACTCTACAGATCTGCTCTAATTCAACTTACTAATGCAAATATAGCTGAAGAACGCCAAAATGGAGTTACAGCTCACTGGATTTACCCCTTACTCCATGAGGTTTTAGCTGTTTAGTTGTCTGAAGTTCACAGCAGCATTTCACTATTATTCTGCAGGCTATTTCCACACAGAGGATTTTTGTAATCGGATAAAACAACCTGAAGGGCACCACATAACCACTGTGATAGAGACATATTTACTTTGAAGACCTGAATGCAGATAACATTTAAGGGTATTTCAGGACCTTATGAATCTTTGTAATGATGAAAAATCAGCTGGTTTTCAAATGTTAATGCCCTCCTCAGCAGTAAACTGTTGTAGAAAACTGATCCATGGTCTTTTGAAGTGCAGTCACAATAGCAGTTGCATGAGATTGCTAGTCTCATGAACTAGGTCATTTCATTAAATACTCCATGCAAAAGCATATAATGTGTTCAACCTTGACTGTATAGAGCTTGCAACCAGGGCAGGTTTTGAATCTATTTGTTTCAGCCACAGTTGGGTCCAGGTTTAACCTAATGAACCTGGATTCCAACAGACCCACATTATTCCTGCACAGGTAGGCCATTTACTCATTACCAGTGTCCTTTCAAAATATAGATGCTTAAAACATCTGTCTTGTTTTTAAATGGTACTTAAAATGACATAATATTAGGAGAAGCTCAGAAGAGAGAAACAAGAATGATCACAGGTGTGGAACAGTTTCCATGCTGGAAGTGACTAAGGTAGGACTCCTAAGTCTGAAAATGAAATGATATGGAGGAAATACAGTACAGCAGTCTATGCATGTTGGAGGGAGAAGTTTCCCTTACTCTTCCAGTACCAGAGATATATGGTGTCAAAGAAGGTCAGTAGAAGAACGAGGTTCAAAGTAAATATGAGATAGTTCTTCACATCTGTTGACAGCACACCTGTGGAACTCCTTTCCCAAACATGTGGTAGATGCTAAAAGCTAAAAAAGCTGCAAAGGCTCACAAAAGAAAAAGCCACCAAAGCTACCAGAGAGACCACATTATATTTGTGCCCAATAAGGAGACTACTGTAGCATAAACAAATTACCTGCATCTGCAATACCACTTATTGCTATTATAGTTTTCACTAGACATTTCCTATTTCTCGTTATCAGAGGTGTTATGATCCCTTTGGATCGCTCAAGTTTACAGGACCTCATACTCTGTAAATTAAACTTTATTTTATGAACACACTAGGAAAGAAAATAAACACTTCAAACAAGGGCTAAATCCATTTTGTACAGACTAGTCTAACTTGTGAATTCACTGATTCATCCCTTAATCTGTGATATTTCTAACTCACAAGTTCTCCAATTCATAACTCACAACTCATGCACCTATGAGCAAAATCATTACCTAGTCAAGAGTGAGAGAGCTCATTCCTCCTCCATCACCTTGTGGGTGTCCCCCATATCGCACCTGGAAGCACAAAAGCCTCAGCCGTCTGGCTGCTGTTGTATCTGCTTCAAGCATCGCAGCTCACAGCATCCATCGGGCCCTTGCATGAGCTGCATGTGAGCCAAAACCTGAGCAGAAGTTGACTGAGCAGTCACGAGGGGTCACTTTTATTCCCAGACTGATACTGAGGAGGCCAGATAAACACAACCACATTTGGGCTGGGCTGCAGGTGACTTAAGGAAAATGCTGAGCCCAGCCTGGATCTCCTCATAGAGCACGCTCAGCCATGCCGTTGGTTTATAGTTGCTGGCTCCCTCACACTGCCCAGGTTTCCAGCGCCCAACCCACCTTCTGACTTTCCCTTCCCCAAGATTTGCCAGCCTTGCAGACAAAGCTTGCTCCTGAGCCTGGCCGCAGCCCTCAGCATAGGCTCACAGACCCACCTGCCCAGGGGGTGAATCCCTCTGCTGCCAGACCATGTCCAGCTCTGGTGACAGACAGGAGGTCTGCCTTCTGCCACCACTGCCAGTATCTCCTGTTGATTCCCTGCATTAGACAACACAGCCTTGGGGCCTTCCTCTCTTGTAGCTTTCTCTTCACCCCCGACATCTCCCCACTTGTGGTGAGGCACTGGAACAGGATGTCCAGGGAAGCTGTGGATGCCCCATCCCTGGAAGCGTTCAAGGCCAGGCTGGATGGAGCTTTGAGCAACCTGGTCTAGTGGGAGGTGTCCCTGCCCATGGCAGGGGGGTGGAACTACATGATGTTTAATGTCCCTTCAAAGCCGAACCATTCTGTGATTCCCTATGCCTCATTTTGGCCATGTTTTCCCGTCTTTATCATGCAGTCCTTGTTTTCTTTCTTCGTTATTCAACTCAGCCTTTTCAACTTTGCCTTTTAGCACTGAGTAAATTCTTCTTACCTACATGTCCAAACCTCCTAGCTTCTCTCAGCCACTGTCTTCCATCACAGGTGCTACTCCAATGTACATATCACACCCCTACTCAGTACCAGCTATCACACCAGCTTCACTAGACAGGACAATCCCTCTCCTTCCATCAACACTCACAGTATGCTTTGACTTTTTGTCTTTCATAACGGTGCTATTAATTTCAGCTTGAACAAGCTCAGACACTTTTCCCACCCCCTCTGGCCTGCTCTTCTTCCTCCATTACACCATCACTCAAGTTCAGAAGCCAGCACCAGCAGCCACCTCCTTCTCAGGGAAAACAAGGACAAACATGAAAACAACACGCTGAGGAAAGGGTAGTATATAAGTCCCCTGCAGGAAAAAAGGGCGGGGGGCCAGGTGTGTCACCCATTTGGCAGGGCATTTATTGATTAGTTTCAGTTCAAACAAATTATCACTGGCATCACCAGTCCTTAGCGAAAGCCAATGCTTAGGCACATTCTCTGATTCTGGTTTACAAATAAGATGCTGCCATTTCTTGTGCAAGGTCACAGCTTGGTGATAAGCTAGCAGCACAGGCATCAGGGCTTGTCAAGCTTTTTCTGTGCTTTGTTTAGCTATAAAAGCAATTATCTAATGACCTGATGTCTTGTACTGGCTATGTTTTAGCTTTGCTTTGCTTTATCCAATTGCATGGTGAAATGTTTCCTGTTATATGTACTTTTTGTAACTAATAGACAGTAATAGTAGGTAGTTATTCTGTGTAGAATGAACTATTTATGACCCTAAAATAAAATGCAGCATAAAGAATCAGTAGCATGGGATGATAACAAGGGCCCTGGCAGTACAGGTGTAGGATGACGTTGGAGGCCTCAGGCTACAAATAGCTCATCAGTAGTTAATTACTGACATCAAAGGGTGCAACCTTAGCAGGTGAGTAAGACAAATTTTAGATGTAACAAAGGAGAACAAACAACAAGTACACTGCATATGTAAAATGCATCACATATAGCAAATTTGGATCTACTGTGGAGTTGCGAACCAATGAAGAAAGAACAAGATGTGGAAGGTGCTAGTAAGCACGTCAAAATGACCTCCGGTGGATCATATGGTGAGAAGAAAGAAATTTTCAGTTGTGCTTATCCAGCAAAGAGGAAGAGAAACTCTTCACACTAATGTCAGACTCTGCTTGCTGGAGGACACTGATAACTTGCTGTTACTCATGCCCTCACCCCAGACTGAAGACTAAGAGGGGCAATATAGTAGTGCATATAAGAGAAAAGGGAATATGCTAGGAAGTTGAAGTGTATCAGTTTTCCTTGATATAATTTGGACTATGTGTGTCAGTATCAATGTAAGAAAAATGCAAGAATATAATTTCATCACTTAATTATCTCAGTTAATAATAATTTTTTGATGAGACTACTTTTAATAAGACTAATGATATGTTCTTCCTATAGGTTTGCATGTAAGTTGTGTTTCCTTTTGCCCATAACAAGATTTTGAATCTGACAAATTTATGGGAATTGAAGAAACCCGCTCTGTAGCTTGGATGTAAAACATTGATAACAAAGGAGGTGTGCTTTCAGGAGTGCACAGGCTTTTGTTTGTACGTGTCTTCTCCGAGCTGCTGGAGTGTGGGATCTGTGGAGACAGGAGTTTGGTTTTGGACTTTTTCCTCCCTGGCCCATGTCCGAGATGTGATGGCTGGGTTGAGGACACAAGCTGACCCCACTCAAAAGGGACCCTCAGTTGAAGAGTTTGACCTCCGACTTTTTTCAGGTTCAAAGATCCTCCAGACCTGAGGTTGCCAATCTGACCTTATTATTGATTGATTATTTCCTATGTGTGCATATAGCGCTATCGCAGCACTCACTGCTTCTTCAATCAGATTTTACCCATGATTCATGCAACAGCCCATTCACAGGGTGATGAGTGGCTGAAATCCTAGAGGCCATCCTCATTTTTTCCTTAGGTTTTTGTGAGAAACTCTGTACAGAGTGAGCGGGCTGGCGATGCCAAGGGCTCTTGACACCCCTGGCCTCTATTCCCAGTCATCACCTCTCTTTGCTTCAATATTCTCCTTTATAAACTATCAATAAAAAAACCTTCCTGTCTCCTGGTGAACATCATTCAGCCTAATGACTGTTAGTAAATGCCTTGAAATATTTATCTGAGAGAAACACACTTTAGAAGTGTGGCATACTGGCCACTTAATGGGCTCTGACATGTTAACACAATTTCCAGGGGAAGCTGAGGATTCTCTTTGCTGGCACTGTGATGTGCTCTGGAAATTGTCACCTTCTCCAATGCATTAGGTAGTCAGTTGTTAAAACAGAAAGAAAATGAAAGGCAAGTAGTTAAACTGAGCCTGTAGATAGTTGTTTGTTTGGTTTTTTTTTGGTGTTTTTTTTTTTTGTGTATGTGTTTTGTTGTTTTTTTTTAAATAAAGATAGGGTTTTCTCCTTAGCACCAGAAAAGGCACCTTTATTAGCATGGCTTAGAAGCAAATTTTTTCACTTTTACAATTAAGATGCAGCAAGTGGTTATAGTGCTGCTATGTAGGAGAAGTGATTGACCAAAATACAGAAAACAAGACACAAGTGCAATCACACATGCTTTATTTCAAATTCTTACTACACTGCGGTTATAAAAATGGAAAGCAGGTTTATATGCAAGAGCAAAAAATTGTTAATTTTATTAGATGATGTATACTCTCGTAGGACTGCTTAATTACTAAACAGAGATTGTCACCTTGAGTTTACAACACACTGTTCAGTCCCTCGTACCCCAGAGGACTTATTTGGGAAACTTTTAATTGCAGAGTTTCTAATGTGGTCACATAAGCTGTACAAAATGAATATGTGCCCATGCCTGAAGTGAAAGCCCCCAAAAGTCCAGTGTTCCAGGATCCAAGGGTACACACTGAGCGTATGAGGTGGTGTGAATCTTTGCTTTGTTCCACATACTTCAGCAAAAGAGCAGCCTGCATTTCTCACCTGCCCGGCCTTGCTTATTTTTAACAGTTGGTCACGTTTTTTGCAGGAGGCAATGTGTGGCAAGAAGAGGATCAGAAGGCAAGTCATCTCTGTTGCTTTCTCACTAATGAGACCACAAAATGACACAGCCATACATAGCACAATAAAGCCTCAGAATTTAACGAGCATGAGGCTTCTTTTAACTTCTTTGGGAGCCAAGTTAGCTCACCTGTGCTGTTAGTACGGGACATGCTCTTACACACCGTGGCCAGCAGAGAGGAGTTGCTGCAGATTGTGGCACGTGCATCTTTGCTTCATTGAAAAAGATCCCAAGAAGGATTTCAGGGGAGATGAGAGACGAACACATGCACACATACACCCCCTCCTACTGCCCTAGGACGATGGGGTACATGGCTTAGTATAGAGCAGTACCCTGCATGGAAGACCAACAGAAACCACAGATTCAGAGCAGCTTCTGGGCCAGAAGGTCCTCAGGGGAGGAGCAATGCCTCAGGAGGCCCCACTGCCCCTTGCAGAGGAACATGCTGCAAGAAAGGCAGGAAGCAGATCCAGCTTGTGGAGTTTTTGACTCTCAGGATACATCTTTATTCCTTTTGCAGGTGAGTTTCTGTCCGTGTAACTTCCTGGGGTTGCTCATGTAACGACTTCATTCTGCAGTATCTGTGATTCCCAGGAAACTTTTCGGGTATGGTTTAGTCTAGACTCATCCCCAGGTGGCAGCTCCAGTGTAGGATATTTGCTAGGCTTGTGAGGCTGGCAGGAGAAGACGGCCCCTCACTCCTCTCTCCTTCACCCTGTTTACCAGCCTGGACTCTGTTCCCTGTTCTGGGGCAGGGAACACCCCAACACACACAAACACACACACACACGCATGGGAAATGGGCTACAGGGTCAGCTCAGGAGGGGAGAAAAGGCAGAAAAGGATGAAGAGAGACCACACCGTACAAAAAAGATGTGACCAGGAAATGCAAGTTTGGTATGATGGACCCTGAGCAGGGCCTTGAAAAACTCTGAATTTTCATCACACAGAGGAGAACAGCAGCATATCAACAGTATATGGGGTGGAATAAGGGCAAGAAATAAAGGGTGCCTGTACACATGGAAGAGTAAATGAAAAAGCATAGGGAAGCAGCAAGAGGAAACAAGGAGCTAGGAATATTCTGAAGATAACACAACCTGAGAGATGCTTCCAGCAAAGCGAGCTGTCCGTGAAATGGAAAATTATAATACCATAACATAAAGCAGTCCCTTTAGCTAGAAATACCTTTTTTTATTACAGCCTGAATGATCTACCGTAAGGTTGTGTAATTCAGTCAAAGAATTTATAACAGTGAGTTTTTTTTTTTCTCCTTTTCAGTTAAATATCAGGCCTTAATTAAAACTAAAGTTCAGGCTACTTTGGTGAATGAAGCTTTCCAGATTCCCTTGCAGCACTAATGCAAAAGACCATAAATACAAGTGAACTATAGCAACAATACGGCCTAGAATTGCCTTTAATTACGTGTATCTAATTTTAAATCGTTCACTATCCAGGTGCTTTTTCAAATTCCCCCCAGTGTTACTGATTACTTTTCTTTATCAAACTTTATTCAGCACAAGGATGACCAAATTAACAGTAAGTAGATTTCTACCTCTATATTTTCCCCCTCTAACGTGGTATTTTGAAATATAGCTAAATGAGAGACGAAGGCAGCACCTTTGTTCATGGTTTCTGAATCTGGACGTTCAGCTCACCATAGACATGCCTCAAAGCATCACAATTCAGGCTTGCAATCAGCTTTCGTAACCCTGGTCGATTTGGGATGCATTTTATTTCCCAGATCAAGGTAGAGTTCATTGGGATTTGCCTGTAGGGAAAAAGGAAAGTAACAGTATTGTGATCAGTCAGCCAATGCTCTCAACCTGACCCACAACTGGAGAAACTGAAAGTGGACAATATAACAGGTCTCATATTTTTAATGTTTCACTCATTCTCATAAGCGTCCTATAAATTATTCCCTCCATCTTCTGTTCCTCACAGAACTGACCCTGTCAAAGCCTTTTCTTGCCTTTCCTCCAGGCTAATTTTAAATTTCAAAAAATGAATTGGTTTTTCTCTGCCTCCTGTCACTTCCTCTCGCAACCACTTTCAGAAAGATCTTCTTTATAGCTAACATTTTTTTCTACTTTGTAATTCCATTTTACCTGTTTATTATACCCTCTAGCCTGTTGATGATTCCTTAAATGGTTAAATAAGTCCTTGTTACAAAGTGTCCAGGGCATTCCCCTGCAAACCCAGTGCAGTACTGATGAGTTGCTGAGCCCAGCGCCAGCTCCTACTCTGTACCACCCTGCCACGGTGGTAACATCAGCAGATCTCCTCAATGGGCACTTCAGATAACTTTTTCATGTCCATATAAATAAGTGAAAGTGTTCTTGTGAGTCCTGCCGTTAGCAGTTACTCTTTTACATTATGCATGACTCTTGATAACTCATACTATAAAGAAACTGTATTCCGTGCTGCTCTTGACTGTCAATTTTTGCTACAATTAGGATGCATAGAGAGCCTTGAGTATCGGGTTTCTCTGTTTTCTCAGTGCTTTCACTATGTTCTGTGTGCAGAATTTGAAGGCTAATAGTGATTGATTGATTGATTGATTGATTGATTTATTGGAGGATGTCAGGATACGGCTGCTCTAAAGGAACCGGTGGAGAAGGTAGCATAGTGGAGAGCTATTTGTGAAAATGAATGTTCTTTTCCTCAGCATTAAGTAAGAGGATTATGAATTTAGCCAGCGTTCTTATCTGACATGGTTATGGTATTCTGCAAACAGCTGAATAAAGTGAAAGTAAAGTAAGCCTAAACTTTACTGTTTCAAATTCTTATCTGGTAGGATTTGGCTCTCAGATGCCATGTCCTATGCCAGGGTCAGGACAGAAATGATTGCCCAGTCTTAGTGCAAGTTGCGACAAGACAAGAAACGTTAATTAGCTCTAAGTGAGCAAGCCTGGGATCCTCCCACCTGAATCTTTGTTTCAGTACAAGTCTGACCCTGCTAAAATGAAAGGTATTCTAGCTCCATAGAGGTTAGCTTAGGTATCTCCACATGGCACTGCACAGCATTTTGTATATACAGTTATAGGTACCCTGGGGCATGCACCCAGTTTTAGAAAAGAAAAGACAGAGAAAGATCATATTTTTGGTGTGAGCATCTGCAGACCACTTCTAGCAAGTGTTTTCCCTCTTCTTATCTTTTCTCTTAATGAGAGATATACTGTTCCCCTCAGCTGGCCTGCCTGCTCCACTACATACCCAGTAAAATGGTAGCATGATAAAGCAATGACTTCAATTGCTGCTACCTTTTTAAATTTAGAGTTTATGGGAATGGTCTGCAAGGGATTATCTGCATTGAAAGTGAAGAAGATATTATACAAGTCTGCTGTGCAGCAAGGTTCGGTCTACTTTCTTGAGCGCTTGGGGGCCAGATTCGCTAAGGATGGAGTTTTCCAGACCACATCTTCACCGTGCCCCAGTGAGAGAGGGTAGCACCACCATCTCTGATTTATAGTACTATTATCTCTGCATATATATATTTATATATGTGTGTGTATGTGCAGGAAGACAACAAACCAGACCCATCTTTTCTTGTTTCTCTACTGTCCTACTTCTAAAACAACTTGCTCCTCTCTACAAATGCTAATACTAGCTGAGCTTTGACATGTAGAAACACCCAAAATGACTTACCTGCTAGTGTGAATGCATGCTTGGCTGAAATCCTTTTAACACTATCCATCACTGCCTGGTTAATTCTCATTTGTCATGCAAAGACTATGCCCCATGTAGGAATTCAGCTGCCAAAGGCTTTTCCATAAGTCATGATCCTCATCTGTCTGAGGCTAATAGCTACATATCATTTTATATATATATAGATATAGTCTTCATGAATGGTCAAGACTAAAGCCCCCAAGCCACTTTCTTCCCAGAATGATGTTGAATCAGCTGGATCACACATACCTGTTTTGTGGAATCACTCAAGTGACACAAAAAAGCTACTTTAAAAATACAGAGAGGTCAAAAGTCTCATCCCCACAAAGAATTGCAAAAACCACATCCCATATGTGACAGTCCTTGATGGACAGGGAAGCAGTGGAAGGGTGGGGAAAGCCTAGAATAGGTTTAATTCTCTTTGCAAATGGAGTAAAGCCACCCTAATCTGATTCTCTTGGGAGAGACTTCAGTGATGAACGGTTCTGCGTAATATGCTGAGCCATCACCACACCGGAGCCATTTATCACTCTGAATGCATGGAGGCAAATGTGATTATTATTTAAATAAACTACAGCTGCCCCCTGCGCTGTCCTCCGTGTGTATAACCTGCAGCTTTCATTCATCTCAGAGAAGTTAAATCTTAAAATGACTAAGCTGATCCATTCCCATTTTAAATGATGCCAAGGGCACTACTGAAAAGGGGAAAACATGGTGACTTGAAGGAAAATGGCGTTTGTTCCGTGAGTCATTTGTCTCTCTAACTTCTGTGCGTTTGATGCACCTGACAACTGCTGCATCGTTGAAGGTGAGAGCAGCCCACGGCCGCTTTTGGATGGAGAGGGATGTAGAACAGCAGGGGAGGCTGGCATGGCTGGGCAGCAATGAGGGCTACTGCTGCAACTTGTGTAACTCGTGTGGACCACGCTGACTCATGTTCAGCAGCATCTGTGACATACCACGTGCACAAAGCAACACAGTATGATGCCCTTTCACGGTCATTTTTCTACCCAGCTCTACTCTGGAGACTGGTTTTGATCTTTTTATCCCTGGCCCAGGTGCAATCAGGTTCAGACCTCCCCTACTGGCTGCAGATAACGCTGACAATTTATGCAGCTGCTGAAGCACAGGCAATTTTTCAAACTCCTTTTGCACACACCTGGGGACCATCAGCTCAGGTAATGATAGATAACACTGCTTTGTCTGCCCAAGACTAAGCCATGGCTGCAAAATTTTCCAAGAATCCCAGCTATATATCCTGGAACTGGCTAACGCTGAGCTTATAACACTGAATCCAAATGGGAAGAGGGTTTAGGAAAAAACTTGCTTAGCATACAGGTACCACCATGTCAGCATGAGGTGCAACTCCAAGAATAATGAAGGTGGCTGAAGGACTTTCCTTTTCCTCAGCACCCTGCTCCCTACGTGCCTCTGTGACAGGGCTGCCCTGTGCAGTGGTGCTACTGGGGGAGTTGTGTGCTTGCACACCTGCTGCAGCCATCATTTGGGTCTTGACATAAGCTTGCAAAGATCTCTGAGGTACCTGAACATCTTGTATAATCATGATTAACGTGAGTGGAGAAAAGCTCCTTTTGGAAAACAGCACAGGACTCAGTTTACACATGCTGAGCAAGTGGCAGTAGACTTTTCATGTGTAGGATAAATCTGCTTTCTGTGATAGCGGTTCATAAGTGCTATTGTCAAGCGCAAAAATAATGTAATACAGTGAAAAAGTAAACCCAGGCTGCATTAGCAACTACCCACAAACGCTACCCCTTCCTCCAACACTGGTCCTGAACAGATGAAATGCTCTCACAGTCTCTCTGGACAGCCTGACTTTTGACTATTGAGACCTATAGCTCCCCTGCGTATTGAATTTTAACGTAAGGAGAGAGCGTCTGAATTGAATTACTCAGCACTGCATTTGTTAAGTGTCTCTTGTGAGCTTCCTCCTGTGAGCAAGCAGGGGACGAGCTCGCAGCTAGTCGTGCTTTCTTCCCTACCTGAACTCCTTTTTCATCGTTCTCAGCACGCCGGGTCCCTCGAGGCGGAGCGTGACGTTCTCCAGGGTTTGTTTCAGAGGATTGGTGAATTCCACAGTCACGGACATTTCTTTTCCAGCTACCATCGCACCTTGGGTCTGCAAGACAAAGAAAAGACAACGCTGCACAAGCTGATAATAATAAAATGCCCCACGGTGAAATATGTAGGGTTAAACACACAGTACCTGCAAGGAAGGAGAGGAGGGGGAATGGAGCACACAGCAAAACACTATAAGGCAGAGAAAGCCTAGTCAGAAGAAAATTGCTGGACAGGCCCATAGGCACCACCGCAGACTTTCCTACCCATTGCAATTTTCCCTCAAGCCACGTGGCAGGTGAAGAGGCAGGCCCCCATTTCCACAGAAAAACCAGAAATCTGCACGCGCAGTCCTGGAGATCAGTGCCCAACTGAGGGGGCCTCTCTCCCAGGTGATTCCCCCCTCCCCAGGCTCACCACCAGCACTGTAGTGCATGGCCTGCTCAGGACATAAGCTCCAGAGGAGAAGGGCAGGTCTTACTACACAAAAGTAGAAACACCGGCTCACGTTGCTTGCACTCCCCAAAAGTGTTGTGCCCGTCTTCCCCCTGCCTTGCAACCATCTCCCGTGCTCTGAAGGGTTTCAAGCCCTGCTCTCTATGTAGACCTGAGAGCCAGTTGTTCTGCAAAACACTCACATAGCAAAAAAAGCAATAAATTTTGCACTGGAAAATATTATACTGCAAGGCTAATGACCAGTGATTGCATTGACTTCCACGTCTGTTACAGTACACAGCCGAAGGAATCTGTCTGTCCCTTCAAATCAGTGCTGGTAGTACAGCTGCCAAGAGAACAACTCCAAATGAACATGTTTTTAAACAAAGACTAGGTGCATGGGGATTTTTTTTTCTTTTCCCCCCCCCCTAGAAACACAACATTTCTTGCAGAATATAAAAGGCTCAGGTAAGGGATTTCCACTTCTGGCTGACAGATCCCAGCTGGTCCATGGACTACTTTAAAGGGCCTTGAGAACGGTAACTAAGAAAAACAAGTATCTTGTCAATAAATTTAAAGTGCTATGCTGGGGTCTGCCGCCCTCCTGCAAATTTTTAAGGAGTATGACAGTTGCAAAAAGCTGGAAAGGCTCTGGTCTAAGGAATCACTCTGTACCAATGCCAATATATTGACTGGAGTAAAGAATGAGATACTCATGGCTAAGCTTTCAACAGCATTTGGCCACATGAATTTGCAAAAAGATATTGGTAACATTTTCAGAAGTCCTAGCCCAATTAGGGGTCTAATGTCCTCCTGATTTCAATTGCACACTTAAGATCACTGTTACATGGGGGAATTCAAAATCATCCTGAACTCCCACACATGCGACTGAGACCATGATCTGTATTTGCTGAGCTTATTTTTGTAACTTGGTCTCAAGCTAAATTAGAATACGGTGTAATTTCCGATATTGTTAACTCTGACAGTCTCCTTAGACCAACAGAGAAAGATCAAAGGTGTATCTGAAGACATGAGAGGAAATACGGTTTTTAATTTTTCTCCCTTACTCTCACATTAAGTACTCCAGTCTGCCAGTCAAATTCAATGAAGAAATCTGACGAGAAGTCTAGGGAAATAAGCTTCTTCAGATTTCTTAAAAAAAAATAACATAAAGTTTCCTATATAAATACATAGGTATATACATATGCACACACGCGTACTCTTAAAAAAATCCAGCTATTAAAATTTCACCTTATTTTTACACATCACGAAGAAGCAGTGACGAGGCAAACTCAGTTTTACTAGAAGACATGGTTATTGGAAAACAACCTATCTCATATACTAAACATCCTTTCTTCGTACAGCAGGGAGGATAAATTATTTTGAAGATGAAACTTGAGATCCTATATAAGATGTTCTGTTTAAGTATTGAATTGAAAGAACTATCTACTTTGAAAATTTTGTTATTGAAAACAGGTATTTGAAGTGGGTTTTATCTGTCTTGTTTACCTCCTCTCTAGAATGCTCAGTAAACCAAAAAACTTTTACTTGAAAATACCAATAGTCTGATCAGATCATAGTGACATTTCTGCAGAGCAAGAAATACTTTGCAAACTTCACTGCAGTTTTGATCTACATATTTTAAAAAGCTTTTTCTGCAGAAGGCTGCTGCTTAAGATTACTACATATATTATTAAATGGAAACATGAACATTCGTTCAAATAAATATTCAGGGAAGAAAAGATCTATAAACTTAGAATTCTTTCGAGGTCCTGAATTTTAGGGAACTGCATTCCTGTTCATGCAAAGCTTCCTGAACAGGTGTTCTGATTTTTTTTTTTAGTATTAGGAAAAAAGCAGATCCAAATGACATCATTCAAAGCAGATGAAGGCTCAGCACTTTTGAAAATGAGGCAATTTATTTGGATGCCCAGTTATGAATTGAGATCTCTAAATCTCAGCCCTGCCTTTGCCATATGACATAGGGTGCTTGTCCAACACAAACATTACATTTCTACATTTTCATAGGTACCATGCCACTGTTTGCAGAAATCCTTGAACTTTCAGGAAAATCCACTGACAGTGCATTCACAGAGTGGCAGCAAAGCACTGAAATCCTGAAAGTGTCGTCCCAAATGGATGCTGCCCATCCAAGTTAGGAGGAACTTTCCACAACACTTGCAGGAGCTTTCCAAGCAAATTCACAGCAGCGTCCTTCCTTCTTCAGCAAGCGGCCTCTGTGCTGTTTTGCTTTAAATGTAATAGACTTCTGAAGTAGTTAATGACTTGAGTGAGTAATCTCTCTTACCCTTTGAGTTTCTCCAGCTTTTCTCAGATCTTTTTCCTTCCTTCCTCCACTGAGATGACTTCAGCTCTCTACTACCAGTGATGCTGTCAGCCTCAGACTTCAATGTAGGGATACTCAGTACAATGTATAACATACCTATACACCCTTGTACACGCAGCCAGCTGCTGCTTTATAAGGTCCATGTTAGACTGAAGGTCTAACATGCACACACACACATAGACACCCCCATCCCAGGAATCAATATGACAGCCTTGTAGAGAACAGCCCATGTGCAGCATTGTTGTCACTCCCCTCTACCCCAGCCCTGAGCTACCTTGATCCTCAGGGCGGGAATTTCCAGGACTGTTGCCTTCTGTGTGGCCAGAATCTTCCCTGTTTCATTGATCCGCGCCGTCACAAAGAAATGAAAGGAGGCTTGGTCCAGCAGGTCACTCATGTACTCGCTCGATTTGATCACAACATCGAAAGCATTAGCTGAAGGGAGAAACAGGAAAGAAAAAACATATCTGAAGCATCCCATCATGGCCAGTGCCAGGTACATACGTGGAAAAAAGGTGGCCCACCACCAAAGAATGACTTCAATTTTTTTGCCCAAACTATCTTAATTTCTTTACCTCACCGTTCCCCTTCTTGTCTTGCCCTCTTTTCTTTTAGCTTGTGAGCTCCCTAGCGCAAGGGCTGGGTTTGTGCACAGCCTCTGCCCAGTGCCCATCACCATGGGCCCAGGTCACTGTTGAAGGTTTCTAGGCACTACCACAAAATAAGTGAGAAGCAGGACTGGCAAGAAACAGCTACTGGGCACAAAGGTCCAAACCAGATACTGAGTGTCACCCCTGTAAATGTTTGCTCTTTCACTTTATTCCTGCTCTTTCTCCGCCTCGCTTCCTGGCAGAGGGTTGCCACCAGGGATGCCACCAGAGCAGCCACTGGGGGTTGCAAGTCCATGCAGGCTACCTAGGAGACCACCTGCTCTCCAGGACATGTCTGGATGTCTGCCTTTGTCCTACATTGAACTTGCCTGCAAAATATAGCAAGAAGGTCATCCTGCCACCAGCATGCCCTTCAGAGAACTTTCACGTGCTCCCTGACGATAATTATTGGAAGGAACAAGTCCCCCTAAGCTAGATGGTTGAGATGCAGGGAATCATTAATTTTAACCATATTGAACTGCAATTCCCAGGCCAACAATGGCGTGAGAATGTGATGCAGAGAACCAGACCTGCTAACTGAGTGACTGGGCAGAATATATAGATCTGGAGCTCTTGCCTCTATAAACATTCGTTGTAACCCTAATAAACATATCAAGACCTCCCATCTGCTAACTATGATTATTACTGTTATCCGTTATTTGTACTGTATTTGTGACATACACTGTACACACTGAGATAACTGAACTCAGTTGGGTAAATGACATTCACCCCTTTTCACTCTTTTGATCCGCTCACATCAAAACCAGTTCCTTGATTTGGTTTCAAAGCTATTCCCTTGATGACCACATGACCTGGATTTACCAGGCCAACCTTAAACTTACTTGATGTGCTCCCCCTCCCTCCCTCTCTCCCTCTCCCTCCCTCTGTATCTCTTGTAAAAGAATTTCCCATAATGCCCCAAACTGTAATTTATAAATCAGGCAAGGTATTTCTCATCTGTGTAAAGCAAGTAAATAAAAAAATAGTTACAATCAAAGAGAAATTTACTTTACAGTGGAAGGAGAGATGAACTTTTCTGCTTAAATTTAATCACCACAGGAAAAAAAAGAATAATAGACTTCCATTTCCTTAGCATGGGCTGTGCTGGTAAGTTACCAGTACCACTTACTGCACCTGGGAAAGCCAAGGGAGACACAACACCAAGCTGCCTTACAGCCTTGCAAAAAAAAAAAAAAGAAAAAGAAAACTAAATATAACCGAGTAGATGCAAGAGCACCTTTGAAGGCACTGGAATGTTTAAGCTATTCAAATCCTCAAAGATGTTTTCAACCCACACAATTCCTTTAATCATTATTCTGAAAATCATGCATTCGCTTCCTGTTTGAAAACTTAGTTTGCTTCATTCTTTCAGTAGCATGAGTTGGAAGAATGCCTCTTACACATCTTTATTATATTGTAATTTTTTTCTTACCTCCAGATATATATACACTCCTTACCATCAACGAAGCCTACAAATTCTGCCTGAGTGCCTCAGAAGGTATCCTACCATCACGCCCCTAACAAAGCATTCTCACACAGTTGCAAGTGATCACACTACCTCCCTGCACACTGCCCATCTGCTCAGACACTGTTCCTGATCACATGTGTACTCCTCTCCAAGGCAAAGGCGAAAGAATTCATGCCCAAGTTTTACGTATCACCCTCAGAGATGTAATAACTTCTGAGGGTTTTTTGTCCTGTTGTGGGACAAAAACCTCCACAAGTCGATGACTGTAGCTCAGACATAAGCTAATTTCCACCTTGAAAGATGGTAATACCTTAAAACTTTGGCAAGAAGTGGTGATGGGCACCTAAATTTGGTACACATGCAAAAAAAAATCCATGTTCTGTTCTCTCAGGTGTCTCTCTAGTCTGTGTTTGTTCACCATCAGTCAATTCAGAGTTCCAGCACAGCTTCAAGAAGATTTTTTACAAACCATTTACTTAACTTAGAAAAAATGAATTATGAGGCTCAGTGATGCTTAAACATCTAATCATTTCATTTCTTGCACAGAGGAGCTAGATGAGCCTCAAAGCATTGCAGAAGCTGTGATTTAGGTAATAATACCTTACACAGACCTTTGATGCAAGAGCTGACCTAAGTCCTGGAACCAAGCACAAGTTACAACCAGAAAGTGTGGCAGGTATTTGCACATCGCCTACAAGATGACTTAATTTTCCCCCATCAAAGAAGTTGCACAGAATTTAGACCAGGCAGTTGAAATTAATTTTTCTACTGTACATAGCCAAGTCTCCAAAAGTTTTCCAGTGTTTCAGATCAAATATTTTGTAACTGACGAAAGCCATTGTAAACCCCAACAATGTGTTTTGATAGGCTGTGTTGGAACAACTCAATGCCCATTTCCAGCCTCCCTGCAAATGAGTTGGGGAGTTAGAAAGAACCAGCAAGCAGCTGTCAGGGCTTTGTTATAGACCAGACATAGAACGTGTATGTTCCTGTAAGTGGACTCCTACTTTATGGAGATTAGTCAGCTCTGAATAAAAATGTGCAGTTTTAGATGATGCTCAAAGTGAGGAAGAAACCAGAAGATTTTTTTTCATGGCACGGCAGGAACTGTGGTTCCATGGAGGCTTCTCACTGAGACAAAACCTTGTGAAATGAGGGTTATGAAGGTTATAAAACCTTATGAGAGAAACCTTATGAAATTCAACAAGGGCAAGAGTAGGGTGCTGCACCTGGGGAGGAATAACCCCATGCATCAGTACAGGTCGGGGGCTGACCTGCTGGAGAGCAGCTCTGTGGAAAGAGACCTGGGAGTCCTGGTGGACAACAGGATGACCATGAGCCAGCAATGTGCCCTTGTGGCCAAAAAGACCAATGGCATCCTGGGGTGCATCGAGAAGAGTGTGGCAAGCAGATCGAGGGAGGTCATCCTCCCCCTCTACTCTGCCCTGGTGAGGCCGCATCTGGAGTAGTGTATCCAGTTCTGGGCTCCCCCGTTCAAGAAGGACAGGGAACTGCCGGAGAGGGTACAGCAAAGGGCTACTAAGATGATTAGGGGACTGGAACATCTCTCTTATGAAGAAAGGCTGAGGGACTTGGGTCTTTTCAGTCTGGAAAAAGAAGACTGAGGGGATTTCTTATCAATGCTTATAAATACCTAAAGGGTGGGAGTCAGGAGGATGGGGCCAGGCTTTTTTCAGTGGTGCCCAGTGACAGGACAAGAGGTAATGGGCACAGACTTGAACATAGGAAGTTCAACCTAAACATGAGGAGGAACTTCTTTACGGTGAGGGTGGCAGAGCACTGGAGCAGGCTGCCCAGAGAGGTGTTGGAGTCTCCTTCTCTGTAGACGTTCAAAACCCACCTGGACACGTTCCTGTGCAACTGCTCTAGGTGAACCTGCTCTGGCAGGGGAGTTGGAATAGATGATCTCCAGAGGTCCCTTCCAACGCCTATCATTCTGTGATTCTGTGAAAACCTGTCCTCTTTGAGGAGGGAGGACTTACAATATCTCTTGAGCTGGGATGAGATAGGCAAGACAGATGAGAAAGCTTAGAGGTCAGCCAGGGTTGCTGTGATCCAGTACCAGACCCAGATCAAGAGGCCCATCCTTTGGCCTCCCAAAGTCTTGCCACTCCCACTGTGCTCAGCAGATTGCTTTTTGGCCAGTAGCAGTGTCAAGGAGGCAAAATCATTGCTCCTGCCTCTCTCAGTAAGGAACTCAAGTGGAGGATCCTCTGACTTAGCCTCCACAAGAGCATGTTCTCATCACTTTTGGTAAGCTGGAGGCACTGACCCAAGAGCACAGGCCTGTCGGGAGAACAAGTGATTGGCAGTCACTTGTCGCTGGAGAAGACAGGGAACTACAACCAGCCTGCTCCCTAGCGCTTAGGAGTACAGCAGGTCTTCAACGCTTGCTGACTGATTTCCAAATGGGGCTGCCATGGGTGCCATGAAGTAGATTGGGTGTGTCCAAAATAAGAAAGGTGCACATCCCTCTTCCTTACTTCGAGCAGTGCAAAATCCTGCCCTCAGCCGTGTGAGCTAGGCTGCCAGGAAATGCTTTTCTCATAAGAAGAGGGAGGCAGGATCTCCCCACAGCAGTCCAGAGGACACTAAGAAAAGCAAATGCTGCATCTGTAAAGATAACTCACCTTTGGGGTGCCTGCCCAGCTGACAAATGCCCCTGCTCTATAGCGGCATGTTCTAGTTAACACACAAACATTTTAAATCACTGTAAACACAAAGTCCCAAACCATCCAGTCCGCCAATGCCAGATGTGCATTTGAACCCACTCAGAGCTTGTCAGCTTCTACCAGGTAAGACAAGATATTCCCCGTTTTGTCCCTGTAAATGACACCCTGGGAAACCAGAACTTTTCCTTCACTTGCTGAAATACTGCTAAGAGGATATAGGTATGAAAAACAATACCTTGCAGCTTAATTCCTGCACTCCTTTGCTTTCTTTTCTACTAAGTAAGAAAAATTTGGTTCCCAGACATGCAGTTCGGTGTAAGAGAGCATTATGCAGGGACCAATAGACTGAAGAAAACAGCCTCAGCTCTAAACGACACTGGTCGCAGGGCCAGAATTAGGAGTGGAATCTCCTGATATCCAATAGAGTATCCTACCCTTACTAGAATTGTCTCTACCTGTAAGTAGAGGCATTGGACAGTTAATGACACAGAGAAAAAAACGCTAGCAAGTTTGAAAACAACTATGCAAGTCTTACATGAATAGGGTTCCAGTTTTGCACTGAAAGAGTGTTTCTTGAATTCATTTTTTATGACTCCTGTATAAAACACTATGTTGCCTGAAAGGTAGGTAGTAGCAGTGTACGTGTTGCGACTTTTGTTCCTGAAAGTTATAGTGACTTTAAAGTCACTGCCAAGGACTGCCTTTTGCACTTGGAACTCCATGTCAACATCCGTTTGTGGCTGATACGAGGTGTCTTGGATAGTTTGCTTTTTAACGCCGTACATCACAGCAGTCTCAAGAGCCAGTCTCTCCTCCTCTGAGCCTAGAAATGAATGACAACCAAATTTAGAAAAGAAACAGGGGTACTGCATTAGCCCTCTCACTGATCCCAAGGGTGCATCTTCCATAGTTTGTGGTAGCTGAAATGAATAGATGAGGACAGTGAACCTTCCTGTGGTAATTAGGAGAACTTCACAGCGTCCAAGTGAGCTGGTGTTAAAGATTCAAGTCATATCAGATAAATTGATGCAGCTTAATTGATATTAATGGAGCTACACTGTGGATTTACGCTGTGTGAACATCTGGCCTGAGTAGGAAATGTCTAAACAGCTGTACAGAAAGCCTTGAATTGTTTTGAATGCTTTCATTTACACCATGACTACCTTTTGTTTTCACTGCAGCTTACTCAGTCCAAAGCATTTCTGAGCAGCATAGGCTGTGCTCTCAAGGCATCTACAGTGTTTATGGGATGGAATTACAAATAAGGAGTTCCAGAGGGCACTTTGGCAGCTTTTCATGAAGCTCCCTCATTGCCAGAGTTTTGTAAATCCACCATCCAAGATGTGACTGAGATAAATCTACTTCGGCATGGTCCCAACCCCATTTCAGGTTACCTTCTTGGAACTTGTACTCCTCAGTAATCTCCATCATTCCATCACGCCCAACTTCCTTGGTCACAATTAACTGCCCAACATGGGTTGTGTCAATATTTTCTATCACTTGGGTTCCATTCTTTGCCCTTCTTAAGTAAACAATATCACTATTCACCTAAAAAAATTAAATGAAAAAGGATCGAGATATGTGGAAGTAGAGAGGAAGGGAAGCCAGCCTAACTCCCCTCAAAACAATGACACGTTGACTGGAAGTCCCATTAATTACTCGTGTTGAAGTCCCATGTGTAAAATTAGTCATATGCTACAATAATGACTAGATGCATTTTACTATTCGCAGCTCCAGAATGACAGACAGTGTAAACTTGAGTAGGCTACAGAGATACCGTTCAGATTTGGGAAGCATGATTACACATTCCTCGCACCAAAAAGCTTTAGACCATAGAGAGGGGAATGCTTTGTAGATAAAATTTCTTTATTCTCTTCTGTCCTAAGCAATTCAATTCCTTCTGTCCTAATACAATTCAATTAGGGAGAGAGACTACAGCTACTGCAATTCTGGGCACACCAGCTCTGGTGGTGCAAGAGGTTAAAACTCCAGACCAGGCCCTCTCGCTCCTCATGGAGATATTTCCCTCTCAGATCTACCAGTTAAACCACCCATGTGAGCTCTCCTTGACCCACTGCAGCCAAAATGAACACGGTGAGCAAAGACTTCTTTAAAATCACTGCAACCATTTTGTCTGAAATAAGTAAGAGAACCTTAACATAAGCAGCTTTGCTGGCAAGCCTGAGAAGGAGGTAACAGCTAACAAGGTGTGAAGATGAGCAGCTAGAGCTAGTGACTCATTTGCCAGCACAGCTGGAATCTGGGATGGATAAATGACCACTGCCTGAAGTTTCATCTGAGCCAGAGCAGCTTTTTCTGCTTATTACATTGGTGAGCAGAGATTAGAGAAATCTCTGTCATTCATTACAGCCATATCACATCTACTAGCCTGCATGTCAAAATATAATTATGAGATTTTTCTTTGACGTGGTGTACATGCGAAGTAACTTCTAAGTCCATAAATTGCAGTGGAGCCCTATCTACTGTCTCACCTATGGTCCCACTGATACCACTCAACGCACTGAAAATTTTCAAGTACGTACCTCAGCATAGACAAAAGGAGCATCAAATTGGAAGCAAACATGACCGTGTTTAATGGCTTGAACAGAGGCTGGGCCACACCTGTACATACCTGTAGGGAGAAGGCAGATAAAATGAGATTAAATGAACTAAAACCCATGTCAAAATGTTGTATTTTCTCAAAGAAAATGAATTGCTGGAGTTTGGTGAAGCCTTTTAATAGTTTACAGGAACTCCTGATGAAGAAGTGAAAAGCTTAATCTATGTTGCCAGCCCTCTAAACAACACAGACTCAAGTCTGAAACAACTTAATGGTGTAGTACCTTTAGTCTCCACCTCTGTAAGTCTCAAGTGCTTGAAATGTGGTTAAAGCTGGTTTTGCTTAAAGCAGATAATTTTTGGAGGGCTCAGTTATATCACAGGCTGAGAAAGATCTCACTGCAAATTTGCTAAGAATGCCTTTTAAGAACTGTAAAATTAAGGACTGGGAAAACATAGCAATGACTTTTCATTTTTTCTCTCTTGCCTGCCACCTGCTCAGGAAATTTACTAAGGGCTGCAGAAACTGGCTGATGTATAATGAAGGCGAATTAATTTGATCAGGCTCCTCTGTAGGTTCTGTTAAATTTTAGAAGCCAACTTTTGGCAACAGCACTACATCTCTTCTGTACCAAGCAGGGCCCTTCTCATGCAGGATTTTGTGCACCTGCAACATGAGCAGTGTTATAATAAGGACAGATTTATTTTAGAGCTCAAAACAAATCAGGAGAAGGCCCTGAGCACGGGTGAGTGTGGTAATCTGGTGCAAGAAGTTGTCACTGGCCATATGGTGGTGTTGGCTCAGCTCATTGTTTGCTGCACAGAACCCAAGAATAGGTAAGAGAGCTAAGGAGGACTTCAAGGAATATTACCATCGCTGGTTTCTTGGGGTGTCCCATCAACAACCTGCCATCCTCCAAAACCAACAGGAAGATCAGGTCTGGTCATCCAGGCTTCATTCCAGCAATGATAGTTCCTTGGACAAGAGATGAGACCAGAATATTAAATTCTTGGAAAGAAGCATACAAACCAAAACAAACCCGTGTATTTACGTCCTGCCATTGCTTCAATAACAACATTTGCCCATTTAGGGGTGAAAAAGTTGGTTCTTTTTAGAGAACAGATTTTTAGGTCTAAAAGTTTGGTACCTATCTGTTAAAACCTGAAGGCCACAATCTTTCATTGTAGTTTCTTGACTGCAAGTTGAAGAAGCTTTTGGATTTGTCTACTGTGTTCTGAATGCAAATGTCTTCGAGAAAACTTTCCAGTGCTTGGAGATTGTTGGGGTTGCTTTTGAAGAGCTACACAAACTACAGTCCCTTTCCAGCCAGTCACCTCCACTTCAGTTTGTCTGCTAAAGCAAGCTTTGAATCTTCTTCAAGCCACTGAAGCTTGGTCTGCTTTGTAACTATAAAGACTAAGCTTTGACACCTCTTCTGAAGAGATTTCAGGATCAACTCCATAAAGTACAGTGTGTAGCTTTGTTTCCATGGCTCAAACCACACATGCTTAGCTGTTTTCCAAGTTTGTTGAGAAAAAGACCCTGCATAGGCTTTATAAGACTATCCTCATTCTGGATTCCTTATAAGGTCTTCCCAGTCTATCATGGCAACGAGGGAGGTCAGATCTCCTAGAACCCACCCACAAGCACTGGGAGAGTATGCTGAGAGGTGAATTTCTGAGAGCGGTTCATCTAGGCGCTCAGCATTGTAATGCCTTCACTTGGCTGGATGCTCAGGAAAAGAAAAAACCAACAACACTACAGCACCATCACAGTCTGCCCAGAATGTTTCAGAGATGAGCAGAAAAGACAGACAAATCTTGTAACTTCCTGCAATGCTACCGGCACTCAAGGGAGGGCACAACCAAGAAAAAAAGACAATCTAGGAGGAGGGTCTTGCAGTAAAGCCAGCAAAGTGTTTTAATTTCTTTACTGCAAAAAAATAAAAGAAGAAAGGATTAGATAAAGGGGCAATTTTGCTTGCAAATTATACATATCCTACAGCAGATATGAATAAAATTACATCTGTGTAGCTGCTGATACAGCCCCTAGTACATGCAATGATATTAGCAACCAAAATGGGGATTGTTAAACTCTGACCATTTCATTAATAATAGGTGAAAACCAGCCATGGAGCAGAGTCGGGAGGATCTGAGGCTTGTCTAACAAGGCATTTCAAAGTGGAAATGAAAGCTTGGATCAGGGTAAAACTTGTCAGTTAGGAGAGTTAATGAAGCAGCACTATAGAAAAAGGAATTATTCAAGGAAAATGACACACACTCAGAGAATTTTTGATGCTGCTGAGAGTAGTCAATGCTGAATCATGCTCGCAGAGCTTTGCTGAGGGCTACCGAAGATTGGGGATGTACTTTGTGGTAGCTGAGTTTTTGAAAACTGTTATGTCAACATGTGAGAGAGACAATCCCTGCCCTGAAACCTTCACTGGTTCACTTTGAATCAAACTCAGATGTGTCATTGGCTTTGTGTTCTGTGAAAGAACTTGATGAGCAGGCAGGAGGGAAGGATGATAAAGCCAAGGGGGGATAACAGTGTGGAAAATGGCAGCTCTGCTTCAATTCTGTAACTAGACAATGCATTTTTTTCTATATTTTTTCTCTATTCATCCTGGGAGACAGGACCTTTCTTACTGGTTTCTATTGGTGTAGTGTTGGGGGCAACAGGATGGCAATTTCTTTAGGTTAACTGCCATGCAAATGTCAAATACACTTAAGGATATTGAATATGAATGGACAGAAAGACATTGCTTACAAAGCATATGAGCATTAAGGAATGGAGGATGAGGGGAACATTTGCCTCTTCCAAATGTAGCAGAAACTTCTCTCTGGTAGAAGTGAGCAGAGCTGAGGAGCTGGGTCCACAGCCATAATTTGTTAAACTGATTCTGTAGTTCTTGTATTCTACAGCAAGCCTGAGACATTAAAGAAAGCAAGAATGGCTACACAGATCAATGCTGTGACCATTAAATATTTACAGAGATAATTACGAATAGACTAAACAAAGCAATAGGGAAATAAATAAAAGATGACCAGGTGGGTTTTATGCCTGGAAGACAATTTAAGAAGGGTACTTCGTATTACTTATGAGACAGGTACGTGCTGGAAACAGCTGCTGCCCTTTCATTAGCTAATAAGCGCAGGCATTGGGGTTGAGAGGCACTGATAATCTTAGTGAGAAATTAGAGAAAAGTGAGCTGGAAGAGAGTGTGAGAGCAGAGGTCTCAGAAAGGCTTTCTCCATGGGCCTGGCCATGGATGAACCCTCGTGGGGCTGTGTGACTTCAAGCAAGTTTCTGCTGAGGTACTGACATCGGTCTGCTTGGACCTCACAGTAGGAGTGAGTCTTGATTTCCATCCAAGAGAAATATTCTTTAAGTGTCTTTATATCATCATTAAGAAAGACAAGGAGAACAAAGTGAGGGGACGGAGGCAGTAGTGATGGGCCAAAATCCGGCCAGCTTTATAAAAATAACTTTTTGCAAAGTCTGTGTAATTCTGTATATGTGTTTTGTTGTTGTTGTTGTTGTTTTTTCCTATCCTGAGGGAGAAGATGATCTTTAATAAAAATAAATAAATGTCAGATAACATTCAGAGGGAGCCCCACACTCAGAGATTGATTGGACTAAAAATCCTGGCTCCAAGTATCCCTGAAGTCTGAGAGTATTTAAAACCTGAAGACAGATCAGCTCCAGCAGTACAAGGCAATAGAAATGATATATTAATAAAGAAAAAGAGCTTTGCTTCCAGTGTTTAGGACATTATAAATAAAAGTGAGAAATACATTTAAAAAAATCATTATAAATACCTTGATCTTGTCCTCTTTAAAAAAAAAAAAAAGAAATAAATGAGACATTAAAAATAAAATCAAGGTTAAGACATAAGCCATTTAAAGTCGGCATGTGGGCTACCATGGAGTGTTACAGAGTAATGAAGAGAAAGGACACAGAGGAGAAATGAAAAGAGGTGTGTAATATATTAAGTCATGCCCAAAGGGTTATGTGCACCATGTACTAATAAATGCACCAGGAGAATAAAAGGATGAACAAGGCAGTTTGAAAAGTAATCAAGTCAAAGAAAAGCAAATGTAAGATGGGAGGATGAGACGCTGGTGTGAAGTTGCATATGGATTTCAGTGGAGATGATGGTCTGGCCCTACTCCAAAAGAATGGAAAAAAACCAGGACTGAATTAAGAAGTCTTGGGAAACAGCTGGGAAGTGGAGAGGTAAGGAAGTAAAAAGAAATATCAAAAGTGTGTGAGAGTTGTTTCATGGATCAGGTTAGAAGAAGGGGAGAAGAAGAGATGAGATGGTAAGAAGTCGGAAGCCTGGCAGTAATCCATTACTGGGTATACATGCACTGAGCAGTGGGGCGGCCAGTCATAGGGTCTTGTTTCACATGATTTATAGGCAGAGGGGTTTCAGTAGAGTGACTGTTCCTTCACATCTCTGTGAGCTGTAGAAGTACCAGCGCCATAAGACGTACTGAGGTCCTGCTACCACATAGACTAGATGCAGCTTAGCAAACTGGGAAGCCCCAAGGATTCTAACAGGATTCAACAAGGCAAATAACAGGAATACAACCCTGGACTTCGAGAGTAGGCTTTGTCCTGTTTAAGGTCCTGCTTGGAAGAATCCCATGGGAGGCAGTTCTGGATAGAAAATAGGTCTAGGATAGCTGGTTGTTTTTCAAGGGTCACCCTCTCCAAGCCTAAGAATGGTCCATCCCTACATGCAGGAAATCAACTAAAAGTGGAACAAGGCCCATATGGTAAACCAGGTGGTCCCAACTAAACTCAAACATAAAAAAAAGTACGCAAGAGGTGGAAGCAGGGACAGGTGACCAGGAGGAATACAGAGACACTGTCTGAGCATGCAGGGACAGGTGTAGGAGAGCCAAAACCCAGATCAAATGGAGTATGTCAAGGGATGTGAAGAGCAGTAAGAAAGGCAAGTACATCAGTATCAAAAGAAAGACTACGGAAAACATGGGTCTGGTGCTGAATGGAGCAGAAGACCTGGTGGCCTAGGACTAAGAAAAGGCCAAAGTTTTCAATGTCTTCTTTGCCTTGTTTTTTAATGCTAAGATTTGCCCTCAGAAATCACAACCTGAGACCAGTGTAGAAGTTTGGAATAACAAAAATTTACCATCTGTAG
Source organism: Dromas ardeola (assembly GCA_013398915.1). Taxonomy (NCBI): domain Eukaryota; kingdom Metazoa; phylum Chordata; class Aves; order Charadriiformes; family Dromadidae; genus Dromas; species Dromas ardeola. Next base: position 62,172 of record VYZM01002439.1, on the reverse strand, counting down.
AGTTGGAACAAGAGGAGGAATATATAAACAAACCGGACACAAAGAAGTCCAATGGGTCTGATGGGACAGACCCAAAAGTGCTGAGGGATCTGGCTGATGTTGTTGTAAGATCACTCATACCTATCTTGGAAAGGTCATGGAGACTGGGTGAAGTTCCTGAGGACTGGAAGGAAGCAAGTATCACTCCTTTCTTCAAGAAAGAGGAGGAGTACTCAAGAGAACTACAGACTTGTCAGCCTCACCTTGGTCCCTGGGAACGTTTCTTCTTGCCAACATTTCCAAACATATTAAGGACAAGGTGATTGGCAGTAGACAGCATGGATTTACAAGGTGCCAGCCATACCTGACCAATCTGATAGCTTTCTCTGATGAGATGAATGCTTGAATGGGCAAGGGGAGACCAGTGCATGGGGCTTGTTTTCTCTTTTGACTTTAGCATCATCTCCCAGAACATCCTTATAGGTGAACCATTGAAGTGTAGGCTAGATAAGTGGACCGTAAGGTGTATTGAAAACCAACCGAACTGCTGGGATCAGAGGACTGTGATCAGTGGCGTGAACTCCAGCTGGAACCTAGTCACTAGTTGTGTACCCCAAGGGTTGATACTGGGTCCAATACTGTTTAACATCTTCATTAATCACCTGGATGATGAGACCTACTATGCCTTCAGCAAGTTTACTGATCTAGAAAACTGGAAGGAATGGCTGATGCACCAGATGAGGTGCATCACCTCCTCACATGAGAAGAGGCTGAGAGAGCTGGCACTGTTCTGCCTAGAGATAGGAAGGCTCAACAGGATCTTATCCATGTGTGTAAATGCCTGGTTAGGGAGTTGGGGGAAAGAAGACGGAGCAAGACTCTTCTCAGAGGCCCCCAGTGACAGGACAAGAAGAAATGGACACAAATTGTAACACAGTAAATTCTCTCTGAACACCAGGAAACAGATTCTTACTTCCAGGGGTCCCTTCCAGTCTCAACCATTCTGTGATGTTGTGATACAAGCTTCAGATGTAAACGAACCTAATTGTTTTCCTTAGATTCCCTCTTAGTAGCAGATTATGGAAATCACATAAAAGAGGTCACAGCAACAGGTTCAGTCATTTCCTCCACCACAGAATGGGTCTGTTACAGTTTTAATATAAAGACTTCCAGAGATTATGCTGTTAATGAAACATGCTGATGAGCAGCTATGCTGATGAGTTGACAATGTCATTGACACAAATCAGCTATATTAACACTGAATAGGACAAGTATCTCCTGAATATAGGGATATAGAGGTCACATTCCCTGCTTCACTCTAAGGAGGAGAAGCTTGAGGCCAAATAACCCACACATAATTTCTGCGGAACAGAGCATATAATCAATATGTGCTACACTTCTCCTGTCAAACAGGAGACAGGAAGAGTTCAAAGAGCGAGTCAGAGAACTGCCTTCTCCAAAAGAATACGTAGACTCCATTTCTTGTTCCTAGGGAGCTTTCTTTTTACAAATCTGGCAATAGCATTTCAGGATTTATTTTGGAAAGTACCTACTTGCAACAGTGATTGCACGTACATGATGTAAAACCAGCCTACAAATACGGGAACTTGGCAGAAGCAGAACAAGAAGGGTGTTTTTCCATAGATGTTGAGGTATCACTTTGAGCCTGGCTCCAGACTGATGGAAGTGCCCATCCTACCCCTTTCCATTTTGAGAAATGGCCTGGCCCTAAGGAGCACAAACCTATTCCAGCTCTCCTCCAGTGTGCTTAAATGTGCACTGTATGGCAACATTAGTAGTGGGATCCTCTAGGCTTTGTCTTCTTACATGACAAGCACTTCGTATTAGTCAGCCTAGTAACAATCCATTCATTCTGTTTTACATAAGCTAGCAGTGTTCTTTGATGCACAGAGAAATAAATAAACCACAGGCATTGCTGTCATATTTTTTTCTACTTATATAGTTGACATAATAAAGGCATTTGCTAGGAGAACTCACCAGACAGAGTCTTTTGTGGTGGTGGTGTCCACTTTCCCTTCGTCATCCAGAAAGAAGTCCAACTGTAAATTGGCGTTGTTGTCATGAGCAGAGGAATAATTGGTAATGAGTCTTGCAGGTATCCCCAAACACCTCAGAACTGTGGCAAAGAGATAAGTGCGATGAGAACGACAAAGATGAAGACTGTCATGACAGGATGAGTAGAGAGAAACTATTAAAAACTAGAATAAAATGGGAAAATTCAGTCAAATCAACCCAAATAATTCCTCCTATCTGTCTTTATACAGGATATGTTAAATGTTTTATTTGGTCCTAAAATGACGAGCATTCAAGATGTGTAAGGGTACAATGGTTATAACCTAAGCAGCTGATTACCAATAGTTTTAGAATAGTCTTGCAAAGTGAACAAACTGTAGCTTTCCGGGGCAAATCTGGGTGCAATGGATCGACTGCATGACCAAATGTGGTATAAAGAAAAATAAGTTTGAGCTTGCAAGAAATGCAAAGTATATTAAGTCTCCTAGTATCAGTAACCCAGGAGAATCATGAATCTGTGCTAAAAAGAAAATTAATAGAAAGTATCTCCTTCTGGTTGATTTGGAGCTTTCCTGTTTGACATCTGCCATCAGAAGGGATTTGGAGAACACAAAGAATAAAGCAGAAAATTATTGTTAACAAGGGGAAAAGCTACATTATTTGCAAGTGAAATGTCAGAGTTAGGGAGTCTGAACAAAATGCATTACATAATTTGTATTGATTCCTAAATAATAGTATTCTGGAGTCAATAGTGCCTTCCCATAAAGGATCTTAAAAGGAGGAGTAAAAAAAAAATTGCCCCTACCCCTAAATCTCAGATCATCACAATGTAGCACTGATGGCTCTTCTTCCCATTTGACAAGTGGTAAATTTGGGAAATGTGGAAATGCTGTGGCTACGTCTGAAGTACAGTAGTGCCTCATTAAGCTTCTGTGTTTGTGGTGCACCCTGGCTGATAAATAGGCATGGAGCCTGAGGAGGGAGTGGGGCTGCAGGGTGACCATCGTCTCAGCTTCTCCAGATGAAATAATTTGTGTCTAAGCAAAAAAAAGTTCCTGTTTTCCACTTCAGGAGCCAAAAACATTCTGCATAAAACAGAGGGGTATTTTTGGAAAGGGAAAATATTTTTATTGAAAAAATGTTTTTATTTAAAAATAGTACCGATGCTGCAACGTTGAACGGCCCTTGCTTCTACTGCTGGGTTTTGTATATTCATTAGTGTCACTGCTGTGATTCCCAATAAAGTGTAACGCTGCACATTCATTTCAAGTTCCTGGATGACAAATTACCTGGATGCATCCAATACCATATGTACCTATTGATTAAACTTAATTCAAGTGCCCTTCCAGGCTTCCAGCACATGAGCCATCAGGGCTCATTGAAAATAATTTGTCTGACAATTTCAAGATTAATGACCATTTTTCAGAATGTTTTAGCATTTTTAACGGGTGACTATCCAGAGTGTACAATATAGTAACCTTGGAAAGCTGGTCTGGTCACAATGATAAAACATGGTCAACTGAGAAAGACTCAAAATCAGCTCAAAACAACCTTTTTAGTTGTACGCGGCTGTTTGTACCTTTGCTGTCCTCTCTGTGCAGTGGTCAGCAGCTGGATGTGTCAGTGGCTACATGCCAACTGGATCAGCCAGTGGACAATGTTTTCATTTCATAATGCTCAACAAACTTTATACTTCAGCAATCCTTGCAGTACAAAGTGGCAGGTCTCTGACTTGACTAACTTAGTCAGCAAACCAAGTCTAGTTTTGCCCCAGATAAATATGCCTCTCCGTTTAACTCAGCAGGCTCCAGGCCTCTGCTGCATCTCCCCAGTTTCACAGTGGCCTGCAGGCAAAATACTGCGAAGCAGTGATTCGGGGCCAGTGCAGGGGAAGGTGGGAGAGCTGGTGAGATGAGGCAACAGGCAGAGAAGACAAAGTGGCCCGTGGAAGCCACTGCGAGGAATTGCAACCATAGGAAACATTTGCAAGAGCCTTTTCAAACCCATTGTGTTGTGCAGAGGCTGAGGAGCATCAAGTACAGACCATGCGACCTCAGGCAGAGAAGGAAGTAGATGCCTCTCAGGTTCTTTGGATGTGGGTGATTGCTCATTATCCCACTGCACCAGGAATAAAATGAACCATTTCATGTGTCGAAGGACAGAGCACCTGCCAGCGTCTCCCCAAAACAAAACAGGAACCTCTCCAGATATATGAAAGAGAAGCTGCATCCCCCAATGCAGCTCTGAAAGCATGTGTCAGCAGAAGGCTAGGTGGTCAGAAGACAGCTTTATTTCCAAGGTCATTACTGTTTTGAATAGCTTTTGAACTACCCGGGTAACCAAAATGAGTTATGAAATTCAATTATCTAGATTGGAGGAAAATTATGTACAAAATGAAACATAAACATACAGAACAGGCAAAAATAAAGCGAAGACACAGAGATGTCCAGAGCTGCCTGGGGGTGAAGAATTAGTCTTGTGACTTGTCATTAATTATTCAATTTCCATGTTTGCTGCAGAAGATGGGTGATTAATATCCTTCATTTTTGATAGATGCATAATGTAAAGAGAAGTATAATGCTATTCCTTGAGACAGCAATGTGTGACAGTATTGAGTCAGACGAAAAAACAAAAGGTTTCACAGAGAGTTTTTCTGTAATTTCCTTTCAATGTCTTAAATACATGGACCAAAAACTAGACCTTCAGCTGTGGCTGAAAAGTACTTGATAAAAAGTAGGATCCAAGCCTGCAGAAATACCCATTGTATCTCTCTAGTCCTAAACTGATCTGGTCTCCCTTAGTTTGATACCTAAATGCATATGTTGTAAGTGCCTCTAAGGAAGATCATCTGGGCTTAATAAAGACATTTTTAGTTTCTGTTCAGCTTCTTCTATTGGCCAGTGCCACAAGCATAGGAATGGTTTGACTGGCTCTACACTGGTACTTGACAAAGGCATTGCTTCCAGATGTCTGGACCCCATCATCTGTATAATGCACATTTTTTACACCCACAGAGTCCTCCTTGACTCCTAATATGCTGCAGTGTGTTCCAGTGTATTAGTTCCTCTGGGATGCTGCTGTTTGCAAGTGCTAGACAGTAAAAAAATGGGAGCAATCCAACACTGACACAATGCATGTCAATTTTGCTAGGAACACTCCTTGGTAGGTGAGATTTGGCCTTTGTGGAGCAGAAACACCATCACATATCCCATATTGGGTAATAGTTTCATGTTGCAGGTCTAGATAACAAGCCCCCTGTTCATCTCAGATTTCCTAACAGAAATGTGGAGTGTGCCGAAAGACCAACTTTCTCTCTCTCAAAATTACCCTCGTGAGTGACTGAAGAGATTTTACTGAACCAATAAATAGTTAACAGAATTGTGCAGAAGAACAGTCGAGCTGAAGGAGACTCCAAAGGTTTATTTAAAGAGCATCTATTTTAGCCATGTATTTTTAAGTATCCCTACCATTTACTCCTGAACACCATAGACCCAGGAAGTATTTTAGTTAGTTTAACCTGAAAGCTCTCTCTGTTATGCAAGAATCACATATCAATGTGGAGCTTTTCTCATGGATACCTACATGTGTTGAAGACACCAGCAAAGACCCAGCACTGGCCGTATCGCACGGGTTGCTTAGAACTGTAATACTCCAAGAGAATGTCCACACTTCCCGTCCAGGCAGAAGGTGGGACGCCGTTAGTGTATGTATTGTCCCAGGATCCAGCAATCACACCATTATCATCCCTGGAGTTGATCTAAAGGCAAAGGAAATGAGCATTAGGAATGTCAGAGACATAATAATAAAGAGCTCTTTAACCCAGCAGACAAAGATAGGAGGGGAGAGACTGAATATAGCCAAGTTTAAGCTAGAAGTAAGACAGAAATGTTTAATTATGAACGTAGGAGATGAATAGAACAATCTTGCTAAGGGCCATGGATTCTCCATCACTGAACATTTCTGAATGAATGTCAGACACTTAAAAATAATGGTGAAATTAAATCACCACACTGAGTATCCATGTTGCCAATTTAGTAAGTTTTATTAACATTAAACATGCATACTGCTATGTATTTTTAATAAACATGATCAGTTATACACTGATAAGCAACCCTCAGAAATATTAAGCTGGATTCTTTCTTAACATGTCTGTTTTTCTGTATCGGTCCAAAGATTTTAATAAAATCACTCCTGATTTACAGTGGATAGAGAGGAGAATGAGTCCACTGTTATTTTTAGAGTAGAAACTAATTTCTTCGGTCCAGCACACATGAAAACAAGAAGGAATTTGCTGTGTAAGTTTTCCCCTGGTAAGATTATACAAAGCAAGAAGTTTTGCTGACTAATGGCTATACTGATAGACATTAACGAGCAATACATCTCCTAGCTGCAATTTGAACCAAACCAGTTGAGGCTCTGCAAAACGCTCATTCTCTCTGTACCTTTTAATTATGCTAATGTGGAACAGCTACATGCCAGCCAAATAAATCACAATTCTTATTTAAAAGCTTTTGGCTGGATTAACTACTTTTTTGTAATTAGAAAATCGACTTTCTGTGAACCCTAGGACTGAATAAAGATAAGTATTTAGAGTCATAACTGAAGTGTTAAGGGGTTGTGCCCGTCTCCCTGTTGTGGGAAACATGCCAAGAAAAGAGGCTTTTCAAGGACAGGGCAGTGTGTTGATCTTCAGGCTCTCCTCTGGCTGTAAAGAGAGGAAGAAAGCAGCGACTCTACCTGCTCTGCAACATCAGGAAGCCTCAGAAGGATCCCAGCATGGGGGCACCTCCTCAGATGAGCTCAGCTCTACCACGTTTCAACTTGAGCAAGACTGAGGGTAATGAACATGGGTGGGACTTCAACACTTCTTGGCCGCTTCTTACAGAGGTCCAGATTTCAGACGGCCAAAACTCCCACCCAGTTACGGCCTAATCCTGCAGATTAGACCTGAAGTCCATTGACTCCTGGATTTCCAGTGGTGAACTTCATCTCCCTAAAATGACTGAGTGGCTCAAGACCTAAGTAATATCCAAGCCCTCTTTGGGTTCATAAACTTTGTGCTATCCTTGCCTTAGAGCTACCATGGTCCCTGCACGAGCAACCCTTTACATCCACTAGCCCAGTGAAGAGGGAACCACATTCAATCCTTACTTCTATCTGAAGGTCTGAAGCCATATTTCTAATGTCTGGGGTGAAAGCACTAACCAAAAGGTTAAAAGAGAAAGAAAAATGGGGGTGTTCTCAATACTTCTTGCTGAAGCTATTCTATTTAACACGATGCTATGCAAGATTCAGCATGTGGCACTGAGGCTGGAGATCCCATTTCAATGTCATCTAAGACAAAGAGCTCATTCTCTTAAAGCCTGGGAAAATGCTGTAACAAGTGGGTTAAAAGCTCATCCATGTCCAGCAGCCGTGTTTTGTGGACAGTTTATTTTAGTAGCTGACTTGGGAGAGCATCTAATGACACTAGCTCAATAACTAAAGTATTATTCTGGAAAGCAGAAGGCATCAGTTCAGACCTCTATAAGGCAGAGGAGAGGACTTAGCCTCTGCGTTCCACATCCTGCATGAATCTTCCACCTCGAATACTAGGGATGGGGCTGCTTTTGCACCCACAGCATGACTCCTGGTGCCTAGCAGATGGAAAGAATGGAAATGTGGAAAGTTTTCTCCTTACTCTTTGCTTCTGGTTATTTTAGGTACTTCCATTCTGAATGTGGTAAGTTTTGTGGACCCTGTGTTTAAGAGAACAGCTCTCACAGTGTTTTCTTCTGGGGCCAAGGTAGCACACATAAATGTTCTCAGCCTGACTAGGCCATCTGGGGCTTAAAAATCAGACACAGTAACACCCATCATTGCAGTGTCTTAAGACCCCATTGGGGTTAGTGCTGGAGTCCACCTAAAGTCTCTCAGTTCCCCATCCCAAATTCCACCCATCATGCTGCCTTACATAGCCATGGCAGAAATACCTTTCTCAATTGTCTCAGCTACCAGAAAGTGAGCACAGTGTCAAAAGAAATTTTATCATGCCTGGAGTGCAATGTCTAAAAGTGGAAGGCAATGGGCTGACATAAGTATTTCACCTTTAGTGGAGTGAAACAAAATGCCAGATCCAAGAGGTCAGAATGGACAACTGATCTGGCACCTGTTGGAATGCGCACAACAGGGAATGAGGGCCAGTTAAATGAGACCGGCTTTGATTTACGAGTTGCTTCTCATACATATTATGCATCCATTACATACCACCGCAGAGGCAACACGGCAGATTTTGATTGGGTTTCCACGCCCAGAGAGTTCCAGTTCTGCCTTGTCCATCAGGAACAGGCAAGCATCCAGAATGTTTTCTTCAAACTAGATAAAAAAAAAAAGGAAACAGAGGGAAAATTGAGTCACTTTTTAATCTGGAAAGCAAAGGAAAAGTTATTTTTCATTGTTGTTATAATAACCAATCAGCATCAAAATTAGTTGGTCAAGTTGAAGTTGTGAGTTTAAAAATACAAGTTTTCTTCCAGAATAATTGCCCATGTATAGCAAAAAAATGTGAGAGGCTGTGAGGGAAAAGAGAGTGTCATTTTCAATTCTATCTCAGTCCAGTTTCCAGAAGGTTAAAATGACAACACAACCTTTCTGACAGGACATAAAATTTTAAGTGCTAACAAGTATATAATAGGAAGATATTATAATAATAACTACAAGAAGCTAGTCTGCTCGCGAAGGACTTCATGTCCTTCACAGATTCCAGACCTGTTAATTTCAGGACTTCTCTGACACAGCCAATGCAATGCTGGGAAGTTGAACAATAAATGGTTTGCCAAAGTTAATTTGAAGACACTTACATTTTAAAATTAATTTTTAAATATGTTTAAAATTGATAAGCCAAAAGCTGGTTATATGTATTAGTCCTGGTCTATGAAACTTAGACATCAAAAATACCAAGTGACCTAAAGCAGTCTTCTTCAAAAATAGAGTGAAAAGGTACAGTTTCTTCGATCCAGCATGAACAAGCACAAGAATGAATTGAGGGCAGAGGTGCCTAAATAGACCAGAAACCATTTGTCACAGAACTTGCCCTGTGATGTATTTCATTTTCCTTAGGAGAAACTGCATAGCAAAGGAAAATACCTCTGTCCCCTGGAAAATGGCAGGAGACAGGGAAACGCACACTAATGAAACAAATATCTTCTAGATTCACTGAAAACACAATCTTATATTAATATTCAAGGCTATGACAGAAACTCCACTGAGCTCATCCCCTTGCCGTGTTATGCTTTATGTTCTACGTTTGCATCATTAAAGGTACGATTCAGGCTAACAGGATTTTTGCTCTCATGCTGCTACTAGAGCTGGATTGGTTTTGCAGCTGTCCCCGGCTTGGTTTAGAGCTCCTTGCCAGATGAAAGTAATCTGAGTTTTTCCTCCTGAAGAAAGTGAGCAAGATCCCAGACCAAGCTGCTGCTTCAGCAGCTCGGGGAGAGGCAGAGGAGAGAGAAGGGTGAGACCAGAGAGCTGAAAAGGAAGCCCTGAACAGCCAAGACTGCTGCCGATAAGGCAGGGAAGATGGGAGGGATGGCAGCGAAATCTCAGGGAGCGCACGTACCCTTTGGCCTCTCCGTTACAGACAGCAGCCGAGCTCTGGCATAAGCCAAGAAAGCAGAGGCACCACTGTGTTTTACCACCCTCAGCCATTTCTTTCCCAAGGAAAGTCCTCTTCTTTGTGCCTGCCTCAAGCCTGCCTGGCTCTCATTGCTCCGGGTACCCCCGCAGTATGGATCCTTTTCACCAAACATCCTCCAAGGCAGCACACCTCTCTCACCGTCACCCACACTTGCGCTGAACTATTTCCTCCGGAGCAGATGTTCACTAGTAAGTAACACTTTACAGACTGAGCAAAACTGAGTTCGTGGTGTTTGGGCAAGAAGGGAAAGAGGGGGTCAGTGTTCCCGGGGACCTACTTCTAATATGGTCCAGTCTCTCCAGTCCACTCCGCTAGTGGTGCAAATAACCTCAGGTGAATGACCATGCTATGGAGACTCTCCTTCCCAAGGAGAATTCTCACAACAGATAATGTAAACTCTGGGCCCTCATAGCCATCCTTACTGCTTCAAGTTCCCTTTTCTTCTGGTCTGGTCCAATGATTTATCACTTTCAACAGGATCAAAATCTGCTTTCTGCACTTTAAGTCATCTGCAGTGCCTAAGACCTGAGTTAAATCACTAAGAAGTTTACCCTGCAAATTAAATCTTTCTCATCTACGGTTTATGAGACACTGTCAATCTTGCCAGCAGATACAGGAAGAATAAAGAGGAAAGAAATTGCTAACAGGGTTGTTGCCTTCCACCTTAGCATTTATGAAATGACATGAATGCTTGTGGAATAACTGGATTAACAGGAGAAGAGATATAGGACAAGCTGTAAAGTCTAACTGCCTTACACAACTGCAGAAGTGCAGGACACAGAGTAGCCTTAACTCTAAAGCCAGTTTTGCCCTTCTTCAATATCCAGAGGTTTGAAAACATTAAATCAAACTAAATCAGTTTCCTGCTCTCAACCTTGGCATGAAAATACTAACTAGAGGGAAGTGGAATATAAACATAGCACTTGTAAGGCTGAACAGCCCTGAAATGTCAGAGGAACTGGAGCAGCAGTAGACAGCCAGGGCAGGAGAGTGAACTTGGGCCAGGTGCAGGTTGTCTGCTCAACACAAGCTGAAATGGAAATAAACCAAATGCAGAACAAGGAACTTTGGCAGAGCCACCTGGGAAAGACTACAGATGGAAAACAAGGCATGAGAACACACACAGGCAAAAGGGGTTCTGTCTACACACAGATGCGTGTTGTGTTACGGAGCAACGCATTTAGTTGGGCTGGCCTTCAGTGGGCATTCTTCTTTCCCACTAACCTGTTTCTAATAGATGACCTTCCAGTTAAATCAAAGTAAGAGGGCCTGTATCACCTTTTGCACTGGTTGTATGAGGGCTGTATTTCTCACAGTCAGTTGCAGGCAGATCTGATCTCACGTGGCCTGATCTGACCAAATGCAGGTGCCGTAAAATTACATTTGCACAGTGGGCTGCAAAGCTAATGCATCTCGATGTGTGGACATGAGACAACTCACAATGGTAACAAGAACTCTATGCCCACCTGCTTTATTTTATTTTTCTCACAAAAAACCAAGGTTAAATGATCAATATAGCATCCAACTTCTGACATTTCTCAGACATAGAATTCCTATGTGCCTACATTTTTTCCAAAGCCAAATTTCCCCTGAATCCCCTGTGGGCTTTTCTGAGTGACTGGCTATTTACACTTTCTTAGAAGAAAAGAATCACAGTCATGTTACAAGGAATACCTCCATCCTCATTCATCACAGCCACGTTTCAACTGGTCTGTTGTTTTTTCTTCCTTGGTCCATTTTTCTTGCCTTTCCTTCTCTCACGTTGATGCTGCTCATTAAAGACAGCAACTGTGAGAATCATCTCCCACTAGTAACCCAGTTTTGAACTGTATGTTCTTTTTCAATTTACAATCTGAGTTATAGCTTCCAACTGCCATTGTTCAAAGCAATTTTTTAGCCTAAGAATATTACCGTGCATAAGTCTATCTGTATTTTTGTATATTACCATATACCTTTCACTTCTATGACTGTATGTGGCCCTACGCTTTCTACTTACACTGTTGTACAGGGCTATATATTACAAATACAAAATGCATACTTGTATGATATATCCATAATACAGGCCTTGTTGCTCGTACTTTTACTCGCTCAGAGCAATGCTCTTCTTAACATCCAGGATTGCTGAAAATGCGGGAGATGCTTGTCTTTAACGCTTGGAAATTGTCAGGGTAAGATCAAGAACATCACGTCCTCCATCTTACTGAAAGTGAGGGAACCAGAAGAATATTTCTCTATTGCTGTGCAGTTTGAGATGTCTGTTACACCTATACAAAATGATCGATTCCTTTAAAACGCTTGGCTTGGGCCCCCTTAGGTGCAGCCGCCACACTCAGTTTTCTCACAGGCAAGTGACAGCAAAAGGTGCACCACAGCACAGTGTGGAAATCAGGTCCTCCAATTTCAGACAACACAGGAATGAAAGTACATGACAAAGGGAAATGGAACAGCCCTAACCTCCCAGCCAGAACTACCTCCTAGCAAAACCAAATAAATAATGCATTTTCTCAAGGGAGGTTGGTGTTTGTGTCAGGAAGGTGCCAGATTTGCAGAATATAAGCACCTTGGGCCAAGCCACCATAGGCCATAAATTTAGCATCTTAGGACAGAATCCAGCAGCTGTTTTAAGCAGCACCATCCACCTCCAGCCACTCATTCCCCTCTCTCCCTCCCCCTTACATCTGTCAAGGAGTGTATCCCAAATGTGGGAACAGAGCAAGCTCGAAAAATAACCCAGGGGAAGAAAAAAAGGAAATAAAAAATCGAGGAGATGCTTATTCAGCTAGATCAGCTCTCCAGTCTGATTCACTGCACAGCTGCACAAGCACTTGCAGGGGGAAGGAAGGGCCAGGAGGGGGCATTTTTGGTCAACTTAAATGCACACCCAGCTTTGGCCTCAAGATCTGGTTCCACATCTCTTGTATCAGAGGCACCATCAGCTTATGGAATTCCTCCCCCCCTCCATCTTGTTTAAGGGTTATATTTAGCTCAATCAGGATGACAGTCAGACCCCGCAAACAACGGTGATGACACAACCAAAGGAATGGTGCAGAGGCAGGAACTCCCTAAGGCAGTGCTGCCGCAGGAAAAAAGACAAAATTGTACCCTTAAATAAGGAAACAAGAGAGATATGAGTTCAAAGAGCTCTTGAGGGCAGGCACGCTGGCAACCCATCCCACTCAAGTTTTGCGATTGTCCTTAGCTGAGGGAAAGAAAGCAAAGCAAGAAGGATTCTTCTGCAAGGCTGCGCTGGGGAGGTGCCACGAAAACTGAATGCATCCATCACCATAGCGTTAGGGGAATACTTCAATACTTTCTTAATTGTGCTGTTGTGAAAATCCAGGAGGTGAGATGAGCAGAGTTCACCATGTCCAATAACTGTCCATTGGAGCCCCTCTGAGTGACAGCTTAAGGTTAGTTTTGCTTAGTTAGTTTTGATTCTGCTCGTTAATGCCTTTTCCCCCATTCTCACACGATGACTTAACTCTTTCCTCCCGTAGGGATTTTCAGGCTGGGTAGTGCTTGCAAACAGATTGAGGTAAAATAGACAAGCAAGCAATGAGAGTCTGATGTTACTGAAGGCACACAAATTCCACACAACAGCCTGACAGGGGCGGCTTTCCCCAGGCTGCAAGAGGCCGCTGGAGACTGGTGTTGGCAAGTCCAGGCGGCAAAGGGAGAGGTTCCCCCCTTTGTCACTGTGGCAAGGAAATTTAAAACTCTGTGTGTCATAGGAACCTTGTGGCAACCACCCCACACCCTGCACCCCCGAGCAGACGAGAATAATTTCCACCGGGTTGCTAGAACAAAAAAGAGTTAAAAGGCAATACAACCTATTGCTGAAAAAACGAAAAAAATAATCTCTCTACTCGTTCATCAAATCAGCTTGATCCTGAAGCAGCAATAACGTAGCAGCAAAAATACTGCTGCACTGTGGTAATCTCAGCTAATGATTGGAACTTTCAACAGGCAGCCTCTTAGTATCTGAAATATGCCCCTAAAACAAGATCTTTAAATATTAGTTATTATAACATTGCTTTTCTGGATTAGGCATATACTCACTTCATACAATTTTAAAATTATGCCCCTTGTTTTTCTGAAGGAGAGACCAATAATGCATTCCACAGCCCACAGTCTCAACCACAGCCTGGTGCCAATTAAACTCATTTGCTCTCCTGCTGGGAGCAGCCAGAGAAGGTCTAAATAGCTCACCTGACCGTAACTCCAGCTTCTTAATTTTATGTCGTTGATGTTTCCATGGAAAACAATACCAACATCATTCAGGACGTATTCTTCCCTTTCCTTCTCGTCATCCAGATACACGGCATCCTCTGCATCAGTTTACCGAAAACAAATGTTAACACAGTCACTTAAGTTTTCATACAGGACAGATAAAAATTCTTAGCATATAATACAGGCATCTTTGATGAAAAGTACCCCTCTTCCATCAAACAAAGCATTATTTGCTTCAACAGAGCACAAGGATAAGGAGGTAGTGACCCCAGTTAGGAATATGATACAGAACTTAAAAGCATGCAAGATGCAAAAATGCTGACAACTCCTGCCTGTTTTCTCAGGATCTGTAAAGTATGATTAAAATGTCACATCTTATCAAGAATTTTATGATTACTGTGTACCAGTAATTTAAAAGTTGGAGCACCATGACGCAACTCTGCATCCGCACAAACAGATCAAAGAACAATTTCAAACCTATTAATGTTAATGGAAAACAGCTCAAGTCAAGAGATCTAAAGAAAAATCTGTAGTGCATTAAAAAAATTGGAATACAATTTTTATAGTGTATTAAGAGCAGGGTTTGATTGCTTCTTCTGTACATAAGCTATGGACTGGAGCGTCCCTCCCCCATGTAGCTTGACTGTCCAGCTGATATGAGGAGAAATTCAAGTGTCCAAGTGAAAACTGGAAGTAATTGGAAGACATCTTTATCAAACCATATACAAAGGGCGTATCCTAGATTGGTCTTATATCAAGAGTCAAGAGCATATGTGTGGACCCTCACCCTGCAAACTTGACTCACATATGTAAATAACCCATCATTAATATTCATAAATAAACTTGAATGTTGTGAAACTATTCAGAAGTTCACACGTAAGCATGAAGCAGGTTAGAACAGTTGAAGATTTCTTTCCTGTGCCAATGTTTGTATTTTGAGACTAAGAGATACAGCTTAACAATTAACAGTGCGGGAATTAATTAATTTGAGGAAATCAGTAATGTGGTACCAGATAGCAAATTAGAGGGAAGCAATAACCTCTGATAGCTTGATATAGGCAACTAGAAAACTACCACTCGCTACTGCCATAGTGGATTTCTTCAGCATCCCACTACAAATTACTAGAGGATCATTCCACTTTTAAAAGCCTATTGATTTGTTGTATTTTGTTGAAATGCAAATCAGATTTGTACTTCCTTGTAAACCTCATCCTCAAAAGCTTCTTTGCCCATAAAACTGCAGTTTGGCTGAAAATAAGCTAAAATCTGAGCCCTCTGAAAAAAAAAAACAGTGGCAAAACTCACACTGGTTTCAGCTAGGTGAAGGGTTTTGCAAGTCTACACACTTGACCCTGCTGGAGGTTTTGTTTTCTCTGAAGAGATACTTATATCTCTATGTCTACACATACAGAAGGGATTACGCATAGATATGTAACATAATGACCTCCACACTGTTGTGCAAGGACTGATAGGGAAGCAGGTGTTAGATGTAAGAAATCGTTATTGCATTTGAGAAGAGCAGCGCCTGCCATTATGCGTTTGACAGGGTTGCTGTACAGGCTCTGCAGACTATGGCTGAATCCGAGCAAGCAGGTTTTATTGGGTTTTCCCTAAGTTGGGCAGCTCTGAGACCTGCATTTACATTTGGCGGGATGGTAGTATTCACCCGGCTTCTAAGGGCTGGGTCATCAAGAAGTCTCTTCCTAGGGCTGCCACTACCCATGACCTAGTCAAACCGCACACAGGCACAAAGTGGAAGATTATGTGTTTGTTATATTCAGAGACTACCAGGTGAAAGAGAACATTAAAACTTGCCAGTGAATCCAAAAGCTGTAGTCGCTTATCCCAGCAGGGAATCTCACACTTACGAAACTCTATTACATGACTTTTTTGAGGTCCAACTCCCAGGTCTAAACAAGTTCTGCATAACCTCCCACCAAAAATGTTGCAGATGTTACACATCATGTAGGCTCTGTTTCATTAGGCTGGATCTGCCTGATTTGCTGATTGAACAACTATATGTATTCACTCACTGAGCTTTGGATTGTATTAAAGCACATCTGTACAAATGGTACAGAGGACGCATTTAAAGAAGGAGAACTCACACCTTCTTCTGCACAGTTACGTATTCAGTGGAGTGTGTGCATATGCCTTCTTGACAGCTGTTGTTTTCTTTCAGGGATTAAAAACATCAATATTGATCTGGTTGGTATCAATTGAGATGCTTATGTTAGTTTGAGACTGCGTGTTCTTTGCTAAATCAGATGAAAATTGATTAACTTCTCTGTCAATTATTTTAAAATATTTGTGTTTTTTGATAAAGTAAAAAGGGCTTCTGTGTTTCACAGAGAAGCCAGCTGCTTTGATTTTTGACAGCTTTCACTACCCTTGAGACTGTTTAGAAGAAAATAGGAGGCATTTGTGACTACTTTGATGCTAAGCGTGCTCTACATAGTACAACTCCTAATTATTTTGTGCAAGTGGAGGCTCACGTCTGAAAAACAGAAGAATTCCATAGAAATGTGCTGGGTTTGCTTGTTCTTTTTCTCGAGCAGTTTAGGGGTTCTTTTACTCACTTCTTTTATCCTGGGAAATTACTAAGACACTAGCAATGCTACAAAGAAGCAAATTAGCCTCTATGCTTCTCTGTTTGAAGACGGATAAGGTGAAAATGTGCTTCACTGGAAGACAATACTGCAAGCAAGGAATCCCACTGAACTTGGGCTCCTTGTAAAAGAGATGAGGAGTGCAGAAACGCCCCTTCAGTTTGGGAAGGTGAATGAGCATGAGAAGACCCTACCCAGTATGGGGGGACCCCATCCCCAGCACAGCAACTGGCTGGAGTGGGAAATGCTATTTCTTCGTGCAGACAGGGACTGCCGAGCACAGCAGCACCAGCAGACAAGGGGAGGTGGAGGCAGCAGGCTTGCCCTGAGCACCCAGCCTTCCTTCAACGCGCTCCCGTGGGAAGCCAGGAATGCGAGGCTGGGTTTCGCTGGAACCACAGCGCTCCTAAGGCTCATGCAGGGAAGAGAACAGCACCGTGGCAAACATGGAGCAGCAAGAGCTAAATACTGTTATCTACAAAACCCACTCCACCTAGGGCCAGGATCAGGATGAATATGCTGCCCTACAACTGCTAGTGCTTGCCTACATTAGTGTAGCAGAAGGATGAAGCTCTGCATGAATTTCATCCACATAGAATCTATGATACAAGAGATCAAATTTAAGTTTTAGCTACAGAACACCAAAAAATGTTATTGGGCCAAATTTGGGCAACGGATAACAAATAAAAGGAGTCCAAAGTCAGCCACATGTTACTATACTTCAAACTGCATTAGGACATTTGAGGCACATAAGCTGAAGAAATATACAATTGACTCAATAAAGTCGCAATATATATAATGCCTTAAAAGTGATACACCTTGCAGAAGGCTTGGGTGAATGAAACACATGCCTCAGCTCACTGAGTCTGCAATTTACTCAGATACTCTGTGCATCTCCCCTTGTGAGACAGACACACAAGTCAATGTAAGGTCTTTTCCTAAGAAGCACTGAATGTTCCCCAGCAGAAAGTTGCTGGGGTTCAGCACCTCCTTGGAAAATGCTCACACTACCCAGATCAAAGGAGCACCTTCTCTGCTTTTATATAGTCTGATACTGCTAAGAGTTAAGTTAAACTCCAAGAAGTTATCCTTAACTACTTGCCATTTGTATCTTCTGTTTCACAGCTGAAAAGGGCTCTGCATGCCCAAAAGCACACCTGTTTTTCCCAACTATGTCAGCTGGATGAAGAAAGGATGCTGCTTCTCCTCACAGGCTTTACTTTGCTTATTAAGTAATGCAAATTTCACCTCAGTATCTGAAGTCTCAATCCACTAGCTTGCTGAATTCCCAGATGTTTGGGTCTGGTGTATATAATTTTGTAGGATGAAGCCCTGCATCTGCATTTTTAAAGTATACTTGGTGATCAGCCTTAAATGTAGCTAAGGGGGTTAAAACATATAAAAACATCTGATGATTTTGGAAGCAAAGTACTCTGTAGCTTGACTGGTAAAGTATTCAAACTTGTTCTGAAACAGCAGAAAAAATGCCACATCCCTGACTGGGAAGATATGTCAAAACTGAACTACAGTGACAAAAGGAGTAATAAGAATGGGCACAAATGCCTCTGTCTTAAAGAAAAGCTTATACCGACACATTGATATTCCTCCAAAATGATGAGTCGGAAAGCTGCGATAGACACTGACAGAGCCTGTACTCTGCTCCCTGCTATAACAATCCCCATTCATTCCTGGCATCAGCCTCCTCTCTTTTTAAAGAGGCTTTTCACTCAGACTTTTATGCTTAGCTATTAACCCAGCAAACATATCTAGGAGATTTTCAAACTATTGTTTTCTCCGCGCTTTAACTGCCTGAGTTTTTATACCCTTTTGTCACTCCACTGAACAATCTTTCCAGCCAGGGGATAAAGCGTGGAGAAACACTCCCTGGTTTTCTAACACAAGGGAAGAGGGGAAAGGCAGATAGAGGAGCCAATTAGCCCAAACTACCTAGGAGGAAAAGTCAGGGTAAAAAATGAGAATAAATCTAAATCCAAAGGAAACATGGAGAAAATGAAAACTACAATAGTCAGCAAGCGCCAGTACCTGAAGTCACTGAGACACACCTGAATATGTAAGCTGGAGACAAAAACGTGGTCCTCCAGGCGTGACCCTGATTTGCCTCCCTGGGTCTGTGGGCACACAGCACATCCTTGCTGCCCGGAGACTCTCTTCTGCTTTCCTAAAGCAGAGCTTTTCCATTGGCCTTGCCAATGTCTGCTGCTGGAGGCAGCTGCAGCATGTCTTCCCCCCTGTGGGTTTGCTCCCACTCTGTGGTTTTAATCTTGCTGGGTTTGGGCCCCCTTCAGCTCAGGTGTGAGGGAGGGAGTGCACAGGAGAGCAAAGCATCCGTGTGCCATGAACAGATGTGGACCAGTCAGCAGACAGAGCTGATGGGGAAGGAGGTGAGAAGAAGGGATTGATTTTCCCCTTCCACTCCCTGACTCGCACCTTGTATCAACCTGTGTGGTCCCAGTCACATCACAGTGGGCCAGCCAAGCCCCCCACATCATTTTTTTTGCTCCACATTATGGCTGCATGTAGCCCTAGCTGGTTGTATTGCTAGTCATTGTATACTAGCAATCTGAAGTAATTTAAGAAGCTTTTTCTTTGGGGTTTATCCCTTTCAAGGAGGTGCTGAGCCACTGCCTAGTCACTGTGCTGGCTAACAAACTGCTTGTTATCACATTCACTACTAAAGCCAAGGGATGTTGTATCTTGGGGTGGAGAATTGCACCTCCCTAGCTGGAGCTGTGACAGGCTGATGATGCCTTCACAAACCTTGAGTGGTTTTGTCTGCTCACAGTGGGTCATAACTTTGGCAATGACTCCTCTCTTTCTGTTAAACACTCTCCCTCCTCTCCCAGAATAAACTCTTGGCATGCTGCTAAGAGGTATCTACCTCTACGCTGCTTTCAAAAGTATCTCATGGTGTTGCGGGGCCTTGGGCCCTGCCCTTCCCTCCTGTTCCCACTTAACTAGCTCCGTTTTACTCAGCATTAACATACATCTTCCTAAATAATGCATAAGCTACTCATTGCTTATATTCCCTTGGACCATGGGCAAGTAATGAATTCAGCACAAATCATTCAATGTACTGACAGTATTGCAGCTGAATAATGGACTCTATTAATAATGCTAAACTTACTCGTCAATCGGTAGGATGGCCCTTGTTTGGTATGGGATTATTTGGTGCAAATACTCCGGTCAAAACATTGAAAGATGAAGGAAGGGTGGTGAGAGAATATTAAAGTTAGCTGGTGACCTAAATATATAGCAATGTGTATGCCAGACTGGGAGCCTTACAAGTGTTGGAGGCCGAGACCCAGTGCTATAGCCTGTCGAAAGGCTGAGCCAAACCTCTGCCATCCTCCTTGCCTTCTCCTTAAAGCCACACTTGGACTTCGTTGGGTAAAATAAAATTCTGTCAGTGTAAGGGCTGATTTTACCTGGGATCCAGGGAGATTGAAAAAAAATAAATTGTTCTTCAACCCACTGGAGTATAAAAAAAGGCTCATTTGCAAAATGTTCTGTTCCTCACAGAGGACAGGGTTGCTGGTAATTAGTCACCACTAAAGGGGAAGTTATAAGGGCAAATATCATGTAGCAGTGGGAAGGCACCACCAGCAATGCTGCAGCAGGTTGGCTGCATCCCACCTGTGCAGGAGCAGCAGCTCCCATTGAACTCCTGCAGGCTTTCAGCTGCAGACGCTTAATCCTAAATGTGTCAATCAGCAATGTAACTCAACAGTATGGGACACAGCCACATCCTGCCCCACACCAAATCCTGGGAAAAAACATGCCCGTATTGACTTGCCAGTTTAAGGCACACGCAGGCAGGCAGGAGGCTCATGCTGATGCCTATTAAAGTCAGAGCAAATTCTTGGAGTATATTTACTAGGAGAAATGGAGCACCATCGCGCTGCCTGAGCTGGTAAACACAGGCTTGGCCTCATAAACCTGCAGGGTGCAGCTACGGCACCGGCACAGGTCTGCAGCATGGAGCCCCACTCACATAGGGCTATTCCCCAGCCTGAAAGACTTCCCTCTTGGCAAAGAGTTACCATATAATTTTGGGACTGAAACTGGCTTGTCTCCAGTCACCCTGGTACCAAAGTCCCCTTCCTGGACCACCCTCTCCCAAAAAACGATGAGCCCAGCCGCAGAAAGTGTGAACCTCTGACTCTGATAAGGTACTTACGCTGGCACCAGGGATTGAACAGGATGTAAGTGTCGGTTGCCGCATTTCTGTGTGTCCGGAGGATGCCAAAGGGAGTCAAGACGGCAACATACAGGCGAAACTTCCCAATGATGCAGGTGGCAGAGGACATGATGGACAGGCGAATGGAGTTGTTCTCCTTGTGGGTAATCTTGGCTCCCCACTCGCCAGGTTTCAGCACATCACGCACTAGGATCGGGATGTAGGTACCTTTGTTTTGCTGTGGGTAGCGACCTGGAGAGAGAGGGGGGGACATAATTCCATTAAGGGGTTCACTGTGTTTTGACGGTGTCTTCATTTCCTGGCAGTCCTCTATCCCTTTGTCTACTTCCAACGGAGGTGGCAAGTTTTAGTGGGCGGAAACCACCTACGCTCCTCATTGCTTCACACAGTGCCTGGTCACTTGGCAGTACAGCCACATGAATACATGCAACACCTCACAGCAGGCAGCCTGTGCAGACATCCCACCCACCTCACTCCAGCAAGCTTCAGTCTTGCTGGCTCAGAGTGTAGCCCTGGCAGCGTGAACGGGGGCTGTCCCAGGATTTCCTTGCTCACCACTGTTTATCCTAGTGCAGCAAGCTGCACGCCAGCTTGCGCCTTGCCTTGGTGTCAGCTATGCTGTTGGTAAGTGTGGGTAAGAGCCCCTTCCCCAGCTCAGATGCACCTACCACCCTCACCACTAGCATGCAGGTGCCCACTGGGGCACGGACCTTGGCTTTGGGGCTCTTTAGCAGAGCAGGGCCTCATTCTTCTCACTGCACTACCGCACCAACAAGCAGAGACTGAGTGCTCTTTACACAAATCCACACAGAGGGAGGAAATACAGGTCAGTTCACCAGCAGATACCCAACGCTCAGTTCCTCCTGAGCATCTGCTCCTCATGGACGGAGCGGGAACCAACTCCAGACAGCCAGAGTATAGGTGAGCACATCTGGGCTGGATAGCCAAACATTCTCTGCAAGCAATAAGTCCCAAAATATGACATACCTCCAAAGTACCGCATGTGATAGTCTACCTCATAGTAAGACAAATCACACTGCAGAGAAGCCTATTTTATTCTGCCAACTATAAAAAGCATATAGACAGATAGACTACATGTAAACATGTATACTGGCAGGATTCAAAGTTGTGTGAGGATCTACCCTTTGAGCCTGAGGTAGAGCCAAACTATATCTGAAAGCCAACCAGCAGCGTCGACAGAAAAGACACTTGCGAGAAGGCTGAATTCCTTATCTCATTCTCAAGTCTATTCTTCATTTCACATTTTAGGCTGAGAGTCAGACACTCTCATTCAAAAATAGGGTAATGAAAAGCAACAATGGCAGACAGAGAGACAGACTTTTGTATTTTTCATTCCTACTATTTAAGAACTTCAAAATTAAACTCACAAGGGCGCTGATTTTCCTGCTTGCTTGTTTTTATACAGCTGATGTAAAGATAATCCCAGATCTGAACTACATTCTGGGAAAGGACAACTCCAGCTTCGACTCTGAAGCTTGCGAGCTGCCACGACATCAGTGTTTCTAAGAAATCTGGGGCTACTGTGTTTCATCGAGAAGTTTGTTCAGTGCACATGAATTTCCATTTTGCAGATGTTCAGTGCACATAAATAGCCCACTTTGCCCCGTCAGCCAGAGATGCTGTAACCCATGAAACCCATTCAGATCAGTGAGGGACACAACAGAAGGAAAAGACCAAGAGAAGGAAAAAGGACTAGAATAAGAGAGCAAAATCAATAGAGAACACTAGAAGATAAAGCACTGGACACTTCAAATATAAGCCATCAAAGGGAAGCCAGTCTAGAGAAAAGAGCCTATAGAGGTAACAGAGATGAGTCTTGTGCCTGCTAACAATTGTGATCTGAGAGATGAACACGTTCTTGTTCTTTGTAATGCAACTGGGTAAGACCCAGCTTGCCTCTGCAGTTGATATTTTGCTTCTAGTTTTGACATAATTGTTTTTTTAAAAAAGCAGTTCACGCAAACAAAACAACAGAGCAAACCAAGTAATTGTACTGACATCCTTGAAAACTGTTAACAAGTGCTACTTTTTAAAATACCTCCCTTACCTCCTTCAGAAAGGTGGAAGTGGGGAGAGATTACTATTTTAACGTGGTTAGGAACTGACATTGTCATCTTTGCTGGAAGCTGCATGTTGTTGTAGGAGCCTATAGGGGACATAAGAACCTGTGCTGTGTCAGGGGCTTTGCACCACCATGTCCATGTGCACCTTGTACTGAAGAATCACTTCCCAGTAAATCTGCCCATAGGAACCAGATAAGATCTCAAAGAGGGCATAAGGTCTTTGCAAGACATCCTTATGGAAACGTTGTCACTGGCACCTCACAGCAGGTTCAGCAAAGTACCAAGCCTCTCTCACTTTTCTGAAACTTCAACACACAAAACTCCATTTGCCCTTCAAAACAAAGGTACCTCTTGCATGCAAAGCTACCTAATAACCTGTCGCTTGACAAGAGAGCACCTGTAGCCTGCGCATACCCCACACAGCTGCTCCCGTGTAGTTAAGAGAGAGAGGCCACTGCAGTATCTTGCTTACCCATGAGGTGAAGATGCTCTGGGGTATTGCCTGCATCCCTGCAGACATAGCAAGGATGCCAGGGAAGGGATATCCTAGAAGTCAGGATAATTTATAGGTGTTAGTAAATACAAGAGAACATTGTTTGCTTATGACAGACGAGCAGGGTTTGGTGCTCTCTAACAGTTGCATAAATCCTGAACCCATGAGGAAGCCTGGTAAGACGGGCAGAGCCCTCAAGAGCACTGTGAGCATTTTGCAACATTTTCTTTGGAGAGAGGACAGGTTCCCTCATCTTCTGAAACAAAAACCAAAATGCATATGGGAAAGCAAGGGAATTGTTTCTTCTGACAGGAGCTTGTGGAGATGAATTGTAATCACACATCTAGACACCTGACAACACCAGCCAAGCCAGTCTCATATACACACATCTGTTGTCTTGATACTAGAGCAATATAAAGCTGAATACCTTTGGCATTACATGCTAATGTTGCTGGCAAAATAATCCTTATGTAGGTTCAGTCCTATGTTTATCAACATTGTAGGGAAGTCCTCTCAGGATGACTTGGCCATTTGACTTTTATCTACATCTTGAGCACACATTTCTGGCTGCAGTGGAAAAGCAGGGCCAACTTTGGCTTGTAGTTGGGATATCTGTAAATTATCCCTTTCCCAGAAGGGATAATGTGCAATGGTGATTTCATTCTCTGGGTTAGAGTCTCTAAGGAAGAAGGTTCAATGTTATCCAAAGACTCAATACCAAAAGCCTGTGAATGCCTGACAGACCACTCTCTGCATGATATCTGGTGCTAACCCAACCCACGGAGAGGCAGGAGGGTGTTTGGGTGCATGTCAGGACCAGGAGCCATGTAGAGATGATAAACTCTCTTTATGCTGACAGGAGGGTGCTTCTGCCAGCAGCATCAGCTGGCTCAGCATCCCTCTCACTCCGATTTGCTCCAGGAGCTGGCAGCCTGAACCGTGCTCCACAGCCAGTTCTTTGTGGTTGCCTCACTCCCTGATGCTCACGTGTGCTTTGGGTGTAGGAGGCCCTGGCCCTCACTCGAGGACATTTCACAGCCAATTGTTCTGTGAAATACAAAGTCGTTGCATGACATCACGCTGTTGGGATGTCCCCGTCTGCTCTCTCTAACAGCACATGGACGTGGGAAAATCCAGCCCGAGGAACTGGAGGGCCTGGAGGTTGCTGCCCTGTTACCACCAGGCACAGGGTGAATTTTTTATAGGCTCCATTTGCAGCTCAGAAGATGTCGGGCACTAAATGGGGTCTGCTAACTGTCTTGCCTTCAAGGCAGGAGAGAATTCACAGTGGCTCTCTTTATGGGCCTCCAACTCTTTGCATTTCAGTGCTAGGTACTGAGCCACGATACTGCCAGAAGACACTATTTTTACAGAAACCTCCCTTATACGGAAGATTTAATGGCCCAAACGTATCTACTTCCCTTGCTTCACAGCGCACAGGCCTGCAACCCTTTGGTACTTCTTTCTTATCCCACCTTGGTTTCTGTACCTATCCAAACTGGACTCCTAAACTCCTGCTCACTTTTGTTACAGCTCAGCTCTGCTCTACACTTCCTGGGCTTTCCAGGCACCCAGAAAAAGTGGAGAAAAATAGTTGCGGTTGCTATTAAAGGAGATTAGCTCTCCCTCAGTCCCATATCACAAGGCTTTGAAAGTAAGTAATCATGAGTGGAGGTCTACCTGGCGAAATGCACCATGACTGAAGCATATATGGATGTGGGCATGTATGGGATGCCCCCAGCCACACACACACACACACACACTTTACAGGGGCAAAAAGCAGAGTGCAGTGTTTGTTAAAGTTTGCCAAAGTCTTATTTATACAGTAGCAAAAGGATGAGCCGTCTTAAACACGGAACTGTAGCCACACACATATGCATTCAAAATGAGTTATTTTTAACATATGCCTCAGATCCTTAGCATGTCAGCTCAGGGCCCGTCAGGCACGGAGGCAAGCTGTGTTTAATTCTGGGTAAAACTGCCACATCAGAGAGGGATTTACAGCAACAGAGGGAGAGTGAGAGAGAGGTACAGCAAGTTCAGTCAGCAAAACACGAACGCTCCTCCTCCATCTACCCAAGTCTGCTGCTGTTCCTTCCAAGTGACTAACAGGGACCAGGCCTTGCTCAAACCACACTCCTCCTCCTCCTGCCCTGCCCAGTCCTTGGAAGCCCCTCTCTCCATCTAGTTTAGTTTTTCCCTTGATCCCCAGAGCACATACGCGTGTGTGTATGTGCATTAAACAGCTCCTAAGTGGCACTGCTGACTTAGCAAAGCCAATGGAGGGACCGACAGGTGTTCTTGGATAGGACCTGCACAAGCGAGTAGATGTTTTACTTTCAGCAGGGAGGAGGGGAAAATTTTGTAGCACAGAGATTAGAAATATAGTGAGCTTCAGAGGACATTTCCTCCCTGATGGAAGTAGGATACCTCAGAAGAGAGGGAGGTGAACAAAGCTGTTTCTCGATAGTCTATTTAGCAACCCTCCTTAGAAGATTGTTTTATAAAGGAGTTGAGGAATTTGTCTCCCTTTGGGACATAGATTAAACACAATAAAGTTAACCATTTTCCTGTTAGGTTCATTTGTTTTACCTAGATACACTCTTTCATAGAAAGGGTAAAGAATCTATTTCAATGCCAGCCCTGGAAGTAAAACAATTGTGACAGGTTGATAAATAAATTTGAGCTGGGAGCCACAAGTAGAGCAGCCGTGCAGCAGAGGTAAGCCTTATTGTAGTGAGCAGCCTGGGGATGGGTGTTAGCATACTGGAACCATGCCTTATTAATCACTATGAATAACTACAACAAATGTCAGAAAAGGCAAAAGGGAAGAAGAGAAAGAAGAACAAGAGGAAGAAGAAGAGATAGAATGAGGAGGAGAAGAGAAAGAGGAGAAGGAAGGGGAAGGGAGGAGAGGAGAGAAAAAGTAGAAAAAAAAGAAAGAAGAGAGATGTTCTAATAAAATCCCAAACAATCAAAACAAGTAAGAAGGAGAAACAAATTTTTGTAAAAAACAGTAGTGTCTTTAAGACACTGCTTTAATATCACATCTGGGTTCCTCCCACCCTCAAATCCCATTTGCCTTCAGAAGTGCTGCATACAAACCTAGAAATGTAGGAAACCCAAATATCTTGAAATAATTTTTGCTTATGGCTCCAGTTAGGAATCCTTAACATCTGACCACTCTGTCCCAGGAGTGAATGTTTCTGGTATTTTACAGTTGTAAAACATACATCGGAGTCACGCAACCTAGCTATTAAAACCATCAAAAAACACAGCTAGATTTTATGTGCCAATTGATGCTGCTGTAGCAGTGCAAAAGGAGAGCATGATAAAGATTCCTTTGCATGAATTACTGCATTCATGGAGCACCTTGAGGGACTCTCTCCTCTCTGCTCCTGTGGGGCTTGGCTGGGATTTCCAAAGGGGAGGAAAAAAATACCCCAACACCTTCATTTAGAAAGTGAATTTTGTTATTCTTTGCTAAGAGCTGTGAAACAGGTCTCTTCTCTGTTCGGAGTCAATTTCTAGGAAATGTGTTCTACTGCTAATACATTATTCTTACTTCCCCCAAATGCAATTCCATGTTCAGACTGTCAGGTGTTTCTATATCTTTGTTCAATTTTTGTAATTCTTTGTTAAACAGGGATATAGTGATCTAATAAACTCTCAATGCTGGGTTACGTACCAGCACCAACAGAGTTTGCCCCCAGCACCATAGTTGCTCTTCTATAACACCAAGAAGACTCCTAAAAAAATCAAGATCCAAGTTTTTCCAATGAGCAGCTTTTTCTCAGAGGCAGAACTCTGCCCAACACCCCATCCACAGTGCCGGGGGACACCTTATGTCCCAGCCACTCCATTAGCTACCAGCTGCCATGCCCCCAAGCTGCTGAGGAGGACAGGTGACAGCAGGGGTAGTAATACTTCCCACTAAGACAGATTTACTGTCTGAAAAAGGGAACAAAACCTCAACCCTCCTGCAATAACCCATGCCCCAACACTGCTGTGAAATTAGGGAAAGGCTGTGGACAATCTAGGATAGTATGAAGAGCTCCATTGATTCTGGTGGGGGTGTCCTAAATCAGACCCCTGGTTATTTAGTTGTGCTCAGATCCCCCTCTGACTATAAGTGGGAATTTGGTGTTACCTAAATAAGCCATATGGGATCAGCTCTAACATCTTTATGTTCTTAGCTGCTTTCATGTGCTTATAACTGCTCCTCTGGAGCAGGCTTGGGAAGACTGTAGAAAAAGGAGCAGTAAGTCTCTGCTCTCATCTCAGGCCAAAAGCCAATGATTTACAGAAGTCTGAGGAGTGCATATGGACAGGTGGGTGGGTGTCCACACATACACATGTGTGGAAAGGTGATAGTAGCCTGGAGGACTGGGATTTATGATTATTCCAGAGGTATGCCAATGAATAAAACGTTCATAATAATATTTAGGGCTAGACCAATATATATGGATTTATGAAGCCATTTAAGGAAAATACAAATAGACAACAATTTATGAGGATGTGGGGAAATATATCATTAGAGTAAGGATGCACCATATAAACTCATCAACCACTCTAGGATTTACAGCCATGTACAGAAAACTACTACTAAAAGCAAGATTGAAGGCCGTATAAGCCCATCTAATCATACATCTGCTTTTCAGAGAAATCACTGCCAGTGCAGCAGTGGCTGTGGAAACTCTGCAGCACTCATGCCAAACTGGCTGCCCCAGGTGCAGGAGCCGTGCTGGGACAGGCTGAGCCCCACACTGTGGAAAACCAAGAGCAGCACAAAGTGTCCCCATCACCACAAAGGCAGTAGCCAGGAGAGATCAAGATGGGTGAAGGAGTCATTGGCTCCTCTGGGCTCCCTGGGACTCCAAGCAAACTGAAATTGTTTCTGCTGTGGGGAACTGAATGTAAGCACAGCATCTACAGTTCTCTTGTGGCTCTTTCATCTCAACCCCAGGCCAATAAAATGAATATTTCCCAAGGGGTGATGCTCACCTTTCCTCTCATTAAAGCCAGGAAGTGGGCTGTGAGGAAGGAAATCTGTGCTGATGGAGCAGCTCCCAAACCACAGGTACTGAGGCAGGGCTGCAGTCCAGCACAAGAACTGGAATAACATCCCATTACTCTTTATAAGTGGATATTTTTCCATGTGGATTTTTTGGCACATTCATTGTTTTCCATACTTTGGCAGACAAGTATGGTCCTAATTTAATGAAGCATTATGTGCAAAACTGAATTATAATAATTCACGTTACCACTTCAGCCAGTTTCACTGATGATGACTCTACAGAAAGCAGTCTGTTAAAACAAAAAGGACTTTAGTCATAAGGAACCATCACAGAAGAATATCAGTAAAAGTGACTTTCAAGAGACTGGGGTGAATTATATATTTTTATATTTATATTTTCATGTATATAGTTGGTTATACAACTTAGCCCATGAATTCTAGACTCAATGTGAATGGTCTTTAAATGGACTGTGGATTAAAAAGGGTTGTTACTAAAGGTTGTTCTGTGAGTGTTTCAGACCTAGTTTCACCTGATGCAAGAAGCATTTGCCCCAGGTAACCTTGATTCATTATCAATTAGAAGGATTAAGCAGTCTCTACTTGCTTTACTTGCTTCATTAATCATTTTTTAATGATGTAAAAGAAGCAAAAATAGGAGCAAAAAAAGAGAAGTAAAACTAGATTTTAGGGAATGAAGGAAATAGAACAGTTCTGCACATACACATGATCAAGCCATTACCATTGTCACATTTTTCAGGAGCAAAATTAGTCTTTAATGGATAAAAATTCTGTGATGGATTAATGTCAATGCTGGGAAATTTCCAGTGCTGGGAACTAATAATTTCTGAATAGCTTTATATGGTGCTGTTGAATAAACAGTCCTCACTGTAGGTACAGCCCTGCAAAAGAGGGGTTGAGTTTTCCCAGCTCCAGTTGAATTCCCTGGGTGCCAAGGCCAGCCATCCCTACCAAAAGTACCTTTGTGCCTTATGAGAATAACACCTTGAAACACACAAAAGATTCTACAGTTCGTGGACAGCCTGGTCCACATTGCTTGGGGTAACCTCCCCACCCTTGGAGATACTCAAAACCTGTCCCGAGGGCAAGGCCCTGAGCAGCCAAAGCGAGCTGGACTTGCTTTCAGCAAGAGCTTGGACATGACACCTCCAGAGGTCCCTCCAGCCTAGGTTATTCTACAGTTCTGTTGCACCATTTGAAATCTATTGCTCAGGCACACTTAAGGAGTGCTCCTTAAAAAGGTAATTTTACAACAACCTGCCAATATTACTGTGTGTCTATCACTTTAATCTCTCAAACTCAGCACTTTCCTAGGAGATATACCCCTTGTTTCGGTGCAAAAATACCCTCTGTGCTCAAGCTGCCTCTGCTGTAGGGCTGTTGCCTGAGCCAGTGCCCAGGTTTAGCTCCAGCCTGACAGTACTGAAGGGTGGGATTCACTTCCCCTGTCTTTGGAGAGTCAACGGAGGAAGAACAACATATTCAGAAGAGAGTTCATCCCATTTTAAGACAGCAGGGCTAAGCTGCCACCTGGAGGTGCCTGTCTCCCTCCCCTGTTCACAGAGGCAGCCAAGGCAACAGGTTTTGGACTGGCCTCTGGTTTTCAGGTGGCTGGCATGATGAGAGGGGAATGCCTGCCCTTCAGACAGACAAACAGAACAAACCTGGATGTAAATGGCCACATCTCCCATCACAAAAGGTTTGAGAGCACAGCACTGAAACCTTGAGCACTCAGTGCCCTTTCCCAAGTACAAGAAATCTCCTCTTTCTCCCCTTCAGGGCATTAAACATTGGACTTGCCACTAAAAGAAGTAGCAAGAGTCAAGCAGATCATCTCTGGATACTTTCCTTCTCCTTTGTGGACTGTTTTTATTTTGCTTTCTGTTGCTAGCCTCTGAGAACAAATGCATGCTGTTTTTGCCACATGTGCGTAAGGAGAAACATTTGTGGAGCACTGTCAACCAGTTCCTAGAAGAGGAGCTTGAACATCTCTTCTCCCAGTTGAATCTCTGTGAGCTCAACTACTTGTATCAAGAGGGCAGTGGTGCTCACAGAAGCAGACACTTAAAAAGCAGGGGATGGCAATAGCACTGCATACTATCCTGTATATGTAGCACGTTCCCTCCGCTGATTGCCAGCCATCACACAGGGGACATCAGCATTACCGTTCCCATTTCACAGAAAGGACAGTAACAGTGAAGAACAGGGAGGGGGAGTCAACCACAGACTCAGAGCTGACTCCAAAGTCATCATTCAGACCTGAGTTTGTTGCAAGGTCTCCCCTGTCTCAGGCTGCAGTTAACCCCATTCCTACCGCATCTGAGGATGAAGGGATTTTGATCCATGCTTAGAGACCCATGGTACAGAACATGGATAGGTGTGTTAGGAAAGAGCAACAGGAAAATAAGTGAATATATCCTCTTAAGTGGACTGCGCAATGTCAAAAGAAGTGTTAAATTTCTTCTTCCGATATAGATTATCTGATTAAAACAAATGCAAACTGCACACAATTCAATAAAAAACAAATGTTCCATTTTCCACTTCTTCTTGCTACAGCTGTTTGTTTTAAACATATAAAGATTAAGGGAACAGTCTTGAATTTAATTAAATCCCAAAAGAACTAATGATATTTATGCATATTAAATTTTTAAAGGCACTTGTGGCTGTTCAGCCAATCATTCACTGGACTGTCATAACATGCCTCCCAACCCTAATTTAAATTAGAAAGAAGAGACCCATGAAAAAAAATGTGCAGACAGTAACCTTTTCACTGCACATACGTTTAAGAGATAAACGCCCATCTAGGTTTAAAAGGCAACAAATCTAATAAATGGCCACATCATCATAATTCAACGGTGGAAAAAAATCAATGTTACAAATTTCGGAACTGCATCTCTGAGGAAAGTAAATTAAAACATCAATTCAAACCTACTTTAAAGAGTTTATAAGGGGAACATTGACATCTCTTAACACAGAAACTCCCAGATCACTCTAGATGAAGCTGGGGCTTTCCCAGAGCTGTGATGTAGGGACCAGTGTTCGGTGGGGCCACCTTTGGAGCACAGCAGGAAGCCCCACTCTGTCACTTGCTTTTCCCCTTCTCTAGCGAGGTCATGTCCTTCTCTAGTCCCGTGCCTTCAAAAAGCCAATGTACATTAGGACCTGGGTCTCTGATAAAGATCTCTCAGTGAGAGGAAAAATGCTTTCTTGCTCCTTTTGCAGAAAATCCAGAAAGCCTCTGATGTGGCCTTGAGTAAGTCTCTGGTCCAAAGCTACAGTCTCTGAACCTTCTCCCTTGTTACCAAGTTGGCTGTAAATGCAGGCTGCGAAGTTGCAAGGCCTATTCTTCCGCCCTGCATAATTTTCCCCTCTTGTATACTCAACATTTTGTTATCCCAGTTCATGCATAGTCATCTCTCCCACCTCAAACAACAGACTCCTCCTCCCTGCATCTCCTAAACACTAATAAAAGATGTTTCCCGTTCCACCTACCTTTCAGCATTGCCATACAGCATTAACCAGACATAACTTTGAAAGCTCAAAGAAGTACAACTGATTGTTAAACAGAAAGCCCCAAACACTGCTCCTTCTCTCACAAGCAAGTCTGATGACTTTCTTGAGTAAGGATTTAGACCCTGTTTAGAAAAATACTTCCTTGCCTACGGTTAAGCCTGTTTTTATGGTTTATCAATTGTAACAGGAAAAGACCCAGCCATTAAGTACTGCTTTGTTCCTGTTTATGAGAGACTCTTCAACCTTACTTTGCTGATATGACACAGCCTTTGCCAGGCACTTACCGATCAAATACTCCAGCCAGAATTGGTCCCTCTCTGGATTGTAGGGTCGATTGAAGTCAACCTGGATTTGGAAAGACTGTCCTCGACGCACTATCAGCTTGGGGTTGTAGTACTTGTCAGTGTGGTGCTGCTGCTTGTTAATCTCGTGGGGCTCCTTGAACATATGAATGTCCACAACACGCAAGTAATCTGCAGAGACACATAAATGAACAGAGAGGGAACAAGTCAGTATGTTGGAACGTCAATATCCATATCAACATCATTAGAGGCCCTGTGCTCCCCTTCCCCAGCGTTGCCTCATCGAGAAGCGCTGTGCAATGCTGGAGCACGCTGGATCTATTTGGGGCTTACGTCCTCCTGGCTGAGCGGGGACTTATGGACTGACACTTCTCTGTCCGCCTGCCATTTTCACAGAGGCTGCACGGCTTCTAATGAATGGCGAAAGCAACTGCAGAAAGGGCAGTTTGCTTCAGCTGGAAAGCTGAATGTCCCCAAGGAGAGCTGGGCTCCATATTTCCTCTGGCATCAGCTTTCTGCAAGTCTGGGCCTCGCTGTCACAAGTTTATCAGCGCAACCAGTGGGCCTTTGACAGCTGCGGCTTCATGTCTCCCTTCTTTCAGACCTCCATTTTTAAAGTGCAAATTCACAAGGGTTTTGTGATTCTTAAATACGTTAACGTTTGCAAAGCGCTACTGCTATCGAGTGCTGAAGAGCCTGAGAGGCAGTTAATGATCTTGCATTCAGCTGAGATCTTGGATTGTCTGTATTAAAGAATGTTTTGGTGTACTGTATGTGTCTAGACTCAGCTTCTCAGTACACCTCCACTGCTATTAGTGTCTTCTTATGAAAACTAAATATAACATTACAGTATATAATTACAGCATAGAGTTACAGGGAAACAGCAGTAGGTATCTGTAACATGCATGGGCAAAGCTTTGCTTTCTTCAAATTGGGGCTGTCTAAAGGGTTATAGCCTACCACTGCTAGAAGTTCGTCTGCTCAGCTAATGGCCAGTGTGGGGTGGCATAGGGATAGCCAAAGGCACTTGCAGTCACCATGAGCTACGTGACTGTGCCATACCAGGAATCTTCATAACGGGAGTCTTCTCACACAACAAGCAATCACATGAAAGCAAACTGGACATCATTCTTTCGCCTACATGCTCGGGCAGATAATCACAAAACCTCTGCCAGCAGGACCATTACTGCTCACTACCAGGAGAGAGACAGAAGAGTGAAGCCTGATTTACAGCTCTCAGCTTGTCTTTCCAGGTGCTGACAGTTAGAAACTAGCTAATTTCTGCATTTTATACTGACAATTACAGAGCCAAACTCATGCCTGGCAAAAAGAGGTGCACATTTACAGCAGCTGGTGGAGCAGTGTGTACTTGTGATGGTGGCTAATTTGGCCTGCCACTGAGTACACTGTGAGCTGGAATGATGCGCTCAGCCAATGAGTCGGATATTCAAGTCACCGAGGGCTGAATATGGCCCATTTCACAGAAGCTCAGACAACAGCTTTGCACTCTGCTCTTCCTTGAAGGCAGGGAGACGCTGCCTAGAGACCCGCTCTGTCTCAGGTGTGTAGCCTCCAGGCTACAGCAGCCTGGGCATTAGCCCAGCCTTTCTGCAGGGATGCCTTCAAGACATCAGCAGAGCCCCGCAGGCAGCAACTCCCCTGGACACCAGCGTGGTCCTTCTCCCGCCCCGGCCAAGCCACCCAGCCTGGGCTCTGGGTCACAGCTAATGAGGGGGAAATAAGGGCAGCAGGAGCTGGTCCTGCTCATGGATTGTCACCATCAGCTGCCTAGCCCTGCCCTGTGGGAAACAGAAGGAAAGGAAACTGCCTGAGGACATGGAAAGATGATGATCCTTTCATGGAAAAATCCTTTAGAACTGAACCCAAAAGCATCTGCCTCCTGCTAACCCTAATCTGTAGAAAGGCTGGAATACCCTGTTGAAATCTGAGGTAGGCTTGAAGTCCCATGGCAATATTATTGATACTCTCTGCTCAATTCACCAGGCTTCTGAAGTAACTTCTGTAGATCCTCACTGACTTTAGCACTGACCGAAGTTACAGAAATGTTTTTTTGTGTGAAACATGAAATGCATTTTGCTCAGAAATCATTCTCATTGCCCCTCTGTGAAGTGGGGCATGTCTTTGCCTCCCTCCCTGCAAAACTCATCAATTCTCACTCACAATAATGCTGAGAAAACTCACAATTAAATTATACGAAGCAGGAATCTCCCAGAGAGGGGTAAAGCAGGGGCATGGGAGAATCTCTCCCATTTTCCCTCCCAACGCCCCCCAGGCTGAAAGCACTGCATGTAAAAGCTGCATATCTTGGGGCTCTGCAAGGGGTGAAGCTATCAGTAAGTTTGGCTCAGATTCTCCCTTCTTCTAAGGAGGCATAGAAATGGAATTGAGAGTTTGTTGCATTTTCATCTCATGTTCTGAAATAAAAGGCATCAGTGATCCTGCCCTCCGTTCGCATGTTAGCCCCTTCAAGGAACTGCAAATCTAAGCCACCCTGGGCTGTCACTTCAGTATTTGCTTCATTTTATCTCAGGACTTTACGTGGCTCCTGTCAAAACACAGCCAAACACATCTGAAGAAAACACATTTCAATTTCACTCTCAGTGTTAAAATGCACGTTGAGCTTGCCAGATGAAGATAACCTGCAACTGAGCCTCTGTTAATTACAGCAATGGTAATTACAGAGGACAAAACATGAGCAGGGCAACGGAACGTGCTAACACCATCACCAGAGTATTATCAAAAGGAAGGGTCCAGACACTTCGCACGTCACTGCTCATCTGTTTGTGGAAGACAGGTGGCCATTGAGGGCTCCTTTGAAGTCAGGTCCATTTGACAATTTGCCCGTAGCCTGGTCTGCTGCAGAAGAGGCAGCAGTCTAATGTTTTCATAAAGCTTTTGCAACATTAAGCCCGCATGGAAATGAATAAGCACAAGCTCGAGCTGTTTTCGAAATAACAAGAATAGCCTTCAAATATCAGGCTTTCTTGGAGGACCAGAGAGAAAGGGCTCTGGACTACAAACCGAATAGTCTGCGTTTCCACAGGAGGTGCCCATCACGCTGCTAACAAGGGAAGCACGATTCCCTGGCGAGTCGCCGAACTTTGCACAGGAGGGTGCGTGGGGGGAGCTTGCAGACCGTGGGGGCCGCAAGGCTGTGTCCTCCCACCGAGCGGCTGTAAGCGCCAGGCCCACTCGTAACACATTGCGGCGAGATGAGCTGGCTAGGAAGAGCCAGGGGGAGGACACGGCACAGGCATGTTCACGGAGACACAGGCTTCTCACTGAAGAAGCGCTCGGGGGCTGCTCGTCCTCCACGCTGAGCATCTCCTCCCGCAAGCAAGCCGGGATCCTGCAGCAGGCATCCCACTGACCGGGCTGGGGAGGCAGCCATCCCCGGCAGCCTCCGCCGCTCGCTCCGGCTGTGATTCAGCGGCATAGAAGTGGGTGTCAGCAGAGAGCTAGTCGAGCACAGGGTTTTTACCTCATCCTAGAGTAGTAGCTAAAATAGGTCAAATGAATCACACCCTAAAAATGCCTATTTCTCTCTGTTGGCTGCCAAGGGAAACGAGGGTGACTAGCTCAGCTGTAGACACCTACACTGCACAGATCAAGGGCAAGATTCAGTTAAATTTAGGCATCTAAATGATGTGAGGCTGGTATGTAACCTCTTATTAGGACCAGTTGGTGGCTGGTTGCTGCAGCCAGTGGAGCTGAGAAGTGAGAACCGCTGCCTCCCTGGAGAGCCTGTGCCCTCACCTCCACTCACTGCACAGCTCTGTGTTGACTATGATCTGACACAGGTGAAGACACTCACGTTTGGATGTTTACAGCAGATGTCCAAAGGCTAGAAAACACCTCAGTTGTAACAGCAAGGATAAAAGAATTTGCATGGTTTTTTTCAGTGTGTTATGGCAATGAAACTGTGGGAACCACTACAAAGATTTGGACAACCCAGAGGTGTGCAGGAGAAGGGGAAGGAGGTGGCAGAAGCAGCCCTCTGCAAGGATGCGCTTGTGGCGCTAAGCCCTGTCGTACTCTGCTGCTCCTGCTCTGCCTGCAGACGCTCACTTTACCCCCCAAGCACATCACCGTGAGTGCTCTGGGCAGGCTCAGCTCCCGAATGTAAGTGCCAGTCTGAGCTGCGTTGGACTATAAACCTTTAACGTGGTCTGACGGGTGACTTAAGCATCCTACCCCAAAGCAGTGTGTCCAGGGACCACACTGGCATCACAGTCTTAGATCACAGCTGACGTGCAGTGAAGCAGGAACGTTGCTGCAGTCCCTTCCCTTCAGGTTACCCCTTGCATGTTGTTGCTACAAGCATTGCAGAGCTGAACTGCACAGCACAGCTGACCCAGCTGTACAAAAAGAGCTTTGCTGTTATGCACAAATTTATTTTTCAACCATACCAGTCCCATAGCCAGGTTTATCCTAGGGCCACACAAACTCTTTCTTTGGAGAAGGGCTGTTTTTCTCACCAGCGGCATCACCTTAAGCACATGTTATGTTCCTGCCTCAACTCACTTGACCTGACACTCCTGAGTTTCCATTGCATTTCTGAAAAGCAAGAGGCTCCCACCCACCAGCACCACACTTCGTTCAGAGCCTGATGTGAAGCACATCAAAAAGCAATAGGAGTCTTTCTGCTGGTACTGGTGGGCTTTAGCTACAGGCCGCATTCCTTCTAAGGTATCCCACACCCTTACACATCTCCAGCTTCTGTGAGCATACTGGTTTTGAAACGATATCTAGTCAGGACCTGTATTGCATTACATTTGACAATTTAAACACACGTACTTGCCCCAGAGCTACAGGGTGGTTTGAAAAGGTTCTACAAGCAAAGTTTCTACAGTCTTAACGTGCCAGTTGGTTTGCTCAGGCCTTTTTTAAAAGAAACGCTTTTTAAATAAATGTCTGTGTATTAAAATGGGGGGGACATGTGGATAAGGCACATGATTAGGATTACGGAAATAATGCCTTGCAATAAAAATTTGAACTTGCCACTTAAAATCTCTTTGCCTGTTTCCCAATATGTAAAATGCAGTAATTAATGCTTATCCACATTTATTAAGCACTCTTTCAACCCTGGACGAAAAGTTCCCTACGAGCATTAAGTATTACATCTGGCGACCCTGAGCTGCCACGTTCAACAAGGTCAGCTGTTTGTTTCAAACAGGCCAAAAAATTACCATCATTTGGTTGGTGACTCATTCAGGAGCCAATCCTAATTTCTTTTAAACCAAATCTTATCCATTTTTTTTCCAGGTTCACTCCAAAAAGTTGTCACTGAGAATGTGGTTTGATTTGCCCATTCCCTACGTGATATTGTTTTGACTCCCCAGCCAAATGATTGAAACACTTTTCACAGGAGAATAATTAAAATTATGGGGATTCCTTTTAGTTTTGCGGTCATTTTTATGACAAAGTTGAACATCTAGCAAAAGTTTTGCCTGCCAGCCAGCATTTTGCAGTGGTTTCACAGTCAATGTAAGGCTGTACAAACCAGAAGGGCCATTAAGAGGGGAGGGTCCTCCTGCCCCCTTCACCCCAGCGCTGCCACAGCCATGCCTGAAGCCAGCAGTTTCTAAAGTGACTCTGTGATGGTGATCAAACTTGGAAAACCTATTCTTGCCTTTTTTTTAACCACTTCCACAGTTCAAGCTGAAAACTGGTCGCTCAACTTCTCCGCTCTTCACTTTCACTACGCATAACCTGAGGTAACACTTCCACGCACATGGGTGTTTTTAGTAAGTTTTGTCCATAAGCAGCAATAAAAGCTGTCTGAGATCAAAACATGTAACATGTAGGACACAAATTACAATACTAAGTAAAGAATGATTTGGTTTTAATTCACAGACCTGGGTAGAGGTGAGTACAGAAGTTGTGGAAATAGACTTATGTCTTAATTGTACACTGTACCTTTTGGATTAAATCCTCTAGGTATCAACCCAAAAGCCTCCATCTCAGGGACCTCATTTTCTTCATCATTGGAGTTGTTTGATGGGAGTGCTCTTCTCCCATTCAGAGGAGGTTTCTTCTCCTTGTCCGTTGTTTCAGACATCCTGTATATAAAATGTTGTAATACTATGAAAGAAAGAAAGAATGCAAGGAAAAAGCAAACACGAGCCAGTGTGGCACATGTAAGATGGGAGAAACTAAAAACAGTGTGGGGTGCCAGTGAGATACACATTTTTAGACTCACATAAATAAAAACTGAGAAGCAGAAAACATCAGTCTAATGATGGAGTACAGCTCTCTAAGGATTGGAAGGCATTTTGTGTTTGTCAAAACACATGAATAAGAGAAGAAGGGGGGCGGGAGAAGAAGAGGGAAGCCTCACACAGAAGTATTTGCCTAGGAGAAGCAGGGTATTAACAACATTAGGGAGTTTCAGGTAAAAGAACTGGAAAATCATTCACTCTTCCACCCTCCAAAACAGCATTATTGAATCCAAAATAGCAAATTATGTTTCCAGAAAGTGCATCACACACATACCTCCCCCTAATAAAATGACAGTCTAAGTTATACTGCAATCATCCCAAATACTACAGCCTACAACACTCTGTGGATGATTACTGGAGAATTGTATTTTTGTCCCTATGCACACAAACACACAATATCTAAAGGCATAACTCCTGCACCCAGAAAAGCCACTTTTGAGAAAGAGAGGGAAAGAGAGAACGAGAGAAGGGGGGAGGGGGAGGGAAGAAAAGGGAAAGAAAAAGGCATATATTCACTTATTTTTCTCCCACTAATGACCTTAAGGGAAATGTCAGATGGAGGCTGATCAGAGACTTCGAGCTAGTCAAAACTGCTTTCACATCTATTTCAGCGTAAGCATGTAGCAATGAAAGAGCCATGCCGTCCTTCTAAGAAAATATTAATGGCTGAGAAGATTACTTCTTCCCAAATCTCCTGAAAACAGCAATTCAAAATGTAGCAATTATTTAATAGCAGTAAGCGCTTAAAGGAAGTTTTTCAGTTAGCAAGGGTACCTTCTTTTCAGATAGTCTTTTTATTTTTTCTTTTCTCGCAGAATTTCTGAAGTGCAATAGAAGCCTGGCAAAAGTTGGGGGCTTTTAAGTAATCTCTGTATATCCTCCTCCTTCCTGTTGCAATAGGACAGTGCTGAAAGAGCTGCCAAGCCCTCCCCACGCCACCTCAGAGGATCTGCCACCACTGCTGGCACGTCTTTGCTTGCTCCCTCCCTCTTCCTGCCTGTCTGACCCCAACCCTGCTCACCAGGAGCATTTCAAGGTACTTGGGCGCTAAAGTTTCGGTTCTTAGTGAGGCAGAGTAGAGCTGCTCATGGCACAAGGGTATATGAAGTGGGAGACTGGAGGGGATTTCTGAGGAACACAGCCCAAGAAGCTGTGCTCACCATGTTGCCAGTCTTTAATGGTGTCTCTGCCTCAGGGTGCTGGTTTTCAGAGTGCTCCCAGGGAGACACAGTGATGGTTTCCCTAGCTGGTGCCTCACGACATCCTTTTGGAGGACTGTGGGGCACATGGACATGGAGAGCTCATTGGTGGCCCATCAGAAAGGGTCTTTTTCTTGAGATCCTGTGCAGTTCAGGAGAGTGAAGGTATCTTCAGCTCTTGCCCATGATAATACGTGCATCACCTAACAACCAGGGTCTGGGGTAGTACCTGGTAGAAGCATTTTGGTTCCATGTCAACTCTGTTCAGTTCCACCAAGCTCGAAGATAACTGGGGACGGTGTGACACCTCCTCTGTCAGACATAACTCCACAGACCTCTGGAGTTACATGGAGAAAAAGCAGCACACAGGGCAGAACTCAGGCCCACTGTCCTACCAGCCACTGCTGTTTGGCAGCAGAGGTACAAGTCACCTTCACGAAGAGCACGTCTGGGCAATGGAGAGACCCTCTTACACACATGGGAAAGCCATGGGCTCAGTTGCAGGGTTGTTGAAGGAGTGAGGAGACAGAGTGAAGAGGACTCCACTCTCTTTCAGCCAGCTATGGCTTTCCAGACCCATGGCATCAGTGAAGCCTCAAACCTCTTCTGGCTTAACACCATTGAAATCATTGAATATGAATAGGAATATGAATCAGGTCATACTCCTGTAATGGGAAGCAGCACGTAAATCATTTGGAAGAGAGGACCCCCATGCCGGTTCCCTGGGGATTTCCCACTAGAGGCCACAGCGAGGTAGCTCCATGCAAGCCAGGACACCTGCACAGCAGGGATCTGGGAGCAGAATGGCTGTACCAGCACGGCATTGTGGCCGGGCTAATCAGCCCGCTAGGGCTGATTGCTGAGGCACAGCATCAGGCTGCAGCGGTTTTGGAGGCAGCCTTGCTCTTTG
Source organism: Dromas ardeola (assembly GCA_013398915.1). Taxonomy (NCBI): domain Eukaryota; kingdom Metazoa; phylum Chordata; class Aves; order Charadriiformes; family Dromadidae; genus Dromas; species Dromas ardeola. Next base: position 21,648 of record VYZM01002439.1, on the reverse strand, counting down.
CACTACCCTGTCTCACAGCCAAAGGGCTCGGCCTCTCTCCCACCTCCCCAGCAGTCTGTTAGGCATGTAGCATGGAAAGCCACCTAGCTGGGGACGCCCCTTCCCCTTCCCTGCTCCCCTAGGAGGCAGGCACCCTGCAAGGACAGATCTGGTCCCGTCGCTGGCATCCTGAGCTGCGATTTCCATTGACTCACTTTTAGGCAGATGGGCCCTGCGGTAACCATCTGGAGGGCAAGCGGCACCCCTGGCACCCAGGAACACAATGAGCTTTCTGGGGGAGGAGGCTGGTTGCCGATTTTCTTTTTTTTTTTTTTTTTTTGTTCCTTCCACCCTGATTTCTACGTGGCGTGGTGTGCTTTGTGCCTCTCTCTCCACTTCCAGCCAGCACTTCAGTTCCCAAAATTGCAGCTGCTGCGACGATGTTACAAAAAACTGATATAAATATTGCCTCGGTGCCGTGCCTGCTGGAGGCCTGCAACACAAATAAGAAACGCCGTCTCCCGAGGAAGTCATGTGCTTCCCCAAGTGGCTGCGGTGCTGTCAGAGCCGGGAGGAAAACTTTCCGTCAGAGGGAGGAAGGGAGCGAGCGGATGCAGCCGAACAGATCCCGCTCCAGCCCTTGCGCTCCATCAGCCAGGGGTTGCAGGTGTCTCCCCGCGCCCGTGCACATCTCTCTGGGGCTTTCAGCAGAATCCCACCATCACGCGGAACGCAGGGAAGCCAAAATTTTTGGCGGTAGTGGCAGGAGCGGGGCTTTGCATCCAGGGAGAGTAACGTTCCACAGGCTGTAATTTATTTATTTTGTGGGGAGTGGTGTGAATTCGTGCTTATGACAGCTCCAGATGGCAGGTATTTTCTCATTACCTTGGCTTCTTAGCGTTTGCCCTCCCTTGCCTATTAGACTGCGCTGGCCTTAATTTAACTTCCATGGTTCAAAACGACTGACGTCAGGGCTCATGCAGGAGGGGCACGGAGAACACGAAGCCCTGGTTTTCCTGTAGGGCCTTATATTTAATGAATGATGCACTGGGATGACCAGTAAAAGAGCGCTCTCTCTTCCTGAAACCACTTCTGCACTGGGCCCCGTGGGGAGCTGTGAGCCCGTGCCCATTTCTCAGAGGTAGCCTTCAGATGCTCGTAGCCTTTGCCAAAGACCTTTGCAGTCACGAGCACTCTTCCCGCTGACTGCAATGGACTTTGGGTGATGGACAGCCTTTCCTTCCCACCCCCACAGAAAAGCCCTTAAATGGCTGGAAAGCTTGCACGTTAAAGCATTATCCAAAATGCAGTTTCCTGTTGTCGCCAAAGCCAGTGTCACTCTGTTCCAAGTACTCCCATGCCAGACAAGAGTTTGGAGGGTGGGTGGGGGGGGAAATTTCTGCAAAACACAAGAGTCAGTAA
>VYZM01002439.1:188-20219 GCA_013398915.1 Dromas ardeola | reverse complement strand
AGCTTTGCAGCGAGAGGAGAGGGCGTGCCAAGATCTGTCACAAGCAAACTGATCAACCAGGTGCTCACATAAATGGGTTGCTGTTCTGCGTGCCAACGGCTGGATGGGAGGGATATTTTGCCTACCACTACTGTAGCTACACCAAGCACTGCTCGGCAGCAGCTGAGCATTGTAAAGCTCTACAACAGGGTGACTTCTTTTCTTCCTTTTTTAATATATGGCCCTCGTGCCATTTGCAGTCTAGATGGGTGTTCAGACATGCTGGGACATTATACTACAGTATGTGCACAAGTGTACCTGCGAGCACATCCTCCTCACTCCCCATAAACCAGACTCTTTGAATTATGATCTTCTATACATAATAATACAACATTACCTCTCTCCTGTCTTCTCAGAGCTTCACTTGGGACCTTGCACCCTTTCTTAGATGATCAAGTTTGTCTTCCCCCTCCTTCTGCATCATTACTTGCCTCCCAGAAATTAATGTTCTTCTTCCTACAATGCCCTGCCTCACTAAGTCTGCAGGCAGAGTAGAGTAGATTCTAGCAGAAAAGATGAATAAAAAAATCATATTTTTAAACAGAAACAAATTTCAGAAGTGTTCATTTGGTGGTTTTGTTTGCATATTTTGCTTCACGTTTTTTTAAAAAACAAAAACAGCTAATATATCTGCCTGTGTGTAACAGCTCTGGCTACCATATACAGAGGAGTCTATTTTGAGTTAATGCTGAAAATTCAGAAGGCCCAGCTCTGAAACATGGCATGTGTACACACGTCTGTATGTGTGAAAGAGGGGCAGAGGCAGAGAGAGATAAAATGGCAGCTCTTCAGATGGTAGAACATTTGGAGAAGGGGATATAGGGCCAGTTTTCAAAAGATATTGTTGCAAATGTTTCTGTTGCAGGAAGAAAAAAAACATATATGTATATATATTCGTACACACATTCTGCTGGGAAAACGTGACTTAGAAAATTTAACTCTTCTCTGAAAAATTGTTGTTCCAAACCGCAAATCTAAATTCAAACTGCAGATTTGTATAAGCACCTACATCTGAGCTGGCCATCTTCGGCTCCCTTTATCCTCCGCACAGATCTAGTCTAGGCAGTGATTCATCTCCTCCTACAGCAGACATGTAAATAGGTCACATGAATCATGGCCTAAAAGTGCCTGTTCCCTGTATTGACTGCAAAGGGAGCTTGGGGTGACGGGTCCTACCATATGCGTCTACAGTGAGGTGAGATGAATCCTAGCCTAGGCACGCAAAAAGAAAAGGATTTTATTTTGGTTTTGAGGCCTGGCTTTCAAGTGCTAAATTATCCTTTACTTTTATGGAAGATACTGCTGCAAATCATTATCAGTGATACACAGTATACAGTTCAACACACTTTTTTCTTTCAGAATATGTGGCTGCCACTGCCAATTATGTAAAATATATTTATTACAAGTGTCAGATTACGGTAAAGTACATACAAGCTCATGAGTTCAGGTTTGGGAAAACACATGCATCTTTTTGTACTCGTCTGTGAAGGCGTTTTACTTCCTCAGACAGAAATATGACATGTAGTAACTGCAGCAAAATAAGAAAACGACCGTATTGTCTGTTATGAACATACAATCCAGGTTTCCACTCCTATTCTTGCTGACATCTGAATCCAAAGCATCCAGTTGGTTGGGTACTAGAGACTACCCTAGTTTCTCACAGAAAGTGTAAGAAAGCAGCCAAGCTTGGGCAAGAGGGTCTTTCATAAGAGACGATATTCACAGGCTCCAGCTAAGGTTAGTGGTTTATGTTTTGCTGGAGTTGAGGCCTTAAAGGATGAAAGAACATCTCTCAAAAAATGGGATTGGGTAACTCTGCTGTGGCCAGCTGACCCAGAAGCTGACAGAGACGCATAGGCAGCGGACCTTAGATTTTTATTTCAACCCTGAAACAAAAGGACAGGACATCAAATCAAAGCCATAACTACCCAGAGACTTAAGCAGGAAAAGCCATTTTAGATATAATATTTGTCTAAATAAATTTCACCACGTGCTGTGTGTTTGGGCCAAACAAAGAGACTTTTCTAAAGCAATAGCTTCAGTACCACTTTGTCTTCTTAACCCTACATACCCAAAGAGAAACTCTTGGCCTAGGGTTCAATCCTACTTGGTCCATCAGGCAAGGAGACTGAGAAGAGGGACTGGAACTTGAAGAGCAGGGGAAACAGATGATTTGTACGATCACCTTCCAGAGACTACTGACAGATACCTGCTCCCTTTTGAACCGCCATTGTGTCTAGAGGCAGGCAGAGCAAACAATATATTCAGTCTGGTAAGCCTATCATTCTTGCTATATACTCACAGAGCTGCTTGAATTTTTTCCAATGCACCAGCCTCCTTATAGTGAATGCTGATTCCACAACACTGAAAAAGTTTGCAAGAAAATGACAATTGATTATGGTAAAACGGTTAGCAAGAAGTTACCAAAATATGCTTATCTTTGATTTATTCATTTTAGCTTTTAAGTTTGCATCCAGGCTGCAGTCCCCAGGTGCTGGGATGTCTATGGCAGGACAGGCTTGGGGAGCTCAGGGAGGGGAACCTTAAAGTTTCTGCAAAGAGCCAGCTTGGGTTTAAGTAGCTGCAGGTCAGTCCTGCGCCCAGACTGGCTGCTGCAGAGCTGCAGCCCTCAGCTCCAGAGGAGCTCACTTGTCACATATGGCATCAGATGCAAATGAGGGTCATCCATTTGTGCTGTGCCAAACTACCCTGGCTCGTGGACAATGTGGAGTCATTTTGGATACATTTGGGCCAGAACCGATAAGCCAAGGAAGACCCCAACTACCTACAAGCATAAGCACAGGGTCTGTGCCCTGTGTCCCTAAAGCACTCGTGTCAAAGATCTGGTACAAGACACTTGAGATAGAATCATAGAATCACATCTCAAGTTGGAAGGGACCCATAAGGATCATCAAGTGCAACTCCCTGTAATGGTCCCCAAATGCTTTCGGTGAGGTAGATCTGTAAACTTGCATTCCTTTACCATTCTAAATACACTCTAACACCATTCTAATACTTCTTTGGCATCATTAAGGCTAATTATCTAAATTTTTAGTTGCTACCATTTACATATAAATACAAGAGAAGAAAATCACCTAATAGACTAATGGGGATATCAGAGAATGAAGTGCCAGAATCGTATTCACAATTCAGTCACTTCAGTGTCTTTCCCCCAAATACTATATAGTTATAGTCAAAAATAAAACCACAGAAAATAAAATTCCACTGACAGCTATCCTTACAGATTAAGTCACAAATCTTCAGGTTCGGATTTTAAACCAACATGTTAAACACAGCAGTTTAACACTCAAGGGATGTGATCCAGAAATACGTTCGAAAAACTGGAATAAATTGTTTCATCTTTCATGTGTGCAAATCAATGTCTGCAATCAAAAATTGTTTTGTTTAGTCATGAAAGCAATAGCTTCATATGGGCTAAGCATACATTTCACTGCTCTACAGAAAGACAAATTAAGGTTTTCACAGCGTCATACGGTAGACCAGAATACTTCTGTCAGCTGCCTTGGCCTCCAAGAACAAATCCTAAACTGATGCCCCTACATAAAGTCATTTGGGCTGAGGAGGGTTTAGTAGGTCCAGCTCTACAGCACAGGTTGAACAGCAGCGTTCATGGAGCATTGCACCTCAGCCAAGAAACTAGCTCAGACCAGAGTCCTTCCTGCATCCAGGGAGAGGGTAGTACACAACCCAGGCAATCCCAGCATGCTTAGTTGACAGTTGGTTCTAATTAATTTAGTAACATATGTGGACACGTAATGTTTCAATCTTAATGTCACAAAGCATTTCAACATTACTGACACACAATGTTTCAAGTACGCTCAATTACAAGATTTCTGGAATTAAAGATTTCCTAAATTTCATTTCAGGGTAAAACTTCCTGTTCCAGTTCAGAACAAAAATACATTTTAGAATGCCCGAATGTCTTGTAGAACAGCTTTTCCTCTAATACAAACACAGATGTAGTGTGTAGGCCCATACACAACAAAACACTTAGGCACATCTTTACTTCAGTCATGTAAGTAATTCCATCTTTAGGCATATGCCTAAATCCTGTAATGGGCTCAGCTCAACCAAATCAAGGCTGTACAATATCTGTTTGTACAGAAACACTGAAGCCACCTGTGGATGTTGCATTTCTGCAACACGATGTTGCAGTTTAATAAGTCTCTGGTGCAACTGCTTCTTGACTCGTTTCAAAGATGGTTGCCAAAGTGGGTCATTGATCCATCTTTCATTCCCAAGGCTGACCTTATCTTTGTGCAAATGAATAATTGCTTATTTAAGGAAGTGTGCAATGTTTTGAGAAGTAGGTTAAAATGTGGATTCTAAAACACCACAACTGGTTGGTTTGTTAATGGCAGGCGTTCTGGAGGGACAAAAGAAATTGAAAGGATGAATCATTATCCAGATGAAGTTCAAAAGCAATTTAAAAGTAATTTCATAATCACAGATGTGTGCCAAATATACCCGTCCAGGACAAGCTGTAGGCTTTGACTTTTGTGAAGTCTGCAAGTTCTTTCCTTTGCTATTCCCACTATAACCTTTTGCAGTGTGGTTCAGAAAAGGAGAATGTAAGAAATTAATGCCTTCTAAACACTCCACACAGCTGTCTCTTTCTATAGTGCTGTGCTGCATCCACAAAATTACTGTCAATGTGCACAGTGGCATATAAATACTTTTCCCTTTGTGCTTGTGGTGAGCTCATCATTGGAGTAAAGATAAAGGTCAGAGCAGCCGAGAGACACTGCATCAGAAGGGCAACTCCAGCACGCACCCACAGCAAGGTCCCTGGCTGCTCAGCTGATGGTGAAACCCTGTGTTAGGAACAATAGGCATGCACAGTATTTCTCTCAAGTGTCCAGAAGCTGTTTAAACCCTGTAAAAGCCATACAAAGTGCAAGGTAATAACCATGGTGAACAGGCGCCCTGTCCACTTGAGGCTTATCCATCCTCTTCCGCAATTCCACATCTGGTTGTGCACCCCTAACAGATCAACCTCTACAAAGTTTTAGGCTGTGAGCCTCCAAGAAGGCATGCTAGGACAAAGCTCTGCAGACAGATATCTTCTCCTTGATCTCTCTCTGGCCCATCTCTCTCTCAGCTATAATCTTCACAAACTTTTGCAGCTATCATAGGAATGGTATGATCTTTCACTCTTTTCCTTTCAAGTGATCTTCTTCAACAACCTTACACTGATTTTTTATTTCCTTTCAAAACATCAATGGTTGGTTGCTGGGGGAGCATTTACTACTTCACTAATAGATTGGAAACTCATCGGGAAAACAGCAGTGCAAACAAAACAGGAACTGATCTATCTTTTATATTAAATGATCGTTTTCTCAGAAAGGCCCTTTCTTCATCTTCAGACTTGTAAAAAATTATAGTTTGTTCAACTCACACAAAAAGAAGGGGCTCACTGGCTGTGGCTCAGACATCTTGACCCAAGTACCTTGTTTGCCTGGGATTCCTCATGAAACCCTGTAGTCCCTGTAACTTACTTGGATAATTCCTTGGAGATGCGCATGAAAAGGGGGTACAAGCAGCATGTTAAGAAATGATAAGAAAAGTGATGGTAACATTAGGTTGAAGAAATAGCCAATGTATTTTCAAGTAAGAGTATAAACATGCTTCAAAGGCATCCACTGGAATACACAGATGGAAATAGGTTCATTCAAAGTCCTATCGCTTAAAATTATTCATGTCACCATCTTGCAATCTGATTTCCCACCTCTTTCTTGCAAGTCAGACAGCTAATCAATGAACAGAAATAATATCATAACACTATAAAGATCAGTTACTAGTTAAGGATAATGAGAAGCAAGTAGCCTGAATGAATGGCTTTTGAGCAACCAATAAACAGAATTTATTTGCATTATACCACAACAAATTTTAATCAAGAACATGCATTCATAAAAAGCAAAGCTGATTTGTGGACCTCTGAAGGAAAAAGTTGGGGCAAGTAGGCAAATTGTAATGACCTACTTGTTTAACTTTCCCCATCGTTAGGGCCACTGGCTGACTAACACTTCTGTTCTGTAACTGCTGACAGTCAGTCTTCAAATGTTGAATCTATAGCTCTCTGACACCACTGTTGCCAACATTTCTATTGCATTCAATGGTAAATACAATTTTTCACGTCTGTTACTTGAAATACCAGTAGCACCTCTTTTAAGAAATGTGGCTCAAAATAAAACACGTGATTTGTGGCATAAAAATCAGCAAACCCTTGGAATGCATAAAGACTTGCAACAATGGCCTCTGAACTAATGAATGCTACTTTAAGGTTGCGTTTATTCTCACAAAACCCACAGCCTTTCACGAAGGCGACTGAAATACACACGCAAAGCTTCAGGAATAACGCAAATTATGATCTAAATTCACTGTAGCCATGATATCATTTCGAATGAACTCCCATCAGAAGTCTTCATCTTCTTCACAGCTCTGAAGGCTGAAAACATTACACCTTTTCAAGACTTTAACCATGCCAAAAAAAGATGCGCCACCTCACTGTAATAATGTTGTCTTAATTATGTACAATACTTAGCACTAGTTTTACACTAGATGAGTCATAGTAGAAGCTTGTACTTTGCTGTTTGACTAAATCCCACAGCACTTAGAACTCCCTGCAGTGAATGCTTACCAGCTTGTGCTCAGCTCTTCTCTCAGACCACATCTGATGGATCCTTTGGGGGAGGCTGGTTTGAAGGGTGCTGCAAAAGGATGAACAGACGCTATGGTTGGAAATAAGGACTCAGAGTCAGTAAGAACATGCCAAAGAAATGGCTGAAAGCTGCTCAGGTGTTTATGCTTCTCTAGTCATGTCCATTTTAATTAATTGGGATCCTAGAAATCATAGAGCTGAATTTCATTCCTTTCTTTTTAAAGGCAGTTATCTTCTGAGTAGAAAGGTGGTAATTCTTCATCATTTTGTGCTGTTAACTGTGGTAAGAGTTAAGACACTGTCAAACAGGCAACTGCACTTGCAGTGATTTACAGAATCCCTGCTTACTTGCCTTACCCCGTCTAATACTTTACCAATAAAAATAATCCCACAAAAGCAGATACATCTCATTTTATGGACAATTTTTACTACTGGGTTCTCCAATGAGATAACATGGTCTGCTGGGTGCCTCTTCGTTTGTGCAAATTTCTTCTTCCTGCATTTCAGGGCTTGTTGAGCTCAGTGAAATCCCTGGTAAACACTGGATCTTCCCCCAGGTCCCTCCACGCACTCGTGTCTTGGAGAAAACCAGTCATTCTCAAACCGGTTGTTACCTTGACAATTCAGCTCTCTTCATCTGAAACACGTGAATAATACCGCTTTCAAGCCTTCGTAAATGGTTTTGGAAACTTCAAAGGAAAAACGCTATTAGGTAGATCTTTTTAAAGGTATTTATAAAGTTTAAGAGCAGATGGACTTGCAGCAAAGTATACTGCAGTCTTCATTCACAGCCAGCGGGAGAGGCAGGCTCCAGCTTCAGGTTCTTTGAATCTCTGTCTGGAAGACCACATAGGAAATTTAAAGTTAGACATTGTGAAAAATTGTTCCCATCTGCCCCCCCTCCTTTGCCCAACGGATAAGCAGAGTGCCTAAGTATCTGGCTATCAGAGATCACCGTGAGGCAGCTGCTGAAGACTCTGTCTGTGCAAATGACAAATACTCTATTTGTTTAACGTCCCTGTAATGAAAGTCCTGCTCTGGCACCTTCCAAGACACTCTTGATTAATTGAAAGATGTGAAATACTTCATGTTGAAATAACAGCTGGTTATGATACTTAGCAGTATCAGCTGATAGTATAGAGACATACACTTCACCAGGAAGCTTTCACTCCTACACATTATTTAAATAAAGTTGCTTTTTGCAAACTTAGTACCTCTAAACTGAGGTTTATTACATTTGGCTAGTAGGGTCTTTCTACTTAACAGACAGTGTTTTTGAAAGTGCAACACCTGTCTTATCAAAAGCTTTACCCAGAAGAAACCACGAGGAGTGAGTGGTGTGTGCACCACGCTATTGTGTGGCCCAAAGCGGATGCATCCAAGTGAAAGGACAAACAAATCATTCTGCTCATGAAATCATTTCATTTCCATTTCAGCCGGGAATGCACTAAATAATGCATCATTCTTCGGCTACTCAAAAGGTCACCTTTTGGTCTACAAGCAGCTGCAGCAGCTGTGTTCCCCCGAGACCCCGCTGCGAGCACAGAACAAAGCATGAGAGCTGACAACAAGCGCAGGGGATGCAGTTATGGGACAAGTTTCTGGAGGCGTCCTAGCAGCTCCAGCGGAGAATCACTGCCAAATCTCCTTCAACCCCAAGCCCTCCTTTCCCCTCCCCTTCCTAAGTAAATAAGTCATATGTAAAATATGAGAAAATAAACAGACAACTCAGATTTTGACACCATGCAGGGACAAGTATGCATGGCAATTAGGGATCTCCTATTCATCATTGATTTCCCATCACGTTTGACAGGAAGGTACAACAGAGAGCCCCCCAGGAAGGCACTCTGTGAGGCTGCGTTCAGCTTAGAGGCTGCTGAGTCTCTTATTCCCAAACTATAACGCAAACGAGCCGATTCTGTGACAAAAATACATATGCGGTGGAAGCATCTGATCCACAGGTAGTCTAGATATATCCTTGATATTTGAGACTTTCATCTAGTAGATCTGGATGATAGAAACTGCTGGCTTCTTAGATATTATCTCATTATCAGGAATCCAGACATGAGTTTTGCAGCTAGCAATCCGTTCAGCTTCGTATGCTAGGGTGCTGGTTATAATATATGCACCTTAGTTTGGAGGGAGGGAGTTTGAAGGGGAAAGAAAATCAACGTGGATTATCATCTAGTTCAGAATCCGTCCTCCTGACAGGTAGGTCGGGGCTGTACAGAGGAGATATACTGACCAGACCTGGTTTTGACGGGATGGTGGGTGAAGTAACGTGCTGCTATTGTAGGATTTCCTCCGTGCTCTTTCTCACAGACCTAATCCTGTTCCATTTCCTGAGCACCTAAATCAAAATTTCCTACAACGAGAATGGCTTTTGTTTCAAATTAAATCAAACTAGCAAGGAGAGAAATAACAACCACACGAGAGAAAAACAAGTAACTCACTGTAAGGGCCATCTTGCATTGATGCATAACAACCCCTCCTAGACTACAGCCTGGGGAACACTTTATTTTTAAAGGTCCAGCACACAACAACAGAATCATAGCAGACATTCATCTAACCATATGCACCACTCATATTTTTCCTTACCCAGAAAAACAAGTGAACCTTAAAAAGAGATGGGGGAAAAAAACCTAATGCACAAGCGCTGAATTCAATATAACGCAAAAAAATTTCTAGTGCATATGTATTCCTTAGCCCATCCAGATGTGCTTTCATCTCCTCCAGTCACTCACACATCAAGATTGCAGCAGACCTCCATGAAAACCCCCTGAGCTCTGGGATTCCCATCCCTGTTCCAGGGTGATGTCAGATTCATTAACTCCAGCTGCCGCTGTTAGCTTTTCCCCACTGCAATGGCTCAGTGTCACTGCCAGCCAGAACAAAATCCTGCCCAAAAGCACGTGCCATGTGGCAAGGCTCTGCAGTTCAGCAGGCTGCCAGCCTTGGAGCCACAGTGGGCACAGCAAGGTGGCAGACAGCAAACGACAGAAAGGAGAGCAGGGAGTGGATGGACCCGTAGGGTTCTTGAAACAAATGGGCAAGCAAATTTTAAAATTTACATTTGAAAAAATGAAAAGCAGACTATTGCAGAGTAACCAATTTTGCCATAAACCACTCTTTACAGCAAGCTGGAGGCTCTTCAGCTGCGATCAAACTTAAACCTCCTGCTTGCTCATGTACCCCCCGCCTCCGCCACTGGCACACAAGGGCCCTGAACAACAAGTACTAGGAGTCAGGAGAAAGCCCCCTACACTTCTGACAGCAGCTGTCTTAACCCTTTTCCAGCCACGTTACCAGCAGGTATGGGTGATTACTGGAATTCAGTCTGCATCAACATTACAGTACATGCAGGATCCACCACTTGGCAGATACTCCAAATGGGGCCAGGATAGAGCTGGCATTACTTAGGTCATCTAGCCAAGCCCAGGTCTGCCCTGGCCTTCATGAAAGAAAATAAAGAAAAGCAAGTCTGTTATCAGTTGGCTTATTTCGTTCAGCAGGAACAAAATGTTCCTTTGTAAAGCATCTATGAGCCTGAAAGGTATAAAATGCTAGAGACACAAAACAACCATGCACTGATTATTTAAAACGTGTGATCCAAGAAAAACTGAGGGACATTTCTAGCTATAAACCCAAGTCAGAAAACAATGGCAGCCTGCCGGCTGTCCAACAATCCAGGGTTTAGTATGGAACCATCAAACAGCTAAGCAAGTGCTCTTCCTAACGGCAGGAGAAACAGGAATAGAAACCTACACCCTTGGCACTCCAGGCCTAACGTGCTCGAAAGCCACGTGCTTTTGGACTTCCTTAAAATGATTTTGGACTCTTTGATGCACCCTGAATTTACCAAAGATCTTGACGTGATTACCGCTATTCTAAGTCACGTCCTTCCCTTGGGCTGCCTCTAAAAAAGCCAGCCTCTCTCCACTGACCATATGGTCAGCTTGGTAAGAGAAGGCTTCCAGTGCAGACTCCTGCACAAGGGGCTTAAAGTCAAGCAGTGACAATATTGCTTCTGCCCCCAACCCTTCCATCCATGTCCTTCCCTCCCCAGTTAACAAGAAGGTTTTCTTTGGCAAAGCAAACCACATCCGACACATAAAACCAATGGCCAGACCAGAGCAAGAGCGTGCCTGTGCTCTCAAATCCAGGTGAATAAACTAACCATTTCCCAGCTTCCCACTGGAACAAGACCAAGAGAGCACTGGTGTCCCCCATCCCATCTCCCAGCACCACAGGCAGGACAGCCCAGCCCAGCTGCTGGACTGGAGTCCCCCAATGCTGCTGTGAGCACCACTCTGTGCATGGTATCTGCTGGACAATTAAGGTACAACCTTTTTTTTTTTTTTTTCTCTTGAGGATATTTTCAGAGCTGTCCCCTTTGGCATACATATTTAACGGGCTGCAACCCAGTTAACACATGTGCGCATGCTCACAGGCACACACAGAGAGCTGATTACATACAGCTTTCCTTACAGTTCTGATAATCTGGATAATTTATTCAGGTTGGCAAAGTTTGAGTGTTTTTCCACTTCCTCTGCAGAAAGGGAGCAATGTGATTGTTGCTGTGGTGATCCTTCCCTTAATATTTTTAGCCATGATCTGGCTTAAAGTCATGACTAGCTCTGGAAAATGTCATTTTATTAAGGCATATTATTAAAACATTGGTGAATAGCCTTTTATTTTTCACACTGACTAATATATATATATCTATTGTTTGAAATTCACATTTACAAACAAAAACATGTAGATATTCCTTTATCATAAACAGAACTGGTTTTGGCCTTTATTTTGTAACCCCTGTTCTCCTCCATCCCTTCAGGATAAATCTGGACAGTCGAACCTCTGCCTGCCTGGGTTATGTTTTCAGGAGGGTACATACTTACTCAGAAACATCAATGCTCACATTAAGAGTCATTGCGTGTATAATCCCCCAGGCACGGGGTTTTAAAAAGCTACCTCCTTGCCCATTAGCGAGGTTAATGACTACTCTGCATAAGGGGAGCAAGGCGATTTCATTTTTTTTCCATTGGTCATGAGGTTGCAGAGCCAGCATTCCTCTCTCTGCGGAGAGGACAGCAAATGTCAGCTCCCTACCTTCTTTTATACCTTGATCAATGAAGCTGTTGGCAGAGAAAACTGTTATGCACAGTAAGAAAAGTAGTACAAAACTTCTCCTACTGATGGAAATGGCCAATGGCAAGGTATTCCCATTTGTAGCCGGAGCTGTAGACACATCCTTGCATGGCTTTACCAAAGTAATGGTGGTAGCACCACCACCAACCCCAAACCTATAGCTCTGCCATTGCATGCCAGTAGCGCACAGCATGCAAGGAGGTGCTGATGGGAGGTGGAGGTCCAGCCCTCAAGCACCTTGCGCTTGTCTCCTTCCCTTCACTCCAAATAGCAAACCCGAGCATCCTGGGAACGGCTGTATTTTTAAAGTTGCGAAACTACTTTCATTAGACTGCTTTCCCATAACCTGCTTCACATTGAATTCTCCCATGGGATTAATCACAGAAAAGGATACCATGCAGTAGAGATGAAAATAAACTCAACTGGGCCAATGGAAAGCTGTGCTCTCATTTAGTCGTGATTTTCTGAAAATTATTGTTTGAGATGAAATTTTGTTTGTCTAGTTTAAAATCCAGGATTAACCATTCGGGAAAGTTGACAATTCTGTTTCTCCATTTTGTATCTCCTATGTGTGTTTTCCAGCATTTAAAACAATCTCCAGTTTATTATTGTTTGAGGTGGGAATGAAAAAAGGCTTGTTTATTTTCCATTCAGGCAAATAAAAAATGACATTTCAAAAGGTTTTATAATTTCCGTCATTGCAACCAAACATGGTTGGTGTATCTGAATAAACCCGATTCAGACATTTGTTTCTGAGATGCACTAGCAGAAGCTACCACAAAACTGTTCTTTTACAATGGGATTGCAAATATAGGTGATATGAAACTACATATTTTCTTCATTTTAATATGAAAAACCCCTAGAAGAGAGAGAAACTGCTTAACAGACAGTCATGTATATATTTATTTACATGCAGACACACCAGCATTTACTATGAACTGCATTAAATGTAATGACAGATTGCCACAGCACGAATGTTCCTGTGTCTCTTGTTTCTCACTGCTTCTCTAGAAATTTCAAGATTTTTAAGATTTCATCTGCAAGTTTTCAGTAAGTGCTAGAAACTCATGCCATCCAAAAAACCAGCTCAATCCTCTGTGGTCTTAACACTCTCTGGATAGACGCTGGTAGATTCAGCAGCCTGTTGATGCAGCAAACTACGTCAGAGGTGTAAAAAAACAATCTATGCCACACAGATGGAATTAAGACATGGCTGCCTTCAATCCCTTCCCACCATCAAGAAGCCAGTGAGGGCACTTGGCCTCTGCCTTCCCACTGATCCCTAAAGGCAATGCATTGGACCAGGATGACACTTTTGTGTGGCTGGACTGCACCCTGCGTGATATTTTGGGGACGCCCTGGACCCTGCGCAGTGGCTGAACTGGGATGTTGTGCTTGTGTTCATCTGCACGATGCCAGCCAGCCTCCCAGAGCTGCCGCCGGCATGTCGCCGCTCCATGTTAATTCCCTCACCAGGCAGGGCACAACCCAGACCCTGATCTTAATCATGACCTGGCGTGGGGAGGGCAGGATTTGACAGCTGGTTTGCTTTCACCTTGACCCTTTCCATGCCCTGTTCCATACTGCGATGCCACCACTACCAGAATAATCTGCAGGCAGGCATTTATTTACACACCTTGTGTACATGGGTATTCTTGCACGCGCTATGCCTTAGAAATGATAGAATTCTGCAAAGAAAGGAAGTAACAACTCTGGGAGCTGGGGAAAAGGCATGCGGGGTCAGCTGAACCCCTTTTCTGAGTCTTTTTAAGAGGGTCAGATTTCACTTCACAGACCCATTATAGTTTAAACCCAGTCCCATTGTGCAAGAAACAAAACCAAAGCAAAACAGACTCTGTTGGATGGAGCCCAGCTGCCTAGAGCTACTTTGACACCTCTCATTAGCCGTAAATGCCAGGTCTCGCTTCCCATACTCAACCAAAGGTGCTGGATTTTGTCTCACCTCCCTTTAGCGCGCACCAAGCCTGATCTATCTAACTGCAGCTTCATGGGACCAGACTGAACCTTCCAAGTCCCGCTCTACCATGCTCAGCTCCATTTCCATGCAAACTCCCCGCATTAAGGCAACCTTCCAACACATACTCCGAGCAATTAGAAGATTTCCTACCTGCTGTAAGGCAACCTTATTGTGAGTGTATATCATAACGTAGATTTTTATGTGTTATTCCACACCTGGATTGCTGCCTTTGTTGCAGGGGGCTGAGCTACAGCCCCTGTGGGAGCTATGAACGGTGTATTTGCAAGCAGAACGTAGGTTTCGGTGCTATTTCTGAAGCTCTGCAATTCGCTTCCTGCACGGACTGGGGTTTTGCTTAGATGCAAAGCTCAGATTGAGCTGTCAGTCACAATATACTTCTCTTTTTTCCCCATTTTAGAAAAGGGATTTATATCTGTAAAGGACGCACTCAGATCAAAACCCTGTAGTCTTTACTACGTTGGTTCTGGGGTGAAATATCAGAGATGAAGGTGGGTGACAGAATTAAGTCCGTGCTACAAAGCAACCCTAACCTATGTCCAAATCCCAGCCTTGCTGAAGAACAAACAGTGGTCTCCTTTGGCTGCACTGGACTTGGAATCAAATCCCTGCGGAGCCTGGTAAGAAGTTGTCCAGGTAAAAACAAACTGAATTTTTTAACAGCGTATTTCCAAGCAATTTCAATGATTCCTGCTGACGGTTTAGTTTTAAGGACCAAATTCTCAGACAATAACTCGTGACCCAATTCTGAAGTCAGGACTACAGCTCACAAATAATTTTCCCCATACATCCCTCAGCAATTTTGGAGGGAAAGGATGCTAAAAGAAAGCCACAGTAAGCACAAAAGAGACAAAACTAGTTAGCCGCATATTTAAACCAGATGAACTCAAATTAGTAATAAATACAAATTTTCAGCAGCAGCTTCTGCAAACCGATAGAGGGGAGCTTAGCAGCTCCAAGTCAAGGCAGGTAAGTTGGATAGTCTTAACTAGTTACTGCCTTACCACGCACCATCTGCTCACCTCCACCCTGTGTGAAACAAAGGCAGAAGGTAACTCACGGATAAAACCACACTGGATGTCTTCACTTCTGACTGCATTCCTCCCTCCTTCCCCACTACTAAAATGTATTAAGATGTTTACACATCTTTAGTCAAATTAGTGTCATAAAAACAGAGTGCACAATTTTGAAAGAAAGAAAAAAAAAAAAAGACCAGGATATTTACTGTCTCATACTGTCTCACCTTTCTCCAGAGCTTAATTTTGAATTAGCTTTGTGCCTTGGCTAATTAGCCTACACAGTGATATTTTTAAATGATGATTAATTTTTCCAGCTCCTTAGAATACAGGCTTAATTCTAGTAATCACAGCTGCTCACTGCTATAGCTTGTTAATCCTTATTTAATCTTTGAGGCCCCAACTTAAAGCCTTCGTCTCTGGATACCTTTAAGAAGGAGTTAGACACACATCTGTCAAGGATGAAGTTGATATAGTTGCACTTGCCTTCAGAAGGAAAGATGGTTTAATGACCTCTTAAGGTCCTCTTCAGGGCTCATTTTCCATGACAGAGTCCAATCATAATACAACCTAATTGTAATATTTCAAGAGAAAGTTACCCCATCCCAGTGGCTGCCCTCCACCCTCCACTTCTCTTTTGTTCGTGTTTTAATACATCTGTTCTCTGTAGTGTAGCTTGGCCATAAGAAAAGCAGGAAGAATATCTTTGAGAAACTTCCCCTATGCCAGATAGACAACTTTCAGGTGACAAATAGGGAACCATCAGCTCTATCTTTCTATTCTACCATCTATTGTACGTGACATAAAACTAGGATATTCAATGCTGGAAGGAGAGTGGTAGAACAGAATCTCTCACCAGGCTTTCACAGACACAGGCTCCAGGTCTCTCCACCAGCAGAGCACTCAGCAGTACAAGTTTGATCTGGACTGGATCTGGGCAGAAGACTGTATTTCTATCAAGTTAGTTGTGGTACCTGAGACACAGGTAATACCCGCTCTGGCACAAAATCTGTCATTGCCATTTCCAACCTCAGGCAGTCTTTGGACATTTGAACCATATCCGGAGATACCTGAATGATAGCTATGGCACCAGTGCTCTGCACTGAGTGGCCACTATGCGTATAAAACACTCCTGAGAACCTCTCTGATGGGTTTGCTCTATTGTCAGAGTCTGGTCTAAAAAGGCATGAGTGCGTTGACATTTCTGACAGAATTTTTGAGGCAGGTCCTACAACAATTATGAAGCAGTTCACAACCCACATGTGCATATTTTTGAAGTGTAAAATGTTCCAGAAATTCCTGGTGCGTTCTCCACAATTTCTACCTTCTGTGCTGCTTTTCTTCCTTTTTTAAAATTTCCATTCTCTCACCACTTCAGTAAAGATCAAAAGTCATTATATCGTTCTGTTTGACGGATCAAATCCCTCTAGACTAATCTCTGCAATGGCACACAGATCTGCAGACGTATTTTTCTAGAAAAGTTAAAACACATTTGAATGTTCAGTATATTATAATCTTTTGTCTGTTCATTTTTAATCGTCTCTAGAGCGAAACATTATGTTTTTCATTTGAACACAAAGATTTCTTTTATGCCTAAGATGTAAATTAGCAGTGGGCAAAGCAACTGCAAAAAGAGAAAAGGAGAGGGGCTGAACATTTCTTCTCCCATCAGAAAATAATGAACCCACAGTGAGCTACGGAGGACACATGCCCCCACTTGAAGCCTTCTCCATCTTCCCACCACTCACTGCTGTGACTTGGTACAGACTCAAGCCTATCCACCTCACGTAAGACTCCCGTTCAAGTGCTCTGGTTCTGTAGAGACTTTGAAGACCAGCACAGAAGCTTTAAACCTCCCACGATCAAACCGAGCCTTCCCCTTTGCTTCTTTGCCAAAAACATCTGACAGGACTTCAGTCGCACTCTTCTACAGATGCTGTTTCTGAGCTGGGGCTGTACAACGTGGCAAGCCATAGTAGCAGCAAGAAACTGAAGCCCTTTAAGTGCCTGTGTTTGTCCCCAGAAAGGAGTGCAGCAGGGGTGAGGAGGCAGATGACTTCTGGCAGCACTTGGCTTGAGTGGACTTACCAGCGTTTCAGCAAACAGGGTGAACTGGAAGGGGACACTTGGTTTGTAGCCTGCCAGCCAGCACCAGGAGAAGAGCAGAAGACTGAGAAAGGAGTTTCCTGGCCATGGAGGAGAAAGAGCACTGAGTTATTAAAAGCGCGTGGACACCAAGGAACCATCTGGACCTCTTTCTGCAGTTTGCAGCTGATCTCCAAACATTTTGTGGAACGCTGCTCCCCATGGGTGCAAATATTTGCTCATTCTTACAGGGAAAACTGTAATATACAATTAGAAGCATATTCTGTAATACTGTATTGTTTACAAACAGGCTGTATGGGAAAGGATGAAAGTTGGTTCTGGTTTTAAGTGATTTTGTTTTATATTTTAGTTCTCTAAAATTAACCATGGTAAACTGACTGCATTTGATGGTCAGATATAACAAATTCAAAATCTTAATGTCTGTCTCTAAAATAAAACAAAACAAAAACAGTCCTTTGATTTCAGTTATCTCCTTTAAAATTCTCTGACTGCAATTGCCTCTGACTCCTTTGATTAAAATAAGGGTCTGATACCCGACCATTGCCTGTATAAAATATAAGGGACAGTACTGAAGACTACAGCATTTCTCTAAATGTATATGACCAGCAACAAAATCTGATCAGGTGAATTCAGGAAGAGTTTTCCTAGTGGTGCTTCTGTGCTCTAACCTGCTAGGGGGAACAGCAAATCTCTCTTTTGGTACAGCACACCCATTACACAGCCCCAGACAGATGCATGTGGTAATACTGTCCTAAAATTACGTACTACAAACGATGTGTCAGAGATAGGGAAGAAGTAGTGGAGAATAACAATTTCCATTTTCTGATCCTCAGGTAGATGCACTGCCAGCACTGAGCTTTCCTTATGCAAGGAGGGGACCCACAACCAATACATTGCTGCCTCCCAGAAAGGTGTCCTTTGGAGCAGAGCATGGTGGGAGCAAGCCCATTCCCAATTCTCCTGCCACCCTCCTGCCAGCATAGTGTTTTAGATGGTAAGGTCTTACTCTTAGTGTGCTTTGTGCCCAGTCTCCCCTGAAAAGGCTCAATACTGTCTACAAACATGATTTCATCAAGAACTTTTCTGTTTATGCTGAGAAAACACATGGCACAGTCCCTCAAGGAGTTCAGTTTGGATCTGATGCGATATACTAATGATGCTGCACTAATACACAGTCCTCATAGTCTTTCATAAGACCTTTGGTGTTGCCAGAACATTGCCTGGTTTATGCTAAACCAAAAATCTCTTCATTCATTTCTTAGGTACCACATCATTCTTCTATTTTAAAATATTCTGTGATTTGTCTGGGTAGAGTATTTAAGCAAGCACATGCCCGTACCTATTGGCTTTGTTCCAGCCTGAGGTGTTACGTTTTTCCTAGCATAGCATTGTTCACACTACAGAAAGACCTCACATATCCCACCCCAAAGGCTGCAGTATTTTCAATGCTGTTTGAAGTCATTGTGTCTGTAATGCCATCCCTCCAAGGATCTGATGAAGGGTGCTCATGTACACATCATTTTTTAAATTTTACACCAGTTAGGAAAAAAAAGACTGCATGGGAGGTGGTGGTGTTGGGAATTGGATTTATAACATTTAACAAACCAACAAGTGGACTGGTAATGTGACGTACCTACAGATTCAAATGATAATGAAAGTACTCCATCTCATGAGAAGTTGAGTGCTGAAAACTGAACCTGATTATAGAAGACCACCTAATTTTATTCGAGCCTGACCAAATATAAACCTTTGTCAAACAAGGAGTTACTGGATTTGTCAAAGGCGTAAAGGAAATGTGTGTTATCCTAGAAACTGCAACAGATAACCTAATGATAAACTTCAGCCTGACACCGAATGAAGAACCTGGCCTACACTATAAAGTCAAGAGTAGTCTGGGTCAGACTATGGATGCTATGCTATGGGCCCACAGCAGAGACTGCCATTTAACAATGCAGTTCTGGGAACCACAAAGCCACATTCCCTGCCTTGGGATGCCCAAGTAGGTTGGCTCTTAACTCCCTCTAAGCATTCAAAAAAATTGGGCGATGTCAATTACAACCTTCTACAATAAAAAAAAAAAAGAAGTACATTTGGACTGAGATGCAATTTGTTTTGATAGGGAACAGACTACAGTACGGTTCGGCTGCAAATAAAACCTAACTGCTCTTAACAGCATCCTGCAAAGCTGCTAAGGACCTACACATGGACACAGGATCAATATAAGATAAACTTGCATTTCATAGCCAGAATCAGAGCCACTTCATTCCGACAAAATAATAAAACAGCAAAAGAACAAAGAGACACTCTGGCACATGTGTACATTTTCTATAACCACACATAATGAAGGCTTTAGCAATGCAGAACTCAACCTCCCAGCTCAAAGTTTTATTGGCCATTATCTCGCTGGATTTGGAGCAATGGCTCTGAATGTAGTAAAAGACATTCATTTTTCACAATGTTTCCCCACATAACTGACAAATTTATTATTGTTATAAAAAAGGACACAATTTTGAAACCCTCAGAGTGCCTGACTTGTAATGGTGCCAAATATGCTTCTCTTTTCATTAGCATTCAGGGATCACTATGTCCAAACCACCCTCATCTACTTTTTCCACTCGCATAGATGCAGCTGATGTTGGATCACCAGCCACCTCTGTTCTGGTCCAAGTTAATAGCTTAGGACCGGAGCAATAAGATATACTGAGAGGCTGTTTCCAAATTAGAATGGAAACTGCTAGATGTCCCCAACGTAGCCTCCCAGTGGCCTATTTCAATATGGTGTGAACTCTGTGAAAATCTTGTGCCTACCCCACCTCCCTGGTTGAGAATTATGGACACTTCTCTCAGTTTGTAGAATGGTTGCAAAAGCAGATACATTCAGAAATTCAAAAAAATGATCAAAGAACTCAGAAGCATTGCCTAAATCTCTGGAATGCATGTATTCTTCAACAGGCTTTGCACATCTTTCACCTCCACAGGAAGAAAGTGAATGAAATGGCAACACACTATATTCCAGGTGGTAACTGTCTGAAGAGGTCACAGGC
>VYZM01002437.1:33517-52260 GCA_013398915.1 Dromas ardeola | reverse complement strand
CCAGCACTGAGGTCAGACTGACATGCCTGTAATTCTCCGGATCCTCCCTGTGGCCCTTCTCATGGACAAGCGTCACATTTGCTATCTTCCAGTCAGCTGGGACCTCCCCGGTTTGCCAGGACTGCTGATAAATGATGGGAAATGGCTTGGTGAGCACTTCTACCAGCTCCCTCAGTACCCTTGGGTAGACCCATCTGGCCCCATAGATTTGTGTGCATCTAAGTGGTGTGGCAGCTCACTGACCATTTCCTCTTGGATTATGGGGGCTTCATTCTGCTCCCCATCCCTGTCATCCAGCTCTGTGCTGAGTACCCTGAGAACGACTGGTCTTGCTAACAAAGGCTGAGGCAAAGAAGGCATTAAGTACATCAGCCTTTTCCTCATCCTGGGACTCTATGTTACCCGCCACATCCAATAAAGGATGGAGATTCTCCTAAGTCCTCCTTTTGTTGTTAATGTATTTATAAAAACTTTTTTTATTGTCTTTTATGGCAGTAGCCAGATTAAGTTGTAGTTGGGCTTTGGCCCTTCTAATTTTCTTCCTGCATAGCCTCACCAAATCTTTGTAGTCTTCCTGAGTGGCTTGTCCCTCCTTCCATAGGCCCTAAACTTTCCTTTTCTTCCTGAGTTCCAGCCAAAGCTCTTGGTTTAGCCAAGCCAGTCGTCTTCCCCACCAGCTCATCTTACGGCACATGGGGACGGCCACCTCCTGCACCTTAAAGATTTCCTTCTTGAAGAATGTCCAGCTTTCCTGGACTCCTTGCCCTTCAGGACTGCCTCCCAGGGGAGTCTGTCAACCCTCTCCTAATCAGGTCAAAGTCTGCCCTCCAGAAGTCCAAGGTGGCAGTTGAACTAACCCCCTCCTTACTTCTTCAAGAAGTATGGATATTCACTCAGTAATTCTGGGAATGACACTGTACCCTGTAATACCAACCACTAAATCCAGATGAAGGTGCACAATTGTTTATATAATGGAAAACAAATCACATGATGTCGTCAAATGATGTTTCTTGAATGTTACATTATACACAATCACATTTCTGTTTATATACATGTATATCTCATTATTCTCCATTCTGTTATAGAGTATTCAGCAATGTGTATCCTCCCCTTTGGTGAACACTACAAAAGCCTCACAGCAGTACCAGAATGCCTCAGCTAGCAATCGACTGCAATGGCACAGGCCATACTGACATTACCTGCTCCAGGATACTGCAGCTCTAGGTACTTTATATGTAATATATCTACTATTTGACACTATAAAATTAGCAACAAAATAAAGATGAAAGCAGTAGCTGAAATAATTAATGTCAATTGACTGGTAAGCATTTTTAGGATAATTAAGTCTATTTTATGATGCACTGTGTTGTAAAATTAAAAGAATGAAAATACTTCACATTTTTAGTGTTTGCATTGATTGTGTAAATTTCCTGTGCCCACAATTAGAGTGAAAGGAAAACAAATATTTTGTTATTTAGATTATGTATACACTACTTTCCTAACTTCTACGGTTTTTTAAGATTCGCTAATAGATTCTGTTACAATTGTAAAAGATGTATTTTAAAAGTGATTTGATTATTGGTAAATAATACGTGGAGTTTCACCTTTTATCTTTTGATTTTGTGGCTGTATTGCAAATTACTGCAGACTATGCGTTGCCCTTATTCAGTAGCTTCATCTGATGGCTCTAAAACTGACTGTGCTCCCAACACCATGCCTCTCCCAGCATATGCTCCTGCAGGTCTTGTTCAACTGGTTGAAGATTCCTGTTCTCCAGATTTTCACAGCAATCTTTATCAACACTTGCACTTAAAGAGCAGTTCTTACTCAGCTCTTCATGTGAAGACCCCCAGGTTGAAACTGTCAGAAAATTAGAAAGAAATACTAAAGAAAATTAAAGAAAATTATCTCCATATTAGATGCCTGATTTTCTGTTTGTACCTGTACAGTAAGAATTGTGGGTTTAGCCTGGGGACTTAAACACTACTGTATTTCCAGGAGAAATGTGCCTGAACCCCACACAGTGTTACTGCTAGTCTAATTTGTTAAAGTGTGTGGGAACTTAGAAGAGTTGCATTTCAGGAGTAGGCTCAGTGCTGTACCGGTGCAACCATAGGATCATGCACCCAGAGGGACGCTGGCATTTCTCTGAATAGAATGCATTTTCCCCAAAGAAACAATCAAATTATTATTTGGCAACAGTATTTTTGAAATTGTGTTATTCTCCATCGTACCATGATCATCATACCATGGTCATACCATGATCATACCATGATCATCGACACTATAAGTGCTGTCATTGCTTAGGAGTGAACCAGCCTGTAAAATGGAGACAAGAGGAAAACACATGCCCATCATAACCATGGACAATTTATCAGGGGCGTAGAGCTACCTGCTGGTGTGCCATGTCAGCCAAGATTAAGGCGAGCTGCATATGTAGCGAATAGTCAGCAACTGAATTACAATGGAGGTTTAGGGAAAGATTAATTTTTTCAAAGCAATGTTTTTAAGACTGCAATAATGCTACCTTTCTCCTCTAGCTAGGCATTGCAGCATCTTTGGAGGAATAATCTGGTAGGCTCAAAGGGGCTGACTTCAGTCTGGAGCCTGTTAAAATAAGCTGTATTTAAACATCAAAATGATAGAAACTTGGTGTCTTACATTTGCTGTTGCCATCTGTCCTGACACTGCTGCCAGAAGAGGGAAACTGTAGCTGCAGTCCCCATGCCTAAAGGATTCTGATATGTGTCCGTACTGATTGGGTCTTTGGTGCTCAAAGACATGTAAAATTCCCAGCAAAAGACATGCGTGTTTCCTCAGAGCAGATGAACAAAGGCCTTCTAAGTTGGAACTCAAAATTGGCTTGCACTGAAAATACTGAGCCCTTACATCTCTGTACACAGTACACTGCGACATTCCAGTAGGGCAAGGATTTAATATTTAAATAGCGAGGGGAAGTTTCCCCACAGAAATTAAGAGAGGGGAAAGCAAATAATCCAAATACCAGAGGCCATGGATCAAAACCAACCCTGCTAGTCAGCAAGCCAGAGCACCAGCTTAACCAGGTTTCTTCTCCTGTTAATCGGTTTAGGTGGCAAAAGCAAAGCCCATGAGTCAGCTTCCTCAATTACATGGAGAGAGTTTATTAAAAAACAGATTGCATGCATTTATGTTTCTAGGAAAATATTTTCAAATGAGTTATATTTGATTTAGGGTTACAGGCTTCAACACAAAGATAATAACCTTGTTTCCCAGATCACTTTGGCACTTTTGACAGTACTAAAGTATAGTTTTTGTTTAGGTGTCTAAACAGTGTGACTCTCGGGCATCAGGGATGTGTGAGTGGACCCAGAGGCAGCTGCTGGATTCTGAGCACTTGTGAAGAGCTAACAAGGTCTTTTGTTCCCATTAGTTGATGGTTATTCTTCAAATTGACGTTTCCAGGCTTTTCTATTTATCATAGAGAAATTATATTAAAAAAGTAAAAGGCTGAATTTTATTTTTCAAGTATGAAGAAAAGTAACTATGTTAAAATCAACAAGCTTGGTTCAGACATGAACATACTAAAATTTGCATACCTTAGATTTCTTTCAAAAACTTCACTCTGCCCACCATTTTTGCTGCTTTTTTAAAAAAAAATTGTCCATGACTTTCTACAATAAAGTTTTACCATGAAAAGAAAACATGAAAAACAGGTTAAAGTTATAGTTTCCAGTACAAGCCTAAATACAAAACACCCGCAAAACTTCTTCAAATGTGCACCTATGTGCCTGATTTTCAACTTGATTGAACACCCAAAGGATGGTTTCAGGTGCAAGTACACCTCGGTGATTTTACAGAGAATGACATGCAAATGATCCCAAAAAATAACCATGTCTTCAGTACATATCCTTTCCCGTGTGACGAAATACACTTTAAGCAAAAGGCTAAAGACCAACAGGTCACGTGAAGTTGTACAGGCGAGCTGGAGCACAAAATTAATTTTTCTTTGATAAAATTAAGCTTTCACATTTCACAGAAAGCAAACGTGTTCTTCTTGGAAATAAATTTGCTGCTTTACATTCAGCTTCCTAGTCTAATTTGCTCCTTAAGTCACAACACTGAGTACACTGGCCCATCCATAAATCATGGATTTATAAGGGAAATTTACCTGTGGCATAATATTTCATTATACTACTGCAATGCCCAGGAAAACTTGATTGTGATGAACACCGTACAAATCTGAGGCCTGTAAGCAGGCAGTAATGGTCCAGGGTCAAATGAAGGCAAGATTTCAGCACAAGATGGCAGCTCCACAGCTCTTCTGTGGCACTCTGGGGTGTGTAATGATAAAACCGTTCCAATTTTCCTCAGGAAAAGTTGCAGTAGTGGTGTAGACACAGCATTGTCTTCAGCCCATTGGCTAATACAAGACAGCAGTCAGGGAGAACATCCCAAATGGGTTGCAAATGGCAGTGGAGCAGAGCCAGATGAGGGTGTCATTGACAAGCAGCCTCCTAAGCACAGACATGGTCAGGAGAAGGTCAGGGTTAGAAGGAAGGTGCTGACGTTAACACAATCTTTACGCCCCATCAGGGGTTTGCAGGGTGTGAAAACCCCTGCCAAGGTCCACCTTCTCCTCCATCTCCTATGTAGCAGCCTCCAATGCCAGGAAGAATATTATCTATCTAACCCTACATCTGGGAGGGCACCACAGGCTAATAGCCACCACCCACAGCACCTGCAGCTAGGCTTTAAGGGTGGCAGGAGGTAATGGACCTGAGGATCAGGGTGGGATGGGCCCCTGCCTGCTGTTGGCACTGGTGGCAGCAGTGACAGGCATGAAGGCGCTGTGGATGTGAGGGATGGGTGAAGCTGCAGCCACACAGGGACTGTGCCATGTCCTCAGTGCTTGCAGGGACAGGCAGGGAGACAGGGACTGGCTGGGCTGCAGCTGGAGCTGCCACAGCAGCCCAGGGTTTCTGAACAATACCCCGATTCCCCATCTTCTTCTGGAGCTTTCTGCCAGCTAGGGGCATCAGGCAGCAGGGTCCTTGCCTATGCTGGTTGATAAGGTCTTGGTGGTGGCAAGAACTGCAGTGGTAATGGGATGGAAGAGGGGAACTGGGAGAGGCCAGAGACTTCCCTCCTCCAGCCACTGTTCCTGGCCAATTTGCTTTCATGGGGAAAAAGTATTTTCTGTAGCTACTGGATTCACAGGCGAACAGAACTGCAGCCTTGTGAAGGGATGAAGGCCTTTGCAGAGCCACTATTGACAGCTGTACTCCATGCCTCAAACATTTTAAACACCATGGTTTGCAGCCCAAAGGGGCACAAATAAACCTTTACTTCATGACAATGTTTGGGGGCAGCCAACTTTTGTGTAAAATTGCATTAGTGAACACTGTCGTTCTATACAACCACAGGACTGAGGGTACCTCAAAGCATTTGAGACTAAAAGGCACCCTTGAAATATGGCTTTACCTGTCTTAGGCCAATATTTAGTACGCAAGTCTTGTGTTGAGTGGCAGAAGCTGTGGTAAAGCTCCTGCTGGGGAGGAGAACCTGACTGATGCTGTCAAATTCTGCTGACAAAACAGGAATGACAATGCACATTAGAAAAGAAATCAGCAAAATACGGGCAGAGTGAATTGGGGAGTGCCATCTAAAACATGGCTGTTGGTGTGTGGGAATAATCAGACTCACTTGTCATCAAATACCCTGAAACACTTAAATCTGCTCGATCAGGAGGTTCCATATTCTTTAATTGTCCTCATCATCATATTCATAATAGTCTGGCTCATAATGATTCCTCCTCTAACACCACTGCTTCATAAGAGAGAATCCACCCAGGGTGAATTTGACCCCATATAACTAGAGATGACTCCACAGTGGTTTTGGAATTGTATTTCAAATCATAGCCGCAGGATTCCTTCAATATTGAATATAAATCCCAAGCCAGCAACAATGGTGGCAATGATCCAGGTGACAGAAGTGGCTGTGGGTGACACAAATCTACATATAAAGTCTCTATTATTGTATATGTTAATTTTGTGTTTCTTTTGAGAAGGAAGGAGTTGTCCAACATTTTTATTTCATCTGTATCCAATAGTTCATGCTTTTTCAGAGTGGGAGAAAAAGGAAAAAAAAGAAAAAGAAAAAGAAAAAGAAAAAGAAAAAGAAAAAGAAAAAGAAAAAGAAAAAGAAAAAGAAAAAGAAAAAGAAAAAGAAAAAGAAAAAGAAAAAGAAAAAGAAAAAGAAAAAGAAAAAGAAAAAGAAAAAGAAAAAGAAAAAGAAAAAGAAAAAGAAAAAGAAAAAGAAAAAGAAAAAGAAAAAGAAAAAGAAAAAGAAAAAGAAAAAGAAAAAGAAAAAGAAAAAGAAAAAGAAAAAGAAAAAGANAAAGGAGAGGAGAGGAGAGGAGAGGAGAGGAGAGGAGAGCGGGAGAAGAAAGAGAAAACCCATTTTCCTATACCTTTTGTCCAATTTTCAGCAATATCTATTCATATTTAATTTTTCCTACTGGTGCTGGGATGAGACTCTAAGAGATGCTGAATCTGTTTAAGGTTGTGTCATCATGCAGGTAGGTAAAAATGCCAATAGAATGGACCATTGTCTGTTATTTGATGGTCATTGAAGAACTGTGCCATTAAGCGAACTGAAAAAAAATGAAAACATTTACTTCTAAACAAGGAAATGCTTTTGAAATACTTCATACTCAGCAAAGAGTTTTGGTCACAGAAAAAAAAATCACTAAAGTTGAAATATTTCTGTTTCTATTTAAAAGTCTAACTTTTCAATTCAATTTAAGTTTTTAAGACTAAATTTAGCTTAAACAGATTAGGCGAAAGCTATGTGAAATGTTTAGTTTCAGGTCCATTTAAATATTTTGGTAATTTCTTTCCAGTGGAGATTATTTCCCCTTCTGACTTCTCAGTTTGGCCATCTTTTAAAAAGCAAAAATTATTTGCACAATCTATTCAAGAGGTCAGAACTCTGTTCTCAGCTGCAGGCAAAGGGTTTGGCACTGGAGAAATGGCCTTCAGAGATCGTATGGTCGGTTTGCTGGGGTTATTTTTTCTTAGTTATTCATGTTGCAACGCTGGTCTCTCTGTTTTCTAGTCAGCCCATGCCCACGGTCTCCCTTTGGAGAACAGAGCTATATGGCTGTATGCCCCTCACTACAGGAAAGACATCGAGATTCTGGAGCATGTCCAGAGAAGGGCAACAAAGCTGGTGAGGGCTCTGGTGAACAAGTCTCATGAGGAGCGGCTGAGGGAGCTGGGGTTGTTTAGCCTGGAGAAAAGGAGGCTGAGGGGAGACCTTATCGCTCTCTACAACTCCCTGAAAGGAGGGCGTAGCGAGGTGGGGGTCGGTCTCTTCTCCCAAGTAACAGGTGGGACAAGAGGAAACGGCCTCAAGTTGTGCCAGGGGAGGTTTAGGATGGATATTTTGACAAATTTCTTCACCAAAAGCGTTATCACGCATTGGAACAGGCTGCCCAGGGAAGTGGTGGAATCGCCATCCCTGGAGGTATTTAAAAGACATGTAGGTGTGGTGCTGAGGGACATGGTTTAGTGGTGGTTTCGTCAGCGTTAGTTTGGTGGTTGGACTCAATGATCTCAAAGGTCCCCTCCAACCTAGATGATTCGATGATTCTATGATTCTATTCTATGGTGCTGCTTCACACAGCTGCTGTGGCAGTACCAGCACAGACGTTCTCAGTAGTTGAGAACAGCACAGGGAGGTTTCAGCCAGCAGGGATATGGGGGGAAGGATGAGTATTTACACATACCTTTCAAGATATTTCTCTTAACAGCAAACAGAACTACGGAGACAGACCACAGGTTGCTAAGGGTGAACCTCTTTCCCTGCCGGGAGAGCCTCCTTGTAGCCTGAGCCCCACCAGAAATGAAAGGTGACTTGGCTGACCAAAAAGACTGTACATGTAGGTTAAGTGAATAATAGTCTACATTCAGTGGAGCTAAAAAGTGAGCTTGGGATTTCCTAGACAGCTCCTAAACCAGTAACAAATATAGTAAGTCTTTCCTCTTTTTCCTGGATTGTTAGAAAGCTGGATGAAAACTTGAAAGCAATTATGTCCTCCAGACCTCTTGAAATTACTGCACCACCCGCACGCACCCCGTGATTAAGTCCCTCTCTCCGACTGCCTGAGCTGGTCAGAAGGGATCTGCTTTCTGAAGCAGAATGTGCTGTAAGGTCTTGTGGGACAGCAGAGGCTTTGCACACACAATACGCCTTTGCAGACACATCTAAACCTTCCAATGCAATGATCTTACTGCACATATGTGTGTTTGTTCTCTAGAAGTATGGAGATGTATAGGGCATATATAAACCAATTCTTAATCCTTAGTAATTAGCACTGCTTCTGAGAGTGATGGACATAATAATTTTTTCTTTTCTTTTTAGGTTTCAGGATGTGGCACACTATAATGCGTGCTTCTGTGTTGTTGCTACAAAAATACCCTACTGCAAGGCAGGGGGGGTGGATTTGTCTTCATTTGAAGGGGGGTTGTAGACCAAATATGGCCCAGGCCTGTTTGATAGTTCTCTCATAAATGAAATGATGACAATCCTCTTGTGACTAGGAAACATTCCAGAGCCGGGGTGTAGGGTTACACAATGGTACAGTGTCTTGCCCCTGATTTATAATTTGAGAAGCAGATTGCGTTCAGACAGAATGTGAGCCGAACAATGAGGTTTCTAGTCCTGATCTCATTAACAGAGATTTATACCAAGAGGCTATTGTATCTTGTTCCTTTGGTTTGCCATGCCAGCAAACATTCATAAACTTATTTAAAAAAGAAAGCTTCTGTCACACACTTAGGTCAGAAAGTTCTCAGGAAAATAGTTAGTCCAACATAAAGTGGTCTCAGTCTGCACTTACATGGCTTATGTTTCTGGCCTTAAGTCTCAGAATGATTATGTCACACTCAAGCTCGTTACACGTAAAGATTTGTGGAGACACGGCTTAAAATGCCTTTTCACATATTTGTGTTTATTCACAGTTGAGTCACTCTAAGATAGCTTGTTATTTGCAAATCATACATAATCACCGAAAGAATGTTCTTCCAGTGCAGAACCATTAGTAGTTCTAATGGAATAACAACAATATACGGAGAGCTACTTTCCCTCCTGCTGCCCCCAGAGCCTCTCTGCTAAATGAAAGGTCGTAAAGACATGGCCCAGAACCTGCTCTTCGCTGACGGTTGAGTAATCATTGTGCACGCAGAAGAGGATACACAGCACATTAATTAATGTTTCAATCATGCTGCCAGGCAATTTAGCCTGACCACCATTAAAAAGAGAATGGAGGTCCTTTTCCAGTCTCACCGCGCTAGAAAATAGACTGTCCCAGCGGCGTGTGTTGCCAATGCAGCTCTGCAGCCTGCAGACCAATTCTGCTGCCTCAGCGGGAGGCTGTCTCGGGGTGTCACGGCGGGAGATGAAGTCACACAGAGCACAGCAAACTCCAGCACGGCTCTTAGGAGATTAAAGGGCAGTGTATCTGGAATACAGGAGGCATCTGGCTTCAAAGTAACCAAGTGCCACCCATCTGTCATCATTGCTTTTTCATACTCCTGTGAAACACGGACAGTTTATCATTATCAAGGCACGTGACTTCCCAATTCCACCTGCACTGACTTTCGTGCTGTTGCTGGTATAAATAATCATACAGTGCAATTAGCCCATTATTCACAGTCCTGTCACATATTGAGTGCTGTAGTAATGCTCCTGTGAGCGATGTTCTCCCAGACAGCTGATGCACATGTCAGATGAGAGGTCACTCAAACCCAAACTCAATGGCCAGTGTGCATATATTAAATAGCTGAGAGTAGGTGAGGAGACAGGGCAGCAGAAACACGACAGGTAAATCTTTCGACGGCAGCCAGCTCCACATCATGGAAAACTGCTGCTAAATAGCGTCTACTGTAGCAAAGAATATGGATCACCCACATCACACGTAGAAGGAAGCAAGCACTGGGGAAAGTGCGTGTTGTGAAGATTGACAGGGACGTCTTTGGTATGTGCAATTTGTACTGTGAAAATAGGACACGTTTCTGCCCAGTAAAGGTACAACAGCTGAGTCCTTTGCATGTTGAATCAGCAACAGAGACAATCCTTTCATCCTGTTGTGGGACTGTAGCTAGGCCTTCCTTTTGGTCTCCTAGTAGAGATCAAAAGAAATTGTGCAACATCCTCTCAATCAGCTCCTGGCCTCACTGTTACAGTACAGTGGCACAGTATTTTTAACCTTCATTTTTTAAACAGATTTTAAAATGGTTTCAGGTTATCTCAACTTCATATCGAGTACCTTTGCTCTCTGGTGAGCCTGGGGAAATAGGAACATCTTGCTCACTTTGTCTGTGCTGTTCATTGTTTTGCAAGCTTTTTCCAGAGGAGTTCAGACCATATTGCAATAGCAGCTTTTCTGTCTTGCTAATGACTTGTCGCTGAATGCCAGACAGCCCAAATATGGAATAATTAGGATAGTGATAGATGGAATTTTCTAGGCAATATGTGAATGATAAGCTTTAACTAACTGGCAGTCTGTGGCTTAATCCGTACCTTTTTTCCTTTGGCAGAACGTTTGGTGTTAAGTGACAGAAAAATGTGAACAGTGCCTTCTTTTTTTTCCCCAAATATATTAACTAGTCTTTATCTCCCACAATAGCCACACTTCCCATAAATCTTATTTTCCATCAAGGAAGTTCTCCTTTACAAGTTTGCTATCCAAGTGCAATTGATTCCTAGCATTTTACACTTGCTTTAGCATGAAGAGCTGGAAGAGACAAACCAAAGAGTTTGTTCTACTCCAGCTATTAAAGGTCTGTCCAAGTGCAACTGTCTGACAAAGCGATGCTCAAAGCAATGAATCTTTGGTTAAATCTTTGCAACCAAAAAACATTTTCAAGTGTCCTCGGTGTTTCTCTTCTTGGAAAGCTCTTAGCGCCGTTCACACCACCTTACCGCTGTACCTACAGCTGGCTCACCCAGCCTTCCCTCTGAAAACTGCACTCGTCATGTTTCTGAGGACCTGGCCCCAGAGTGGGGAAAGCAGGGCTGGGTTTATGCAGGAAGGCACTATGCAAAAGCTTCTGGCCTCAGCTTTGGAATCACATGGTGGATTCCTAAATCGTATTTTGTATTCACACACTCCATCAAAATTATAAAAGTGCTACATCATTAGATCCACAGACCTTGATTTTGAAAAAGATAACTTGGCAGAAAGGCCCCTATTGGTAAGAGCAAATCATTATGGCAAATTCCCTGTTTAGACCCTACACAAAAGGCAACCAGGGCCACCTCCTCCACCCCTTACCTTGCTCTGATGCGTGATCCATGTTACCTGCATCTGTTAGGTGTGCTTTAAGGGTACCTCATTTTTCAGAGCATATATATGCCGGGACATGTATATTGGGCGCTCAAACACCTTAGGCCTAGAACTGATGCCCAGATAGTCTTAACCAGAGGTAATAGCATTTCTGTGCATGGGCAGGAACCAAACTTTGGGTATGGATTAGGCACTGGACCATTGTCTTGGTCTTATTTATCCACTTAGATATGTGCATGTCATTCTGAATCTCCCCAGAGGTTAATATCCTTCAGACAGCTAAATAATTATTCCTGGCTTCTAGTCACTCTAATATATATATACCAACAGTCATAGCAGTTGTGCTGTCTCATTATCTCAATGAATTAGGACAGAGAAGAGGAATATAAAAGACTTCTCCAACCTTACTGAGGTTACGTCCTACTCTAATAAACAAATAGCTGTCTCCAGAATCTCTCTTTGCCATGGTCCAACCGCACGGTCCAATCTCAGGGCTGTTGAACCTCTATTAGGCCCCTTGCTCAAAGCTCTGATAGCTCATGTTAGAATCATAGAATCATTTATGTTGGAAAAGACCCTTAAGATCATCAAGCCCAACCATGGCCCACTGTTGGGCCACCTAATGAGTCACAGACCTCATCTGTCCATCCTCCCTATCTCTGGAGATTTGCATCTCCATGGCTCAGCTCTACTCCACAGCCCAGAACTTGTTAGTTAACACCCAGGGCTGGGACCTGGGGCACTCTGACTCACAAGCCTCATGTCGTGGATAGCACTGGAGGTCAAAACACAACAGTGCTGTTTGCCAGGCTGTCCCCCAGCGATGTTAGACAGGGGACATTCAAAGAAGAAGTAATTGGATAAAAAATACATACTTGCAAAAGAGAGAGCCCCTGTATGCTCACAATACCCACCCACCTTCCCCTCCTTTCAGGGACCTGGTAGGTGTTTCATGCTCTTTCTGGCCGTGAGCACATGACAGGAAAGGAGAGGAGAGGAGATGGCACGATAATAAACACTGCACAGAGACCATTTCCAACAAGGAAACTGCGCCTGGCACTGCATGTCCAGACAGCGGCTACACAGATACACAGATAGTGACTACATAGATGAATATCTCAAGGATTTCTGATTGCAGTTAAAATAAGATGGTTTTCTTTTCAGTTTAGCTCTTTTTTTTTTTTTTCTGTGTTATTGTCTTTAAATCCATTGCCAGATAAATACCCAAGGACAATGGTTGCAGGGCCAGAGGCAGAAACTTCTGGATCCAAGCTTTGGCAGGCAGGGAAGGAGAAGAGGAAAGCAGAAGGAGTTGCAAACTAAGCTAACTATGGGCAGCACCGTTCCCGGAAGACCCTGCAGCAAGGCACAGAGCTTGCCGAAAGCAATTTGGGCATACGTGGTAATTTCAACAGCCAGACCTACTGAGTTGTTTCCGGCACAGCTGTGGCCTACATGTATTCCTTTATTCACCACGTAGGGTCCGGCGCAACTGTCCTTCACGCGTACTAGTTGGAGCGATGGTGTTGCCCCGGCTTTGTTACTTTTTATTGGCATTTATAGCAGACTC
This sequence comes from Dromas ardeola, assembly GCA_013398915.1. NCBI lineage: Eukaryota > Metazoa > Chordata > Aves > Charadriiformes > Dromadidae > Dromas > Dromas ardeola. The sequence continues at coordinate 39,358 of VYZM01002437.1, read as the reverse complement.
GGTCTCATCTCTTCTTTCATCTGATTCCCGAGAATGCTACGGGCTACATATTATTTGAGAGATTCTGTAAAAATATGATTGCATAGTTTTGCGTTATGGCAACCCAAATGATGAGAACATCATCAGGGCAAACTTTGCCTGAATAACATACAGAAAACTATGCTGAAATTGTTTTGAGAGTAGCTCATCTCCATTCTTCATCCAGTACAAAAAGGAACTTTGAGACCAGTTCTAAGTTGCTCTGCATCTGCCGTTAATGGAGGAACAGAGACCCCACACAGAAGAAAACTTCATACTTTCAAACCAACACCGGAACAGCATGAAGGAAAGTCAGTACAACTCTCTGCAGAATGCCTCAAGGGTCTATTTCCTGAGGTCCTGTCATCTGGGCTCAGTTATTCCAACAAGAGCAGTAAATACTGAGATTCTGTCACCTCTCTTCGCAAGTGACCTTTTTGGCTCGTAGCATTTACACAAACAGGCTGCTCCGGCAAAGCCCTTTTCAAGTTCCCTATTGGTCATATCAAAGATTTTTAAATGAAACTATACACAGGTCAAAACATCTTGATTAAAAATTTAGATGAAGGAGACTATTGAGAGATACTAAATCCAAATGGCCGTTTGTTAAGTATGATTATGTTCCAGACCAAATCGGCTGTAACAGATCAGATGCCATCTGGGGAGTCAGGTATCCCTAGTAACTCAGAATGCGGATAGCTCAGAATCTGTTACTCACAGATTTTCAAAATGTTGGGGATCTACACCACAAGGAGGGGGAGCATTATAAAAGCTATTTTGAAATATTATTATATAAAATATATATGTAATAAGAATTACAGTATATATATAATATTGTATGCATATATTATTATATGTTGCTAATAATGTCATTACATACTTATCTTTATATTGGTATTGTCTACAAAACGAGGAGCCAAGAAAAAGCTTGAGTTTTGTGGCTTGCTGCATGGAGCTAGGAATCTAGAAAATATAGGAGCAGATTACTTTTCTTTTGAATGTAAAAGCTGGATGGTTCTGAAGAAAAGTGGTGTTAGTCTCTGCAGAATACTTTCATTTGGCTTTTGTGTTATTGTTAAAAATCCAAATTAAGACAAATATGTTGCCATGAAATCATCAAAAGAAGTGCCTTTTTTTTTTCACTTGGAAGGAGAGAAGGTGAAATAAAGTATTCAGCATACTGAAATGAATAATTTTTTGCATAATTTTATAATAGTCCAAGGCCCCTTTAGAAGCTTTTAAGGACACCTGAAGGGACAGGATTCAAAATTCCTGTTCATTTTAATGGAAATTGGGTGTCCACATTTATTTGAAAGATTTAAAAATCTCAAGTATGATTTATAAACCAAGAGCAAACACAGCACCCAGAAACGCAATAAATGGACAGAACGCATTGCAGCAGATCAGGATGAATCCAATGGAAATGCCTAGTTCAGCTCCTGAACACCAAAGTGTAAATCCTCTCCAGAAGTCATGTGGAAGAGACTTTAAAAAATAACATAATTCTTAAAATCATAGAGATTTTCGCTGTCTGCCTGTGTCAAAATTCGCTTTCAGTGGTATGTAGCTGCCAGCCACGCTACCCTTCCCCTGAGAGCTGACTGCAAACACATAACTTTGTGGCACAGCAGTTACAGCCCTGAACAGTCCTATCAATTTAGCTTGGCATGGCATGCAACATCTGGCCCATAATTAATACAGCATTTTAAGATCCTTCTGGTACTATTAAATGCAAGGTATATTAAACCCAATGAGTCTAAAAGTTACTCCTATTTTTTTTCTGGGGAAGAAAAAAACTGAAGGGTTAAGGAAGACAGCGTTATGAACATACTTTAAAAAGCAGGAGTACTAGATTTCACATCTCTGCCTGTTCCTCAGATCTTTGTTGTCCTTAATAAGACAGTACTCACACATTAGTGTGGGGGGGTATCAGATGGCCCTTTTGTGCTTATTCATTTCCTATAAAGAACGCAACTACCATGGCTGCTCGTGTTTCCTTTGGCAGCTGAGTAGCCGGAGGATTAACATGCCGTAAATCTGCAGCTGTAGCAGAGACCAAGTCCCACCAGGTCCGTGGCCGCTGTGTTTGCTGTGTGCTGAGGAGGGCCCCCAAGCTGCCCCCTGGGCCACTGTGTGTCACCCACATCCCACTGAGGTCTGCGCCCCTTCCCTTCACTGCCTGGCCACCATGGGGGGACCGAACGCAAGCCGAAAGTGGCAGTAGGCCACCAAGGGGTATGGATTTATTCAGAAAGATTGAAGAAAATGTTAAAAATAATTGTATGGTACCATTGTAGACTGAGGAATTAGAATTTTTGTATGTCTCCTGTAGATGCGTAGAAATTATGTGTGATATAATTGCCATGTGCTTCCTTTATAACAGCTGGAGAGAAACAGACAATTTTAAGGTACGATTCATCTGTCCTTATATGTCTAAAACAGGTCAGGTAAGTCAGTCCCTAAAAGTGCCTATTTGTCTCTAAGGACTTGAAAGAGACCTCAGAGACTAGCTCACACATAAGCACTGTGTAGAAGGTAGATGATATGAATGCCATTGTAGACAGACCCAGAAGAGGATAATTGACTTATTTTCTTCACTTTTTCTCTTGCTATACTGTTGGGTTGTTTTTTTTTAAACTAGATCTCAAGCTGAGGTTACCCAAGTTAGCTACAAAAGGATGTATAACATGAGAACTTGATCATCACCAACGGACCCTGTGGCACATCCTGACCAAACTGGTCGCATCCCTGCGGATTCAACTTTGTTCACTTGCAGCCAATTCTCCTTTATCTAAGTAACCAAAGAGCTGGGATTCCACAAGTACATGAAAAAATGTGTTTCCAAACCTAAACCGAGGAAGTCTGAAGTCTCTGCATCCTAATTCCTAACATGTCCAGTGGAACCGGTACACTGGGTGTACAGAAGCGAAGCTGACTCTGCATAGATCAGTTTGGCCATATCTCCAGCAGTTTGGCCATATCTCTAGCTCCAAAAGCAAGTGTCATGCTACAGCTTGCAACCACACAGCTAAACTCTCTTTCCACCTAGAGCAGGCGGCTTTGTTCATACTGCATTTGGGAAGAGTCCCAGGACTGTGCCAGGCCCTGAGTTGGGCTTTGATGTTGTCTGGGAAAGTGCTAGCTGGCACAGGCCATACTATGCCAGGGACTGTTAAACTCTGTAAACCACTAACAGCTCAGTGCCTAAACCCATTCCCTGCATTACTACACGCTTCCAGTATAGCTATAGAGGTGGTTTAAGAATCTAATAAAATATATTGGCTGAGACATACTGCTACGTGAATGTGGGTTATGGTTTCCTTCAGGCAGCCAGATCATAAGTCTCTGTGTCTAGGACATGGTTTAACTTCAACAAAGATAATCTGGCCATCAATATCGGACAACTGGCTGTATTTTCAATATCATCTCACGCGGTGAGTGTATCAAAGGAAAACAATATATTGCAGTAGCATGCTCAATATTAAACTGGAGTAGAGTTTTGATATCACACCTTCCTAGTCTCTAGACTCAATCTTTCAAGGCAGAATTTTCAATGTTACCTAAATAATTCTCCCAGTGCACCCTGACCAACTCTGCTATGAAGGTTTGAGTTACTCTAGATGGAAGATTTAACACACAGGAAAAAAACTACTTCCGTTTCAGCAAACAGAAAATACATCTATAGTGTCGTCTTGGTGTCTGCTAGACCTTTGTGCCCAAGTCTTATCTCCCGAATGTCCACGCTGCCTAAGTGTTATTTCACCGTCAGGCTCTGTTCTGGAGCAAGCTCAGTTGTTTCTGGGCTGGGAAGAACTAGGCAGAGCCTGCGAGATGGTGTGTGCCAGCGTCCCACCCCTGCTCTGCATGAAGATACAGTATGAGTGTGACTCATGTCGGATTTGGCATCTCCCAGACTAACCAGTATTTCAGCAGGCCTCTCGATGGCCTCATGTCCTAAGCCACCCTTGGTGTTACACAACAAAAAGACGTATCTGGCAGCCTGCGAAGCAGCTTCCCAACAGCAGCCCAGGGCAACATCTTAAAAGGACCATACTCAAATCAATGGCTCCATTGTCGGGAAGATTTCTTAGCAGCAATTTAAAATTATGCTGAGTGCCTTAGCACAAGCTGGTTTAATACAAACCGGAGAGCAGTGCTGGTTCTATCTGTTTATCTGTGTATATGCATATGAATTTTGTCTCCCGTATGTATATGTGTGTGTGTGTGTACATGCAGGAGGGGTAACCAGCCCTTGGGTGCAGGCAGGCAGAGCTGCCTAGCCTAAACCAAGGTAAGCGTAGCTGCAGCAGGGTTCTTCGTGATCCATGACTGCTGTGACCACGATCTTGAGAAGCAGGTCTCTGCTTTGCTTCTCCAGACATGAATATTACTGAGAATCCTAGGGAGGAGCTCCCTTCCTAGGCTATGACACGTACCCCTACAGACTCACACATCTAATGGACTCATTGTCACTATTGCTCTCGTCCCTTGTTTTTAAGTTTCCACAGCAGCCAGATATTTTTTGCTTTAGGGCATATCTATACTGCTAAACTAAAGAGGATCAGGTAATGAGCTCAGGCATTCACACTTATTGCCACACTGCTTAATTCTTAGTGCTCTTCTTGACTGTTTTGGACCACTTCACTAAGAGAAGTCAGTTGCAGAGGGAGTTGACCCTGTGGAGTGTGGACACAAGCCAGTCAGCGCTATTCAGCCTCAAGGCTTGAATCAACTCAGCAGTATAAACACAGCCAAACAGTCTGTGTGATCAACGAGTTGAAAAGGAGCAAACAATTCTGATTCCATTTAATGCCAATTTAGGGCTCTTAACACCGCCTTTCCCACAAATCAAGCTGCTGTATTGTCTAGCTAAGGGCTTTTGGGGAATGATAGGATGAGCATTTGAGAAATCTGTCTGTTCTGATAAGGTCGCAAGGAGTGTTCAGGTTTACTACCAATGCCTCACAAGGACGAAGTCAACATGTTGGTTTTGGTTAAATAAAAGTCTGGAATAAGGAAGACATTCAAAATAAACAGGATCCTAGGAAGGGCATTCACTTTAATTTTATGTTTATTTTTCCCCAGAGGGGAAGAAGTAGAGCTTGCCAACCTTTTAAGTTGCTTGCTCACTGCGTAATGAATGGGGATAAGTTAACTCTGACTATGTTTTCAGTTTCCTTAGGGAACTAGATGCCAATGCGTTTGAAGCTTTTCTGTTAACATCTGAATACTTCTATGCAGGGGCCACCTTCCATATCTAACACGACCTTCAGTGCTTCCAACACAATCAAATTTATCTTATAGCCAGATGATTTGCCAGAATTACAGTTCACATGATGTTTGGCATCATTGATCTAATTTGTGACAAATAAGAGGATACAAATATATAGGTATAAAAAATTGCTTCCTGAGACCCCTTGTTTATTCCTTGAATACTCTGCAGTTCCCTTATTAACTCTCAATCTGTGTTCTAAATCTAAATTTTAATAGTATGTTCTTTAAAATTACGTATTAAGATTGAAAACTTAATTATCCACCGAGTGATATGTTTGCATCTCGAGATACCTAGGAATAATATATATGTCTCCAGTCCTTCTGCTGTTGAATTAAAAGGCAGAACTCAGTAACTGTAGTGGGAATAGCATCCGAAACATTTTCAGGGACCTAAAATGGAGAAGAGAAATGGCTACCAAGGAAAGAAAAAGAAAAAGAAATCAAAAAACCCCACAACACAACCAAAACCAAACAAAAAACACACAGTAGCAAAACTTGTTTATGAATTAACTTAAATTTACCTTTCAAGAAAAAAAAAAAAAAAAAAAC
>VYZM01002437.1:10508-33479 GCA_013398915.1 Dromas ardeola | reverse complement strand
CCATACAAAAAAAAAAAAAAAAAAAAGACAACCTTACAGCCAATTCCAGGATTGTCAGGGATTGTCAGTTCTGTTAGACCGGTCTTTTGGAAAAATCTTTGTATCTCTGTGCCTATGGAATAAGGACTTGCTTACAAGCTCTCTAGAAAATTAAATAACATTTTCTGAAATGTATGGAGATCTCTAGATAGAACCATAAAGCATCAGATTGTGTACCATTCTGAATGCATTCAATAGATGAGTTTGTAAGCTCTGAAGGAAGTTATGGGTTTATTAAGAGCACCTTATCCTTCCCCTACTTGTTGTGTCTTGGGTACAGTCTTGAAAACGCTTAGCACCTCTCCTTCAGACTACAAGCTCTTTTATTCTAGGCACACGTCTGGCACAACTAGTCTATATTTTGGCAAAGATCTCTTGGTCCATTGTTATACAAATAATTTTTCAAAATGTTGACTCCGTGATCCATTTTTTTTTTCTAAGAGGGTCTTAATACCCAAATATGTACCACTGTAGTCTAAATATTCCTCAGCTGAACTGCAACATGACTGGGAAGTCAACTGCAACTTCAGAGAAAATGGCAGTGCTCCCACTGTTCCCTCTGGGAGCCAGACTGGGCACTGCAAATCATGTACCCCTTAGAAGAAAACAACATCACATCCTTCTGTCAGGACTTCTGATTTTGAAGTTTGTAAGTTGAAACCTTTAGCCATCGCTTCTTAGCTCAAGCTCTAGCGAGGAGAATTTTAATTTAGACATTGAAATACAGAAAGTATTACCATAAAAAGTAAAATGTAGCCACTTCTCTTTCAGACTCATTGCTAAGGAACAAAAGCAGATTATCCATTCTTCATCATGTCAGCTGAACAGGAAGGACAATCGCCTCTTTTGCAGGGGATGGAACTGATTGGTGGGTTTTTTCATAGCTTGTGGCTCAACTTGGGTCCTTGTTATTCCAAGGAAAAGGTATATATTCTCGGAAACACTTCAAGGAAGCATTTGCATATAATTTTATTCAAATGATAGTGTGCAGAATAACAAACAAGTGAGACTCTTACCTGGCCCGTATCTTTGAATGAATTTGTCGTTTCCTCATCAGGACAGTATTGCTTTAGGAACCGAGCCACATGCACTCATTTGGAAGGCTAAGAGGAAGCTCACCTTTTTCATACTGATTCTTTCGGAACGGAGTCAAAGGGAAGACGGGATTGATGCTGACGTTCTAACTACACAGCATGATTTGTAAGACCCGAGGACTCAAAGGAGATGGAAACACCTGGTGGGGAAGACAATATAAGGACAGATTCTAGAAGATTTTTGCACTTGCAAAGTATACTATCCGCTGTACTTACTATGGATCTGCAGCAGCCTTTTTGTTCAATTGTTTTGCAGGTGCAAATTTATTCTCCCCAAATAAATTACAGAAGCAAACCATTGTACATATCTTCTTATCTCTTGGCATCTGTAGACAAAGTGGTGAGCTCTCTGATTTGGTTTCCTACCAGAAGACATGCACAAGATTTAGGCCACACATTTTATACCCATAAACAAGAGCTCCACGTCTCCTTGGTCTTGGACCTGCATCTGGGGGGAGGAACTGCTTCCTTCAACATGGATTCTGAGGCATACTGCTGTCAGGAGATCAGTATTTAACACTGCACAGCAAATCACACAGCAGCTTAGAATAGAAAATAGAGAAGAAAAACACCAACTGATCCAGCAGGAGGAGTTTGCAAAGATAACCCACTAATCACGTTCTCTGGCATGTTATTTTATTCTGTTGTATAACTAGAGGTTTTGGATAAGCAGGCTTTCATTAGATAATCCCAATTTGTATGAATCAAAACGAACTTTAGCAAAACTCATGCAGAGTTCTGAATAAAACCCCTCCTAGTTTCCTGCCACCAAAAAAACACTGCTTGGTAGGATAATCAGGAGCTTGGTCTTCCCTGGCCTGTGAATTCAAGACAGGTCCATTATGCAGATAGATCTGGATTTCTAGACTCTATATTGTTGTTCCCAGAGCCTAAAATTTCTAACTCTAATGAGGAATAAGCCTGGACACTTGGTGACCTCCATCATCATCTGTGGAACCCAAGCTTTAGACTTTCAGCTCTGCCCTGGGAGACTCCATGGGGTTTTCCTGACTATTAGAAACCCTGTAGACTTCTCCAATATCCACAAAAGGCCCCAGATTCACCAACAGGTGAGAATTAACCACAGAATTCCTGGAACTCAAACCAAAATGGCTACCTATTTCCAAACCCATTTCCTGTTTCTTCTATAGGAAACGTAGAAATTTCAAGTTTTTGTTGAAACCAGGGGATGGTTTTGTTTTGACACCAGTGTTTCCTAAACTGACCCTATACTTGTTGACTTCAGGCTGTACTGCCTTAATCCACCCAAAATAGATGGGCAAAATAGAAAGGCTACTGTCATTCTCCAATCAGTTCTGATTGCTGTAGCCTCTCTTAGGTTGAGTGGAATAACAACCTTTTGCTTCAGACATTTACATGGGTGCCAGTCTGCTTCCAGGTACTTCTTATCTCCGGATCCCTAGACATGTTTGTCTGTCCTAGAGCTGAATTTGCAGAGATGAATGAGGACAGCCATAGTCCCTGATGCTCAGCGAGGAACCCACTATCACGAGCTCTCCGGCAGAATCTTAATCTCACTCTGAGCAGGTCAAACCGCATGAAACATCTCTCTTACTCTGCCTTTTCCATGACAGAAGGTACTGGCGTTACCACTAGAAATAAATGTCTTGGCCAGTAGTCTACTGGGTGCTGTGAAAGTCATAATTGTGGAGGAAAACAGCAGAACAGTCAGTTGGAAAATTTCAAAGGCATAAAAAAAAGATTTTTTTTCCCCCAAAAACCCTTTTCTTTTTTCTTGGTACTTTCCTTATTTCTGTGGACAAGTCTACAATGACCTTAATCCTGACTTTGTGGAACACCTCTCCTACACCTAAACACCATCAGCATTCACAGCACAGACTTTCCTCTTTTATGTGACTTCCCAAGCCCGATTCAGTAAGCATTCCCAGAGCTGCCCTGGTAGATGGAATCCTGCAGAAGAGAGCCAGTGGCTGTGTTATCCTTATCCTTTCACCTGTGTGGGTAAAGCTGGATTTTACCAGTAGGGGAAATGTGTATTCATATATCGCCTTTTGTAATTTCCAGATCAGAGGGCAATGTAGGACTGATCTCCATCAGTCTTCCTCTTGAAACTGTCCCTCTTTGTGTAGAAGTGTAATACTTGTTGGGCTGAAGAGCACAAGAATGACTGCAGAATTAGTTCGGAGAATATTCAACTGAAAACGGGGAGACTTCAATACAAAGTTGCGCCCCAGTTCTCAAAATTCACATGAAATATCTCCTTTTGTCAGATGCTGTTTCCTGTTGGCTAGTTGAGGCATCTTTTTGCTTAGTGTGGGGCTTTTGGGAGGATCTCTGTAACTATTCCCATTTTGAAGTGGTAGTCTAGACGTATAACTAAGAATCTGGATTTTGATGGGCATCTCAGCCCAACAACGCTACCTTCTACATCCTTTGTGGGTCTAGTGCTAAATTACTTGCTTAAATTGCAACAGAAGCTGTTTGGTCACATTGGGAACCAACTTCAATCCTCCAAAGCCCAAAAGAGGCAATTCACAGTGGAGCCCATCTTTTCCTCCCCTTTCTAGGAAGAATAGACTAGACTAGATTTCCTTACACGAATGAAAACAATAGCAAGAAAAAAATCTGCACAGGAATTTAGACTAAATAGTTTAAAATAAACCCACAAACATAAGGCATTCTATAAAGGTCAAAGAACAAATATTGCAGTTCAGCAATGACCTCGTAATTTTAGTAATCAAATCTGAAAACAGAGCAGTTTCTCCACCCTCCCAGACTGGTTCAGGGCTTAGATCGCCAGCCTCTCAGATGGCCAAGGTTAAGATTCATCATTATGCCATGAAGAATGCTTGTCAGACTGAATGGAAGGCGACATTTGGGTACCTTATTTTATAACGCTTCATAAACTTTGTCTAAAGAGTATAAACAGCAGACAAAGGAAACTAGATTTTGCAATAAAAGCTATTTTTATGAAAGTAAAAGTCACATGACCTCTTACCCAGCTTTTAAGAGAGCAATAGAACTTGCTTTGCCTGCCAGCCCTGAAAAAAGACTGAATTTAATGTCAAAGACAGAGGTCTTGTTAGGCAACAGTGCTACATTCCAAAACTTACATGTTTATAGCTTCCCTCCTTGCCTTAACCCCACCCTCTTGATGAGAAAAAAAAATTGCAGTTGGGCTTAACCCTTCATAGCCTTTGACTTTTACAGCAGCTGAGCTGTGTATTGATGGGTAGCTGACATACATGGGACGTGTTCGTAAACATTCAGCTCACAGGCACTGTAGGAGAGAAATCAAGGTCTCTGTGTGTTCTAAATATCCTAATTTCAAACCATTCACGTCAAGCTACAGAAAGATTTGTCACTGATGTATCACTCTCAGTGTAAAATCAATACTGCAGGAAAGCCCTTGCTTGTTGCTTGCTAATTTCAACACACACACATTTCTCCAAAGCCTAACAATATTTTCAGTAAATATATCCTGCTGGAGAACCACACTCAGTTTCCTTCTGAAATGGAGCTTTCCTTTTTCCTCACTGAAATCTTTTATAAAGTCCCCAATGCAGTATCACTCCCTGTAATGCCCTCGGTACTGACCGAATTTTGTATCTGATAACCCAAAAATAGAAACCCTATAAAATCCCATCTGATAAGAAGGAGAAACAAGGAGTATCAAGGTGAATAAGTAACAGAATACGCACACAAGGAGTATCCATTAGTGATATGCTTACAACTCGTCTCTAATTCAGTAGTCCAATATAAAATACTCAAAATGAATCCTTTTAAACATAGTAATTCTATTGTATATAGCCCTTTTCAGAGAAGAAAAAATGTTAGAAAGGATAGTGGTGATATTTCTGCCCACTGTTTTTAATGAAAGTGGCTGGTTGGCTTTGGTGTGTTTAGTGAAGGAGCTGTGGGTGAGACACAAACACTAATGCACAGAGAGCAGCGTAGGGTGCAAAGACCCCTGAGGGTCAGTGGCAGGAGAAGGGACAAAGCAACCCAAGGTCGGGTACAAGGTGCCAAAGGTGGGAGGAAGATGCACAGGAACTGGGATCCTGGAGATAGCTGTAATTTGCTAATTGGGGCTAAACGGGGATGTACAAAATACTGGTGGGGAAGGTAATAGTCTTAGATGCTTTATCAAAAGTATAGGTGGAGAATAAGGTGTACAGAGCTAAGAGGGTTACTAAGTAAATTTATAATAGAAAGGACAGATGGGCTTTTTCAGCCACGCAGCCAGCACCTCCACAGCTGGGATTCATCCCTGAATCCTAACTTTAGGTGCCTGTTGGGCAGATTTATACATGTAACATGTACTTCAGGTTTATACACAATCATATATTCAATAGAGTTCAAGTGTGGAGTTTAGGATGTTTTTGAGCTCATCTTATGGTAGACATCTCATCAGCTTGAATAAATCTGTTGACTCTAAGAACAGTACTGACGTGGCACTCAATTCAGATGCCTGCACGTGGCCACCTAGTTCCATCTGAGAAAAAGCAGAGTGTTGCCTTTATGGAGCTGGCAGATATATTATTACTTAGAGTAGACTCAGCCTCTAGCTGCCATTCCAGAAAATCAGAGAAGGGGTATCTGGGGCAATCCGAAAGGCACCTTGGGCATCTGAAATGCCTCTCTATGCAATTAAATTGAGATCTTGATCTCCCCTGATCATAATGGAAGCTTATCTAACCTGTAAATGTCTACAAGTAGACACCTAAAATTAAGTCTCTGAAGCTGAAACACACCCTCAGGTCTCAGCTCTCACCTCTAGGTCTAGTGCCATTTGAAATGCCCACCTGACTTCCAGCCACCAGTCTGGAAGAGCCTAGGTCTCTACATCTTGTGTCATATCTGACAGCCCCATGAAGGCGTTCCAGTCCCTCAAACGTTCTAAAATGGCAGCAGTCACCAAGTTCAAGCAACTGATCAAGCCAAGCCTTCAGTATCTAGAATTTAAGTCACCCCCACAAATACCCTGATCACTGTCCAAAGAAAAACAGCACATCCTGTAGCCTGGTACTGCTGTACTCCTGCACACAGAAGGGAGAGGAACTGTTACACTTTAAAGGAATTTCTTTTCAACACAAGAGATGTGAGCATCAAAAATCAATGAAGACAAAAGCACGTCTATAGGCAAAATTTAGTTCTTAAGATGTATGTAAAAACTGTGCCGGACAACTGTAAAAACTGCTGTAGCCTTGCAGTATGGCTACACAATTGTTAACAAATAATAAGGAAAAACCCCCAATTAATCAGAATCAGTAGAAAGCATTTAAAATAGTATTGCTGAATCATAGAATCATAGAATGGTTTGGGTTGGAAGGGACCTTAAAGATCATCTAGTTCCAAACCCCCACTAGACCAGGTTGCTCAAAGCCCCAGCCAGCCTGGCCTTGAAGACTTGAAGAATTTGCATGCCTAAATCCAAGATTACTTCAATATTTCATATTAGCCAGGCAGTCACTGGAAAAAAGTAATAAACAGTCTTTGGCACTTGAACACACCTCAGAGTTGCCCCTCCCTCTTAAAGACCCTAACCAAGAAGTTATAGAGACAAATTCATGTTTTTGTTCTCCAACTACTACAGTAAAACGTCATTTTCTTCATAGGGAAACAGTTTCTGGTAAACAATTACTCAGATGCCTTGAAAACTGTGTATGTAAGCTGGGTGGTTTTGGCTTGCAGTCCTAGAAGAAAGGGACTATAGTGCTGAACTCTCAAAGCACAAGATGAATTTGAAACTGGGCATCTCAATTGCTACTTGTGTGTATGAACAACCCGTGTATTGCTTGAAAAGAGGAGCAGCAGCTCAGTAACCCTTCTCTCTTCTGCTGGGCTTAAAAGAAACTCAAAAGAAACCCATAACTGATTTAGGGACAGGGTGTTTAGACACCAGCCTTCAAAGGAGAGCTTTAAGGCAGTGAATCTCCAGGGAAGGATGTAAGTTGTAGCAGAGAGATGAGACTTAAGTGCACAAATCCTCTTTGTTTCCCTCTTAGATGGGCCTGGATGGGATGGTGTCACACACACTGTGTTGAGTGTCCGGGCCCTCACTCTAATTCTTACTGCATATCTCCAGCATCTCATGTTTCTTTTTTGAGGACCAAAGAAAATTTAGGCATTGCAATGCTTTAATGCCTAAACTCACTTTCGGTATTTAGCCTCACATATTTTCTTTACTACTTATCTCTAAATACTTTTTTATCATGCAAATTGTAAATTATCTATTTTGGCATTGCTTTTTGAATTAAGCTTCATAATAGGCTGTAGTGCCCGTATCAAGCAATATATCACACGTCCTTTGGAAGGAAAGGTTGTTAATGAAACAGTCACTCTGACACACTGAGTTCATTAAACTACAACAGGCAACATGGACAAATCTAGCATAAACTTAACCATCTTTCTACCACATACGGTGTGTCAGACAGCAGCAGGAGGGGGCGGCTCTGTGAGATGGGGTGAGCTGGGAGCCGAGGGTGACAGAGAAGCCGGTGGGGCAGTGTCCTCCCCTCCCCGGCACTGCAGCACCCCAACCACAACAGCAAAGCAGGTCTGGTGACAGTGACCACATTCATCGATGAGTCCAGATCACCAGAGCAGTCGGTGGTGATGATGAGACAGGTTGAGTCTGAGGTCAGGCTCAGGATTTGTGGGGGTTCATGTCCAGGCACAGGCATGCTGTCCACACGGCTCCAGTGAGAAGAGAAGTAGGGTCAACAGCTGGGGCTGAAACGCAGCTCCCGAGCCAAGAGGATGAGGCTCCCATCGAGGCACCTCACAGCTCTGTCCCATCCAGCTCTTCTCACAACCATCTGACCCCAGGTTACGGCAGGGCTGGCCTTGAGTGCAGGCAGCCACAGCGCTGGGGAAAAGCCGTTGCTGAGTCTCTGCAGGGCCCTGACACTGTGACCTGGAAATCAGCTTGCTAGGACAGTGGTAGGTTAACTCAGGGGACATGAAACCAGCCCTAGCAGTTGAGGCACTTTAGATGTAAAAGCTGTGAGATTCCTCATGCTGAAAGAAGCTCAAATCCAGTTTTCCCTCTTCCTGGGTGAAGGCTCTAGGTGCGTGGTATGAAGGTGACCACTGTGAGCCCTTTGGCTGTGTTTTTAAAGAAAAACTCTGGCAGTTCTCTGCAAGCAGAGGTGTTGGTGCTTGCCTTCACCTGAGGATCCAGAGCCTGGTTCCAGAGTGGACAGGGACTTCTGCCTTGCAGCCCTGGGTTACTGAAGGGCAACGTTTGGGGCACGGGTGGTGAAAAGAGGGAATTCAGTTATACCACAGTCTTTCCTATTTGCGGTATTTAAAGGGTGGCTACAAAGAAGATGGAGACTCCCTTTTCACAAGGAGTCACGTGGAAAAGATGAGGGGTAACGGGTACAAGTTACTCCTGGGGCGATCCCGACTGGACACAAGAGGAAAATTTTTTACAATGAGGACAATCAGGCATTGGAATAATGTCCCCAGCGAAGTGGTGGATTCCCCAACATCGGACACTTTTTAGATTTGACTGGACAGAGTGCTGGGACATCTTGTCTAAACCTGCTTTGCCAAGGAAGGTTGGACCAGATGATCCTTGAGGTCCCTTCCAACCTGGTACTCTGTGATTCTGTGATTCTGTGATAACTTGTAGATATTCTAATTGGCTTCCATGGTATTCCGCTTCTGTCTCTCTTACGGACTTGAGCCTGGAGTCTTTTATCAGTCCAAGTGCCTAGAATTGGGTGCTGATACCTCATAAATCTTTTGCAGGAGCTGGGCTTGACCATAGTGCACAGTGGTTTCTATTCTGGGGGGCTTCTAGTTCTCATTACAGACAAGATGTAGGATCTGGACCTTAATTTACTCTCCATCAGACTCTTCCTACTGTACCTTAACACTGGAAAGACTCATTTATTTCACAGATGTATAATTATCCCTTTCCTCTGTTTAGCTAATTCATGTGGCTTAACTACCCCTCAGCGATGCTGAGGACTTCTGCAGGAAGGAGGGAGGAGCTGCTGTTCAGGTTCTTCACTACCTCCCCGACTGGAACGGGCTGCTGCTCCGTCACCAGCTGACCTTTGCCTTAAAGACTGATGCACTTCGCAAAGGTGCAACAGGGCTGGTCCTCTGTAATTTGATTTTTGTTTGCCATGGAAAGGCATGGTTTGTTTGCTTTGCACTTAAGGCCCACAGTTTATTCAGGACTGTAAAACTCTTCAAAATCACATATAAGTAAATATGTGAAAAACAAACAAGGCTGAAAATTAGTCTGGTCAAAAGTGAGGGACTACTATTGCTTAATAATATATACTTACAAGGCTTCATTCTGCAGCAGAAAAATAGATGTTCGACCCTCCAAATATCTTCTGTGAGACCATAAAATCCTTAACTTTAAAAAAAAAAAAGTTAAGTGTTTGTGTTTAAAAGAATACTGTGCCTGACTTTCTACTTCAGGCTGTTGTGAATGACATCAGAGGATAATGAGGTCAGTGTTTAAACTGAAAGTCACAGTTTCACTTTTATTATTGTAAACTGCTTAAAACTGGAAATGTTGAGTTATAAAACTACGACAGGTAGATGGCACAATGTTAAAGAAATTAATTCCACAGTTTAGAGCTTCCTGTCCTGGTCCTCCTGAGCCAGTCCTTAAGTCCTTACTCATTTCCTTACTCCTGATTCATCAAAGCATTAAACGCTCTAGATTTCAGCGGGATTTAAGCATATGCTTGTTGATTCAACACTTTAATCAGAGAAAATCCTCACTGAAGCCAGCAGGAATTTTTGCCCCAAAAGACCTAAAGTTTCACTCTTTTTTTTTTTTTTAAATCCTGTATTTGAGTCTGCATAACTTGAAATTGAGAATTTATGTGTTTGTTAGTTGTTGCTACGCATCACTCCCTGCCCAAACCAGTTCTTTCACTTTGGCTATTTAATCTCTGGCTAGTAATATTAGTGGCAAGAGGAATTTAACAGATGGAGTAGTGCTGGAGTAGGCGGAGACGTGTTGAGAATAAGGTTATAATAATTTGTTTCTTTAGACCTTCTCTTTAGAGAAGCTCTTCTTTAGACCATATTTAAATACCAAGAAGAAAGGCACACTTTTTCTATACCGCCTCTTGAACCGTCTCCACCATTTAAACATCTTGAAGTATAGTGTAGCTTTATTTTCTATTGTTTAGGTGTAAGCAAAATTTTTTTTGGGGAAAAAAAAAGGAAGTGTGTGGGAAAACACTTGGAAAAAACAGAACGGAGAAGATAGAGGGAAATGGCTCCTTAAATGTCACAGAGCTGCTGCACGATAACTTGATCTGCTGAGCTGCAGCCCGCTGGTGTAAGCGCTCCTTTACAAAATTCAGTATGTAGTAAGCAATGAATTCTAATGAAGCTATGTTAAAACAGGGGGTTTTAACAGGCTTGCGATATCTGTTTTGTCTGGATTGCTTTGGTACAAGCCTGTCAGAGGAGCATGACTTACAAGTTAAATCCGCAGGACAGCTAAGGGAGCGCGCGTCGGCAGTTTCGGCTTTGCTCCCCGCCGTCGGGGCACGCTGCACCTTTCCCTTCCGCTTTCTAATCAAATCTAATGTCACTCAGCTTAATTTTTTTTTTTTTTTTAATTAAAAACCAAAAAAAAACCCCACTGCTTAACTTCTTAGCAACGGGTCTGCTGTTTAGCCCGAGCAGCAGATTAATGGGAAAACGACATTTTTGGAGATTTGCAGAAAAGTTTGGCAGGGGTGGGGGGGTGGATTGCTAAAGGATATAGTGCGAGGTGTGCAGCAGCCTTAAACTCTCGCTGCTTTCCCTGCAAAGGGCAGGAAATTCCCCAAATTTTGCAAGGTGTCTCTTGCTTTCCTGGACTTCCAGAAATAACTTCCTTCACTAATGATGTACTTTCCTTAAATTTTCCACTGGGAAGAGCTTGAAAGTACAGCCTCGCTACTCCCAAACGCCTTAACACCCTGAGAAACAAGAAGCAGCACTGATTCCTTCCAGCTTCATAACTGGTAACTTCGGGCTTTCCATAATTTGGTTTGATGTTGCGTTATTGGCGGTGGTGTTGATTAAGCCAGCAATGGTAGTCCCTGCCTTTGCGTGCGGCCTGCTAGGCCCTCCTTTGGCGAGCCTGAAAGATTTCCTGGTGCACAGACAGGAGCAGAGGGGTGGGGGGAGAAGGCTGGTGTTCCATTAGGGGATTTTGTGGGTAAAAACCAAAAAAATCCTGTCAGAATTGGGAACCGCCAGGGCGGCGGAACGCTTGTGAGCGGGGCCGGGCCCGGCGGCGGGAGCGCGCCGGCCGCGCACCGCCGTTTCCACGGCAACCGCCCAGGCGCCGCCGCCGGCGCTGGAAGATGTCCGCCGGGGATCGGCGCTGCGCGGCCGGCTTCGCTTTCCGCTGCCTGCCCCAGAAAGCTTTCCCCTCCCTGGAGGACAGGGACATCGGGGAACGGCTCCTCAAATGGTGGGAGGGGGAGAGGCCGCCTCGCTGGAGGCGGCGGGAGGGAGGGGAAGGGGCGGGCGGTGCTAAGGGCCGGGGCCGTCATCCCGCCTCAGCGCTCCCGCTCTGAAGTGGCGGCGGGTCCCGGTCTCTCTTTTCACTTCTCCCCCTTAACTGGAAGTCTCCTCAGTGTTTTTCAGGCACGTAAAAGGCTTGTTCTGAGGAGTAAAGGCGTTTATCTTTGCCTTCCAGAGTTAGCCAGGATCCATCTCAGCGTCGCAGCGTTGCTCCGATGCTGCTTCAGCAGCCGTCGTGCTTCCCCCACCCCACCTCCAACGAGGTGGATATAAGTGAGAATGAAAAAGAGAAAAATAAAAAAATAAACTATACTTATTGGTCAGAATAGGACTTTATGTAGCGTACCTAGGCAAATTTGCAGAGTGAGTAAGTGCCTAGTATGTCTGCAGAATGTTTCATCTCATTTTTCCATTTCAGGTCCATGCAAGGCAGGATCACAGCACAAGCGTTCAGTTTTGACCAGCAGTTTAAGCCCTATCAAAAGGATGAATTTGTTACGGTAGCTCTAAGTCCTTCATATTTTAAGTTGACTTTTTCCCAGGGAATTACAGCTATTGGAAAACTGCATAATGGCAAACATTGTGGCAGTGTTAACATGCTCTTTGCCATCTCACTGTCTCTGTGAAAGTCGGTAATTTAGGTGTGGTGCACAAATCTTACTTTGTGGGTTAACTGTATTGCCCAGTAAAAATATTTTAGTCTGTACTAATGTTACTCCGTTTTAAGAGGGAACAATTTAGTCATTCAAGATTCCCAAGAATGGGAATCTGAACTGGATGCTGATCTTGGCCACCGCACTTAATGTTGGGAAGTCCACCCAGGGGAAGACTTTAAACAGTGTACATGCAGTTGGTACACTTGCTCACAGCTATTACTGTTTTGTCACAGTAAATACATCGTGCGATTAGACGTGCATATGCACCATATATCTGAAAATACAAGATTTAAAAATGTATTGGGTACCATTGCTTTATAATGTGATTTTGGGCTCTTAGCTTTTTGAGACTTGAGCCTTTTGTTGATTTTGTGTCCTCCACTTTTGTGGTCTGCAACATCAAATCTGTTCATCTGTTTGCAGACAGAAAAAAAGTAATAATCTGTGGTTTTAAAAACAGTGTGGTTTTTACATCTGTTGTTTTAAAAACTACTCTTTGATTTGTTGTATGTCTATTTTATATTGTTATCCTGGATAAAGAGTTCAGACTCTTTGTATTTTAAAGCAATTCACACAGAAATGCACCAATATTTCATCTCCCACTGATAAACATTTCAAATGCTTGAAGTTTACAAAACATGCATTTACCTTCTCAATGCTTGTCTCCTTTGAATTAAAAATGTAAAAATATCATTATGAAATTATGAACTCTTGAGTAGCTGTGAATTATTTGAGAACAAAGGGACCATTACATTTTATAGTCTGATCTCTCTGTATCCCAGAGAAGTGGTAAAGACATTTGGTGATGCAGTGTGAAAAATCCATCATTTTCTGAGCAGGTTCTCCAATGATTATGTGCTCTGCTTGTATCCATATACATAAGTTTGGGTTTTCTTAATTGGCTTATCTATCATGTAACTTGTCGGCTACCAACATTACTATACATGTCTCCTTTTTTTAACTGATAAATCAATAAGATTGAATACTTCAAATCTTACTGTGGAACATCTTCTCCATCCCTTCAATAACTTATGGATGTCTTCTGTATCTGTATTTAATAATTTTTGTGTGTATCTACACTTCTCCAAGCTTCAAATTTATTTACAAAACATAAATTTTACAAGCATACTTAGCATTTCATTTTTTACTTCAACAACATTGTATGCAGAGATAGAATTGTTTCATCTCTTCTTCCATTTTCTGTACCTCCAAGGATTTCATACAACCTTTTTGTGTGTTCTTGGACTTAAAGTGCTTTACTGTAAAACATTAATGCTGCATATATAAATCTGTACATGAAGATATCTTGAATACATAAAAGACACTGTCTACACAAATTTACAAAAACATGTATTTGGTGGTACAATATTTAGTATCCAAACTGAAAGATCATACAGAATCTATTTACAAATTGGATCCTTATAATTTGCTTTGAAAGTGTCCAAGGCCCTATAAATGATGATTTTATGTTTCATTTCATTAACTTGTATTCTCTTATTTGAATATTATAGGCATTTTTTAATGATCAAAATGTGAACTCCAGTTTAAAGTTGCTCTCACCTTCAGGACAATGGACTACATTGGGTAAATTTAGAATAAATTAATCTTAAATCTTAAATTAAAAAGTCTGTAACTATTTTCCTCTAATTTACCATTTTGTAATAATGACAGTTGATATATGTGTATCTTCACCTGGTTGAAATATCTTAAAGAATGACTTCTTTTACTAAATAATAAGAAAAGGTTCTTACCTAGTTTGTTACTAAATTGTCACATTTTACACTTTCAAGCTACTAGAAGTGGTTTTAAGTGGTCTGTAACATCCTTGACCTGATCATGTATCCAGACATAATCAACTGCACTAATTGTGGAATTATAGTTCTACCTTATTCAGATAATATTTGGAGAAAGACACTCTTCTATAAATGCAACCACTTTACTTAGGACAAATCTGAGATTATTGCTCAGTTACAAATTAAAGTTGAGAGAGCACAAGATTAGATAGAGCAAAGCCCCAAGCTTGTGTGAATACGTTATCTGCACAACAAACGTGATCTAGGCGCAGAAAGAGAGCCATGTGGTTTAGTTGCAATCATGGCATAAGGTTGGCTTCTAGTTTGTTGCCATACCATTAACTGCTTATAACACGTGATTATGTCTGTAGATGGAGATGAGACACTAAAGGAGAAAAACCAGAAGCAAACAGCACATGATTTTACGGCACCACTTTGAATTTGTATTTTTGGTTATATAAATGACACACAAAATTTCCTGGAAATTGCATGTGATAATGTAATGGGATTTTATGCATAATGTGAACTCTGATATTGCCAAAGTGATTTTCCTTAATAGGAATCTTTTAAAAGGGGGTAGTGGGAAGTCCTCAGTTCTTTTGGTTTGTCTGCAAATACTTTACTGTGTGTAAATATTTAATGGAGCTGTGGGAATTTTCTAACTTTTCCATTTCAGCTCTCTGGAATTGGCATAGGTTTTCCCCAGCATATACAATGACACTAGACGTTGCCACCTTTTTGTCAGCAAAATCCATTTTCCAAACACTGTATCTGGCTGTTAAAACAATTGAAATATATAAGATGCAAAAAATATCTCAAGTTCCCCTTCAGGTACCTCTTTTTCACTCTGGCATGCCAAAAAGAAAAAAAAATATATTTCAAACTGTGGGTAAACCTTTTCCTGCTTTAGGCAAGAATTTTTTTAGGCTATCTGTCTAGCCTGTGACTTGCCAGTCCCTGTAGTGAAGGTCAGTAGGTTACATACCTCGTGTTTAAGAGCAGAGGGTCACTTGCCAAGTATCCTGGCTTAACTCTTGATTCTGCTTACTCTTCCTCAACACAGAAGTAATGCGTTTTGTTCTGAGGACTGGAAGGGTTCCCTTTCTAAATCCTGAACAGCTGGTATACCCCATTTGCTCTTAAAATTTCATCTTCCCATTCTTTGCCTATTTTTGGTGAGGAATGTTGGCACATTTTTCTATCCTTAGTCTTCATGTGCATTTTTTGAAAATATAGTAAGAATTAGCTTTGAGTGGGAGGAGGTGAAGAATCATCTTCTAGTATTTTCTTCTTCAGACATGCCAATATATTAATCCAGATATATCATTTACTTATCACTGTGGAGTAACTCTTTTAAAAGCAAGTTCCTGTTCTTGAAAGAAAATACTGGAAATGGGCTTATTTTCCTTTTTAGAAAACAGGAAGAAAAATTACATAAGCTAGATTGATTCAAATACTGAATTTATTCTCTTGCAAACAAAAATGTTAGGTTTTTTTTACAGGGGGGAGATATTTTGGATGCATAACATAAGTGGGGTTTAGATAGGTTCTTAAAAAACTCCCTTCTCCTCCCTGCCGTGAGCTTGGGCAGGAAGTATTTATTTATGGACCCACAGAAAGATGTCAGCATTATATAAAACATCAATATTATATTTACTTTATGAGATTATTTGTTTTCATAATCCTTTTGTCTTTTTCCAGGCTGCATTCCCCTTTTACCTTCTCACTAAGAATGTATTTTTCTTTTTAATTGAGTGGGCGTGATTTCACTTTCATATTTATCTCTACCTCTTCTCTGTTATTTGTCTATCTCCTTTTCCTAAAATCTGTTTCTAAAAGTTCTTTACTCCTTTTTTTTCCCCTGTGTCTAATCTCTTTTTTTTTTCCCTTGACTGCTTTTCATCCTCACCTTAATGTTATCAGACCGTAACATGCTCAGTCTCCATCTGTTAGATCAAAAGATGGCATAAAACATGGGGTCCCCAAGGAATGCAACATGTACCTCTCCCCCCAGGTCCCCGACGTGTTGGGATTCCTGGTAGAACCCCACAGTAGTACATTGTCTCAAGGACTTCAGCTTTAACATTACTTGAAATATAACATTTTAGGTAAACAATACAGAAGGATATTCTCTAGTCTGCTTCATCTGATCAGACATATACTTAAATCACTTATTCTCACACCACACTTTTTTGCCTGTTGTAGTAGGGATATTTTTTCCCCTCTTCCTGGCTGCATGGCAGAGTACCTGATAGTTCTGTCATGTGCTTTAAGCCCCGCCTTCATCTGTTACTCTCGTATTTCGAAAATAGAAGCAGTAAAAGGAACAAATTTGATGCATACCATGTTATATCTCGAGTCTTATGTTTTTAAATAGCTGCAATGAAAACTAAATAGTAGTTTTTCCTTGGACATATTACTGGCCTTGCACCTGTCAACAGTCTTGGGGAGGCAGGACTGTATCTGCTTAAGCTCAATTAACACTTGAAAAGTTATCTTCAAAGGGATAGGGTTACTGTCTTTTTGTGTAAATAGAAATTAAGTATTTGCCTAAGAAAGATTCTTGAGTTACCATATGTACTTGAAGCTTTAATGATTGCTGTCTTTGAAATGGGGTTTTAAAATCTGGAAGCAATTTTTTAGACTACTGTTATAGGTTATCATTTGCAAAAATTTTAGATGTCATTTGAACCTATAAATCATCAACCTGCACCTTTTACTTTTGAAATACCATCTTTTTAGTACAGAGCACTGAACTTGCATTATGTATGTTCTGTATAAACTGTTCTGTAGATGTTTCCCTGAGGTAAAAATCTTTCTTAAACTTTGGAGGAATTCTAAATATACCTAATCTGGGGTTTATCTGCCCCATACTAGATATGCAATGTGTTCATTTAAAAGTATATTGGCAGTGCTTTATAGATATTCCAAAGCTAGCTGTTATAAGAAGCTTAATCTACTTCAGTGCTTCTCAGCTCTTTGTTTTCCACTTGCATATTTGTCAAGGCATTTCTCCTTCCTATTTTATTGCTTACTTTTACAGTGTTATTAAAACTGGTCACTCTTTTCCAGGAAATTCTGAATCTCCAATTTCAAATCACACCTCTCAAATGGAGAATAGGAGCTTCCAGTATATTTGAACTTTTCCACTTATAGTTTGGTTTTCTGAACTACTGAATAGATTACCAAGCTTTTGATTTTTTTTTTCCTGATGAGATTTTTCATAAAATCTTGTTTCAAAGCAGAAGTGTGTCTCTTTTCTTCCCCCTCCCCTGATAAAATTCTAACAATTTGAAGGCCTATTAATAGCTCCGTTTCTTATACTTCGAGCTCAATAACTGGGAAAATGTAAGATGTCTCTTTTTTTCTCAAGTCATTTAGCATCAGATTTTTATTAGTCTTGACTCAGTTTTTGATTCATAGGTCTTTATAAAATAACTTCTATGTTAGAGGCTGATTTAGCTCTTACCAAATCTCTTATAAAATAAAAAATCTATCCCATCTAAAGGAAGCTGGAGAATTAGAGGAGTCTGGAGGTGAGGGTGTGGGAGGGAGCATAAATAAATAAATAAATAAAAGCGTTTGCTTCTTTCTTAAGTTGTGAGGCTGTAAGTCATGTTTTTCCTGACTTGTGATTTTGGTTACATAATTTGATTATTTTTTGATAGTCACTATGTGGACATTAGGAGAGTGTCCAAACCTTTTTTCTTTATAAATAAACGGTTAATAAAGATACGGTTTTCATAACCGTATCTGTAGACGTGAAGCCAAGCAATTAAATGCCAAGCTTTTCTGTATAGCCGATTTTCTTTACATCACGTTGGCCCAATAAAATAATTATAAAATTTCATGCCAGTATTTTTAGCTTAAGTAGACATATTTTCAAGCCATCAACTTGTAAATTCTCTTTAATTTTTTTCTTGGAGTTGATTGGGTAGGTGGTACAGTTTACCTGGGTTTAGATACCAAAATGCCAGTCTTGCTTAACCTCCATGTAATAACATATGGGAGACATCCCAAGGACTTTTTGAAAGTGTGGAGGCAAGAGAAATTTTAGGTTATACTATGCTTGCAAAGATTAGGATCAGAATGTAATAATAGGGGCTTTTGGAAGCATCATGGTTCATACATCCCTTTTTGGCATGTTTCTGTTCCTGAAATACTGTCATCTAGAGTGAAATTTGTACATTTCCTAAGTCTTTAGTGATCCTTTAGGTCAGTTTGTCAGGACACCACTCAATTTTATCTTTAATTGTACGGTCAAAAGCCTTTGATATTGTGATGCTGTTGGCCAGTCGAGGGAGCCTACAGAGGAGAAAAGATACGAGTAAAGTCATGGAAAGCTGGAATGCTGTGAATATTATCTCTGCCAAGACACATTGCCCTTGTGCTGCATGCTCACTTGTGCTCTCCTCCTCTCCCCTGTTCCAGAAACACTTTGAGGGGTGTTCAGGGTGACTTGGAGACGAATAAAGAGTAAGTTCTGTCATTTGGTCTGAACACTTGGACCGTAGAGAGCTGATGGAACTGAACTGAGTCCAGAGCTTCTTAAACATGGAGTCTAATGCTATTTGAGATGCCCTAAGTTATCCAATGCCACACATACAGATTTGTAGATGTAACACTGTATATAGAAAAGATATGTGTCCTTATGGACTGATACCTCATTAAGTAAAATACGGTAGGGCATCTCAAATGCCACTAGATGTCTAGAATCATAGAATCATAGAATCACTCAGGTTGGAAAAGACCCTTGGGATCATCAAGTCCAACCATCAGCCCCACTCTACAAAGTTCTCCCCTACACCATATCCCCCAACACCACATCTAAACGACTCTGAAACACATTCAGGGATGGTGACTCCACCACCTCCCTGGGCAGCCTCTTCCAGTGTCTGACCACTCGTTCTGAGTGGTCACTTGTTCTAGGAGCAACAGGATCAAGCCTCCAACGACCTGCAAGCACAGAAAACAGAAAAAATATAGAAGAATGTACTCTGCACTTAATGATTACATTTAGTACTCCAGATTCATACAGGAAGTGGTGATAGTACCTGTTTCATCTTCTGAAATAGCTGGTTAGTAAAGCTTACAGCAGCTACAAAATAAATTTTCAAAAAGTTCAGATATAATACTTAACAAACCAAAAATTTGTCTGGGCTGTGTTCATTTTGTTTTTTACTTTGTGGGGTGCTGTTAGCAGCTATTGACTTTTGTACTTCATCATGCCAAGTTTGGTATTTGTCCTCAGATTCTTCAAGGTTTAAGCTGTGGATTACAATTTTCTAAGTGTGTGATCTAAGACAACGTTGAGTTTCACGTGGTGTTTCATCTCTTACTTGTTTCGGCTGATAATATTACCAACAGGGGGAGCAGACACATGAGCCTTAATGGAGGGTAGCACTCAGATGAATTTAATGTTTTCTTTATGCTTGTTTCTTTCTTAGCTTTCTTTGTTTTTTGACTGTGTGATTGTGTCATACTTATGTGATCTGTATTTTTTTTAAAGAATATGCCACACACAGCCATTTAGAGAAGGTGATTATTTCCATGCTGTATCAAATTACAAATTAGTACATGGAAATTCTCCTATTTTACTTATTGCAAGAGACTTGGATGAAGCCTTCGTATGTATTTCAGGTTCCAAAGTGACAAAGATTGAAGCTACGCTGGTGCCCTGTACACAGATTTCCATGTCATTTTTTGATCGGCTGTACTCTGAAGGAGTTGTCAGAGAAACTGGACATATTGTGAAATGCTATGATGACTATTACGATGATATTCTCATCTCTGATGAATTAAGGAAGGTCAGTATAGCAATGAATAATTTCTTATAATTTTTCATACTCTATTAGGTACCGTAAGGACACATTTTTCTGTGTATGTATCTGACAATGCATATTTTCTGTGGTAAAAGTGGGCATCAATAGCCATGGGATAAAATCGATTGAGGCACTGCAGTGCCTGAATGTGTGAAAGCACTGGCTGTTTTCCAGGTGGGCCTTCTTCCCTTTTTAAGTGCGAGAAAAAGGCACAACCTTCTTCTACACACCCTTATCTCAAGTAGTCAGTGCTTGGTTGGGGGGGAAATGCAGCTACTCATTTGCCTAGAAGGAGAAAACCACTGGTGCCAATAGAAGGTCCCATAATACCCAGAGCTGTGACTTCACCCAACCGTCCAGGTAGCTGGTGAAACTGAACGTACTCAATAGCTATGTCCTGAAGCACTCCTGGCTGGGAATGCTGACCATATCATATGTGAAGGCATTTAAGGAAAGGCATCTTTGTATATTTGCATTGAAACAAAGGAGTGGAAACTGTGAAAAGGGAAATTATTTTTCAGTGTTAACACTGGAAAAGGACTAAATATAACTCCTGAACAGGCCTGCAAGGTAAAACCTGTTTGTTACACTCCAGTGGAGGTGTTAGAGAGCAGATTATTCTGAAAAAGGATCTCTCTAACAGTGGCACCTTCTTAATCAACATATGTCTTCACTGTAAGTGTTTCTTTTGACTTCATAAGCTAAAACAATTTTTTTTTACTTATGTTTGTTTAGCATTAGCAAAGCATAGTGTGGGAGAACTGGATTTTGCTCTTCCTTGTGTATATAATCATCATAAGTACTTAATAATTATAGAGTTGCACTCATTTGCACTTGGCAAATCCTTTGAAGGCAACGTATTTGAACCAGTGACACTGGTTACAGGATGTGGCCTGAAATACTGGTCTGTCTTGTAAAGTTCTGGGAAAAGGAGAGAACTCAAGCTCAGCTTTGAATTTCAGATGTGGTTTGTAGCCTAGCAGTTCAAAATACTATGTATTTATTTCTAAGTTGGGTATGTGTGAAATGTTTTCTGAAAATTAAGTATACTGGATGTAGGAAAGTTAGAGGCAACATTTAAAATAAGAAATGATTGGAGTTTGAGTTTCTTTCCATTTTCCTTCCCTTGGAAGGGATGTGTGTGTCTGCAAGTTGCAAGTTGAAGGATTCACATTTGTTTGAAATGAACGTGAATCCTACTCATAAGACCTAAGATGGCAGAAAGAATTAAGAGTCAAAATCTTCCAGGAACGACTTCAAAGCTTCAGATTAAATTAGTCCACGCCCCAGGACGGTAGACTGTAGGGGGCAGCAAACTGTCTATCTCCTGTTGTCAGAGGGTGGCCTTCATCTGCAAAACTCCATGTTTCTTTCCCACCTGTCACATCTTCTCTTGCTTTGACCAAGAAGGGGGTTGGGATACATATGAGGTGACCATCAACAACAGTTGCTGCCCTGACCGCTTTTTAACTGAGATTGTGTAGTGATGTTATGAAGAGGGACAGAGAGCGTTAAGCTCATGTCTAGCTTTAACCAGTTTGCCTGGGTTGACATCTGCAGTTTGGCTGATGTGACTCAAATGTCTTGTAGCCATACTGAGTTACAATTCCTGTCCACCCTTGCAGTGGGCAGTGTTGGGACTAATCTAGCAAGTCCTCTATGTTCACATAATATTGCAGCAAAAGGCAGGTGAGAGGCATGGAGGCAGCTGGACAGCACGTCTGGCTTGCCCAGGCTACAGATAAAGGCTTGCTAGAGTCTGCAGTAAAGAATGATGTGAGTTTGAAGGATGTCCCAGAGGACATCCGTAGGATTCCTTTACAAATGTGAGATAAGTGTGTAAACTTGAGTAAAAATAGCAAACATAGGCAGCGGTGCCAAAGACAAACTAATTGGCAGTGATCGACATACCAAATATAGCTAGATTTTTTTCAGATTATTGTTTCATTAGCATGATGAGCCAATGAATAACAAGACTCTTGAAAAATCTTCCCTTGTGTCTTGTGGGCACAAATCTGACAGTGATTCTTCTTTATATTGTACCTATAAATTTTGAACAGAGTTGCATCATTGGAGGAAAGATTTGGAGAGAAGTACTTTATTTCCATCCCTAGTTCATATATTTTCTATGGATGTAAACTCCGTGTGAAATACAGCAAAGTAGTTCCATTGTTTGTAAACTTAATCTCAGATAAGAAATTTTCATGTATTTGACTTCTTTGTTATTTTCTTGTTCCACAAGGTCTTGCTTTTGGAAGATTCAGACCATTATGACTTATTTAGTCAATTGGATCGCAAAGAATTTCTGTTCTGTCTTTTTAAGCATCTTTGCATTGGAGGAACTCTTTGCCAGTTTGAAGATGTAGTTGGCCCATACTTAGAAACTACAAAAGCTTTATATAAAGACTTGGTGAGGTAAGCATTTTCTGTTTTATACAATTTTATATGTACATGCTGTGCGTAGATACTTTGTGTCGATTTGTGTAAATTTATTTTGCATTACTGCTTCAAAAATGGGGCTTTTATTTAATCAATCTGCAAGCTTATTTGTCTTCAACTATCAAAATACCCTATAACAATGGTAGTAGTTCAATGGCAAAATATATGCAATTGTAATGCTATCTGTCCCACATAAAAACTTTTTTTATATTACATACATGAGCATTAATACTTTATAATTCACTCCCATGTTAAAGGTTTTTCTTTCTGTAATCGTCTGCTGAAAATGTGGTGTGGCACTGGAACCAGATTGTGTTCCCACTGTCTTTGATAAAATATCAACAGTTAAGTCTTGGATGTATAGTCTTGGACTACTTTCAAGCTGCTTTTGGCTTAGGATTTAAAAATTGAAATACTTGAGTTGAAATTTTTAGTTCTGTATGTATTTTATTCCAGATGATTATTATTTTTTTAAAATACAGTTGGATTTTGGCATTCTTAGTTCCACAAATACATTTATCACAGTGTAAAGCTAACGGTGATAGGATCTGACTGTTAACATGACACAGTGGACTAATACACGTTTTTGCCAGATCTGGTGTACGGAATTGTTTGGAATTTCTTTTTTTTTTTGGGG
>VYZM01002437.1:0-10475 GCA_013398915.1 Dromas ardeola | reverse complement strand
GGTTATTGATCAGAGGTTCAAGTTCAGGAAAAAAGGGCAATTTTTTTTGCCCTGTTTTGATATATCCATATGCTGACTTCTCTGATTGACAAAATTTCGTATTTCCCCGTTAGTGGGAAATGGAATGTAGTTATCAGTTATGCAAAGACTCATTCCTAGCTAAGCCAATGGGAATATAAAGATCGTCAATGATATTACTAAAATTTTATATTCTATTATACTTTGCCACTCATAATTAAGTATTTGTGGGATAGTATAAAGAACAATATCAACCTGAACAGTGGAAAACTGAAATGAGACGTAGTACAAGAACTCTGATAATGTGGATACTAAGTAATACAATTACAATATACACTACAAAGGCTTCAAATCGCTTAAAGTAGGAATTGATATTTTTCTTCCTTCTCACTCTATTTGGAATGGTGTGATGACCAATGGTTATTTCATCTCCTATTTTAAGATTATAAACAAGCATATTAGGAAGAAGATCGTTCTTCCTGTATTCGTCATTAAATCTGTTCTTATATTGTCTTTGAATAAACTTAAGAGTAAAATGTGTATGTCTGAACAAAGATACAGTGAAAGGATTAGACCCAGTGATTGTTAATCACCTGAATATTTCTTTACTTCTGTGGCACTTGTGTATAGATTGCTGTATCCAAACAAAATATTTAAAACGAAATATTTGTTGGTTTGGGGAATGTTTTGTAGTACTTAACCAAAGAAGATTAGAAATCTTTAATAACTCCTAAGCAGCTTTCAGATTTTCTAATGGTCAGTACTTTTCAGGGTACAAGTTGATTTAGGTATGTGCTGTTTCCCAGGGTCATCTAAAATAGATTATTAAAGTAGCAATGGAACAGTTTATACTTTTAGAGAAACCACTGAAACAGAGAAATTGAGCATTATCAATATTCCAAGATTTTTTAGAAATAACAAACTTAGATTGCTGCATGTATTAATTTGAATACTGTGATTAGTCACCAGAGCTTTCTTATTAGTGTGATTAGTTTTGATATTTTCATATCAGACGTAGATGGAAGTCAAGTGGGTTCTTCAGAAATACAAAATATGACATAAAAGGATCCACCAGTGCTTCAGCTCTGCCCTCCCTTTTCTTTCAAATTGCTCACTCTGCACTTGAAACAAGCTGTTTGTTGCTCTAATCCTTGGCCTTAGTTGACTCTGCATTGACTACTCTTTCTGCTCTTGTGTTGCTGAATTGACCTAGGAAAAAATGCAAATCCAATCAGTTCCTTCACTTTCTTGCTTCCCTTTGGTTTTGAGTTGTTTGCTCCTACACATGTTCAAGTTTTGTTCAAGGCCACTCCTTTTCTTTACCTTTCTATCTCCTTAAACCTTTTCCCCTTCATTTTCCTTTTCCTGCTGTAAAATTCAATAAGGATGTCAAGTAGTTCTTGTTACCTAAAAAAAAGCATCTGCCAAAATCTTCCCTACAATTTCATCCTGCGTTCAAGGTTTGCTTTTTCTATACCCTCAACCTGTTTCCTATTGGCCCTTTATATATTTCTGTGATTTTTCTCGAGTGCTACTTCTGTCCCTTATGCAGTATCATGAGAAAACCTTTCAAGATCCACTCTTTTTTGGTGTTTGGGTGTTTGCTTTTGTTTTGGTTTTTCTTTGGGTTTTTCTTTTTTTCTTTCCAGTTGGCAGCTTGCTTTCTATCCTCCAAAGTTTTGAAGTACAGCTACACAGTTCATGCGACATAACTGATCTTCAATAGTTATTTACCTTGTGTCTCCATTTCTGTGCTTATAAATGTCTGCTGGTTTCTCATCGCCATTGGATCTGGCTAGCAGTTGCAAAAGAAATTCACAACTAAATGTTTTATCTTGCTCCAATGATATGATGTTCTCTGTTGGTCCCATGAGAAAAGCTTTTGATCTTGACATTTCAGACTTTCCTTTTCCCTTCCCAATCATGATTGTCTCCTGCTTTGTCTCATTTCCCCCTGCCCCCAGTTTACCTAAAATGATGTTGCTGTTTTGTTACCACCATCTTAAGTGAAAAGGCCAGTGAAAGGGTAAGTGATACATCTCTGCAGAGGGATACTCATGCCACAGTCTTGACTGGATTTCTAATTTCTAGTCCATGCTGGGCACTGTTACTTAGATCATTTTTGCACAAATTACACCAGAAAATAAAGCAATGAAAATTACTTTCATATGGCCTCTTATTTTCAGTAAACAATTGCTAATGAGAGTAGTGGTCTATTAAATTCTGTTTACAAAACAGTTCACCTTCAAATTCCTGTTGAAAACCAACTATTCCTTAAATTCTTCTTTTCTCGACTGCTATCCTCCATCTGGTTTCTTTTCATCCTGGATTGCCATCACATTGGATATTTTCTACTCTTTGAAAAGTGATATAAAAACTTTTTGTGGTACTAAAAAATTCTGTAAACTGTACTCTTCTTAAGCTTTAATTTTTATGTCTTAAGGACTCAGAAGGCTTGGTGAAAAACAAATTGATAGTACAATAATTATTAGCTGCTAGTGATGTACATTGAAAAATTAGCCCCCACAGATGAACTTGGTCTAATCATTATATGCTTATAGAGGCATAAACCACCACTGTTTGGTCCTGTAACAGTTTTTCTTATGGAAAAGAGCCTTGGCACGAAGAGTTCCACAAAAGTGTCTCTAGTGCCGGGAATGGCAGAGCTATTATGAGCTTTTCCCCACTTCTTTTTCTTACAGCCTTTCTTCTGGCCTTTCCTGAGTTCTAACTCCAAGGCATTAGTGTTCAAAATAGTGCCAAAAGGTTTGAGATTTCATTTTATTAAAGCGTTTCCGTGTATATTGCTTTATTATGTAAGAATGCAATAATCTTGAAATTAGCCGCTCTATTTTACAAGCACAGCTAGGGACTTCCAAATACAACTATTAAATGGCAGACATTTTCTCCTTTGTAAAAAGACCAATAATTACTTCCTAATGAATTAATGCACAACTTGTTGTCTGTTACTAATCCAGCAGTAATTAGTCTGTGACCAGTTGAATCCATGCAAAATTTTAGTGTTGTCATATCCTGTGTAACGTAAATATTTTCAAAATCCTTCATGTAGTATTTTTGGTTTAGTTAAAGAATACATTTACATGACAAAAACTTGTTAGTTAAAATATAATCTATGAATCTTTGTTGATAAATCTTGTCTTTTGTACTTAACCCCTGATTTATCTGACAGTGTCTCTCCATGGTGACAGCTGCTGTAGTATCTTGTGGTTATTGTTCTCTTCTCTTTCCTTCTGTGACACCTCTATGCCCTTTCCCCCATAACAAATGAATTTATGTGAATGCATTGAGTTGTTCATTTAATGTTTAGAAATCCTAATAAAATATTGAAAGTAAGGTTAGGATATAAATAGAACCCGAAGTGAACTGAGAGATGAAGAGGAAGTTTGCTCTTCATAAAAAGACAATAGATGCACATTAAAGTGATGAAGGAACGACCATATTCAATGAATAGTTTAGAAGTTAACAATTTGAAAGAGCAAAGGGGGGTATTAAGGCTATTTTTAAGGAAATACTATCCTCTTCAAGAAGACACGGTATTTTTTTCTAAAACCTTTTTAGGAAAAAAAAAAAGAAATAGAGCAAACGAGCTTGTCAAAGGCAACCTTCTGGTTTCATTCAAGTAAGCAAGGGAAGAATCTCATCTGATTTTGGCAGATATATTATTTTGCCTTAAAAATTAACCAAAGTTCTAGAAATATACTATCAGTCTGAAAAATGACTTACAGGAAGCTAACCACAAGGGGAAAATGTCTCAAGGCAGTAGAATAAATAGGAAAACTTATTCTCTGTCACGCCTTACTTTCGTATCCTAGATATATATAACATAAAAATTCAGGAACCAGAAATTGAAAGCATTGTTTTCAGACACAAGAATATGAAGCCAGAGTAACTTAAATACAACTGTAGCTTTTGGGGGTGGTGATGTACGGTAGAAAGCACTAACCCCACGAACCCTCTACACCTTGTTCTGAAAGTTGTCACTCTTTCAGCGGAGATGGTTGAACAGTTTCTGAACCGCTGCAGTTTACAGCCTGGTACGTTAGCATAAACTGACATCCATGTTAGTTTATCTTAATATGCCGGTCTGTAAACTGCAGTGGATCAAAAGCTGAGTCATGAACCAGCTGAGCTGTCCCTGCTGGGAAGGCAGTAATCTCTAGAGGGGTGGTAAAGCAGACAACTGGGGCCAGTACCAGTTTCAGCAATGCCGTTTTAATCCACTGTTGAGTATATCAACATGTCAGTTGCAACAAAAAATTCTGAGAAAGCCTCCTTACTGACCCACCACAGGAAAGATCAGCTTCACAGTATAGGCTTAATTCATACATGACTGTGTCATTACAGATGAAATCAGCTCATTGGAGAGTCAATTTCTTTTATTAGCTGGAGAGATTGAATCAACAAAGATGATGTTTGTTGATTTAGGGTTTGTTTGTTCTTATAAAAAGAAGCTTTGTGAAAGCAGTGGTAATAGGGGGCTGCTGTCGCAGACAGCTTGGAGCTGGGGCGGTGTACAACTGGGCTGTGTTTAACACACATCCTCGAGTGACTTAGCTATATTGGGACCTTTCCCATGAACTGAACCTGTTTGTGACAAGGCAGGTTTTGAGCTATGCGTTTCTTGGAACTGTGTAAGTATGGAATTTATAAGACTCAACAGCTCCACAGGGAGTTAATGTAAATAGGAATCTGGGAGATTAGATAAATTAATAGAAGTTACATGATTTAATTAATGAAGAAATGTAAGCATCACTTAAAGCAGACCTGAGGAAAAATGACATATTTAAAAATATTTAAGTTTAAAATACGTAGATATGTTTTGCAATAATATAATATCTTAGTGTTACTAGTAATTGTGATGGAAGAAATGGCACCCCTCACAACAAACACAGTCTAGAAATATACAAATTCAGACCCAATACCATCCTACGTTGCATAGCTGTCTGCATATACAACATTCCAAAGGATGAAAAATGAAGCTAAACTATAATCATATATTAATTAAAAATGAGCTGAAGTCTGCATTTCTTCACCAGTACAGCTGCTACCTCTTGTAGTCTGTATTAAGATGCAGTTCACTTTGCAAGTTTTTTTTCTCAAAGAATATGTGAAAAGACTTTTACGAAATGTTTAGCTGAATAACTTTTCGTAGCTATCAAAATGCAAACTTTATATTGGAGTCATCTAGGCCTGGGTAATATTGCTGTGATTTAGTGGCTGAAAACAGCGAAACCAACTCAGATGACTAGATGCATTCAGTAGCTTTCAGTTAAATGTCATAATACACATGTTCTCTAACAACGGTCAACATAGCTTTTCATAGTCAGTGTGACATGAGTTGAATTTTAATTATTAATTTGAACTTGATCAAATTTAAGCGAGAACACAGTGCATATGTTAAAAATTTATTTATGAACTGAAAGATTCTAATAATTAGTGCTTACTGTATATATTAAGTATGTATTATTCCCCTGTATTTCAGTGTTCAAAAGGATCCTGAAACAAAAGATATACGTATTATTTCTACAGTCTTCAGAGTGTCCGCATATGTAAGTATTAATAATTTTAGTACAGGATTTTACTGGACGTCACATGCATAACATGAAAATAATGAATTGACATTTACACAAAGAAAGCATAATATTCCATTTTTAAGGGTTTATTTTTCCATAGTTGTTGTCATTTTGTATTCATGAACTCTTTCCCTCATCTCATCCTGCTTTCTCGTCTTCTTTACTAACTCTTCATCAACAACCACCAACTAAAGTTTTATTTGGTAGCTCACTAAAAATAGGTTTACTGGATTACACTTGAAGTCATAATAGTCATCCAGAAACTAGTTTATGAAAAAAACATATCTTTAGGTCTGAGTAATTCTGGTTTTAGATCTACTCGAGATAGCAGTAAGGATTAAGAATCCGCTCTTGACTTTGTATAGTTCTGTTTTTAGAAACTTTGCTGGAGCTTTCCAAATAGCTTGTAGTGCATCTGTTTCTGTAAAGACTGCAAGAAGTTTAGTACACAGAAAGCTGGGGTGGTGAGATGACTGCTGACCTCTTTTCCCCTCCCTTGTCAAGTCTCATTCCTATCTGTTTCTCTTGCAAAATCACACATTTACCATCAAGATAAGTTTGAGAACTGGCTGCATGTTTACTAGATTCAGCATATCTGTCATTTAGTTGTTACAGTAGGATGAACTACTCCAAATTCTTCTTGAGTAACCAGAATATGTAATAATTAAATGTCAGATAATGTACCCACTTTCAAAAGAACTAGCTGATGTCATTTCAGACTGCACAAACTTCCCTGTAAGCTGCCAATAGCCCAGCTGTTCATCTGCGGGTCATCATCTTTTAAGTACCATGCGTGATTCATAAAGGCTTTTGAAAGGTTTTTGAAAATAAGCACTTTATGGGTGTTTCAAAATGTAGCTCTCTACTAGACTGCAAACTGTAATAAAAATAAGATAAAAAAAGCAAAACCCTGATAACTTGATGTTCTACTGTTATTACTGTTTCCTCCCCATCTCTGAATCAAGCGCATGGATGTGAACTTTGCAGATTTCTGTGTTTAGGTAGATGCATGGTATTTAAGAGTTCCCCTAACTGTCTTTGCCATACACTAAATATCATTAGTATTTTAAAAAAAAAGACAAAATTTGGCAACTTTTTGAAAACAAAAAAAGTGGATGGATGAAAGAAAATCCAGTGTAAATACAGAGCAGGCTATCCTCCCTATAGCTTTGGGGGGAAATCGGGCTTTACTGCACATTCTGAAAATTTGTAAAGTGAAGGAGAATTCTTAAATTCTGGTTTCCATTAAAGAACAACCTGAAGAATTTTCTCTCGGAATAGAGAAAGGCTTAAACGGGTCTGCCTAATTTGTTTGTTAGCTATGTGGATCAAAACTCTTTGAACTCTACTTGGAAATTACAGGAAGGGCTCCTACTGGAGCACAAATGTCTTGTGCTTGTGATGAAAAGTTTCTCTCAAGGAGATAACTACCTTTCTGCAGTAGATTTAGTTTCTGAGCTCACGTGGTAAATAACCGTAGAGTGTGTTATTATAATCTTAATGTTGAGCTGACAATTTTTAAGCCGTGTTTTCTTGGTTTATATCTGAATGAAATGGACATACTCTCTTAGCCTGATACAAGTAAAAAAAAAAGCTGTTCTGGTAAAAGTGACTTGAAGAGCATCTGAGAAGTTAGAACAACACACATTTCTGCAAGCTGGATTAATACGTGGACAAATAAATACACTTGTATATTTGCACAAGTACAAATGGAATCAGGAATTAAGAACTTTATGTAACACCATACTGACACCATCCATTGGTTTTTAAGCTGTGGCTAAGAAGCCCTTGTTTCGGAAACAATATCTAAAAAACCACACTATTAGAGATGTAAATATTTCAAGGCATTAAGGTGTAGTTATACGTGTCTGTAGATCTGTTTA
This sequence comes from Dromas ardeola, assembly GCA_013398915.1. NCBI lineage: Eukaryota > Metazoa > Chordata > Aves > Charadriiformes > Dromadidae > Dromas > Dromas ardeola. The sequence goes on along the minus strand of VYZM01002437.1, from coordinate 2,980 downwards.
GCATCAAAACTCCATATACCTGGGCATCACAAATAATACCCTTGAGAGTTTTGGGGCTTGCACATAATGAAACGTTGTTACAGCTGAAGTATTTGGATGCCAACCCGCATTTTAGAACTTTCTTTACCTGAACCCTAACTGTGGCAGTGTTAGAAATCGGTGTAATGCACAGTTTATTCAAAAAGTATTTCTAAAAAAATTGTTGATTAAATGATGCAGTTTTGAGAGATATTCATCAGTATCTTTATTTCTGTATTATGCTATGCATTATGCTATGCATATCTACTCTTAAATCATCAGCTGATTATGTGCATTCCTACAAGGAAAAAATAAAATGATCCTACTCCAACATCAGTAAATCAATTGTTACACCCCCTGCACGTCCGAAGTCCACACTGCAGATGGAATTGGTATGATTCTGAATTCGTGTACATGCACCCTGTTGCTCTAAAAACCAGGGTAAGCCTGTGTAAATTCCAGAGGCTTTCTGCTCAAGTATTTTAGGGCTTTTATGACCTCTTTTACTAATTAAAATAAATTTAAGAACCCCTTTAATTTAATTAGATTTTATTTATTATATTCCTGGTACCAGGTTTGGTATATTCTGGAATTTCTTGAAATGTCTCATCACCAAAACTTAACTTGTTTTTCTTCTTGAGCTGTTGAACAAATTTTGTGTGCCAACGCTGCCTTCAAACAGTCAAAACCTCAACTGACATTGGTCGATTCCATAAGGACTGCAGGAACGGGATCTTCAGTAGCAATGGGAAAAAATGTTTAACTAGCAATCACATGTTGATGCTGGTCTTCTCTTGCTTTTCTTTGGTTTCGTGCATGAGTTTAGGTTATCTTTGGATCAAACTCCAAAGGCATTGTGATGCTGCATACTGTAAAATCTTAAAGTTTGCTCTCCTTACTGCAATTGAGAATACAGTGTTTGATACACACGTATCCCTAAAAACCACCTGGAGTGAGCTAGGCTTCTTAAAATTGGAGCTACGGAGCTTGTATGCTGCGTTGCTTAAAAATAGAATGCTATTTTTAGCTTGCGGCATTTGACTACCATCGGAAAATGCTGTGAATAAACGTTATCAAACGTCTGCCTGTCTTAAACAATGCTTTTATGGTGGTGCTTATCTTAATTTAAGATTTACGGTCTGGAATAATCCACCAAAAGAAGACACCAGAACATATAGTATCCAAAGAAGATATAGTTCATCCTCTTTGAAATAGCAGGAGAGAAAATGGGGTGCCAGTAACAGCTACTGGATAAAATTCACAAATGCTCCTTGGAGCAGAAATCGGAACCCAGACCTTTTCCTTCTAGGCTGACTGCCCTAACCACTGAGGGAGATTACCGTTTTCATGTTTCCTTGGTCCAAAAAAAGGTGGATTATTTTATGCAAAGGAAGACAGCTTCAACGAAAGAACGTGAGAGATGTGCCTCTAATCTGGAATAGTCTGTAGTCCAGGAGTTTAAAATTTTCTTGGAGAAAATGGACAATAAATGCAATACAGCAATTTCCCTCAGGTAAAAAAGTGGAACAGAACCTACTTCTCATCAACTCTTGTATAAAGGTGTTGGGGAGCAGGAGGAAACTGTTCTGTGATTGAAAGGAAAGGAGGTGTCAGCTACATATTTGTTATCTTTTGGACGTTCAACTATTAGACTGAATGAATAAAAAAACCACCAACCCTCCAAAAATCCCCCTACCTGGTTTCTGGATCCCTGCTGGATTTGAAGCGCCCGTCAGGCTGTGCCGCCCCGCCAGCGCTGAAGCTTTTCTTGAGGCGGGCAGAGGGAGGGCGTTAATGGCAGGGCCCGGTTCTGGGGCTGGTTGTCACCTGAACCTGTGTTTCCAGAATGAGGATTTGGGAGCTCAGTGCCTGCACTCCCTTCAAACCCCTTCTGAGGACTGGCACACAACATGTTTTCAGCAACAGTTGGAAGTTGTTAATGAGAGCTGCGGGGAGGGTTTTCCTTAAATGCAAATATTTGAAACTGAACAAATGCATTAGCGAATGTTAAGTGAAAAAGAATTACTGATAGCACGGCTTTATGTATTGAGTCCCTAATTTTTTTCTGTTTCAAATGAAACGATTGGACCATTGTATGTTTAATCATCTGTATTTTAGGCTCTAATTGTGTAAACACACGCTTACATATTTAATTTTACATTTTATATTACTACTCCATTTACCTCAAGGTTATTGGAACTATTCCGACAGAACTACGGTGCGTTTTGTAGTGTCAGGATCCTCACGGAGACGTAACACTGCTTAAATAAACTACGGTGTATTTATTCTATCTTTTGCCATGAAATAAACTGTTACAACTGGAACAAAATGATGCATTTCACTCAGGTTTTTATGAATTCTCTTATAGGTATCCATGTTGTCGCTAATACCGGTTGTTTTATTTTATTTCCTCTCAGGATGCCCATGGCCTGTGTTACCCTTCAAGCCAAAGGCACCAGCAGACTTTTGCCTACTTGACCGTGGATCCCTGCAGGCGACACGTCCACGTTCTGTACCACTGTTTTGGCACAAGTTTATCTACCAGCTCGTTATAAACCTGGCTGTCCTCTGGCTTTATCCCGGGGGCGGCCTCCCCACGGCACTGATTCGGGCAGAAGCTGACGAGATTTCTTAGGAGGAAGGATGCGCCTCCGTGACAGCCTCCGCATGGCTCCGCGCTCACATACATGTTACTGGGTGTTTTTTTTAATTAGTTTTCCTGTATTTAAAAGGCACACTTCTTGAAGCTCTTCTCTTGGCAGTTTTGTCCCCCCCTTCCCTCACACGTTTTATCTAATAAAAGGTATTTCTCTGAATGTCTCGTTATGAACCCGCTTTTCAGATCCACGACGCATATATGCCGGGGGAGGCTCTGGACTCACTGAACTGTCTGCGGGATGGGGAAAAAAGTGCGTCAGGCGCCCCGGCCCGCACCGACCGACCTCCGGCCCTCCCCTCCCTC
>VYZM01002436.1:4606-43380 GCA_013398915.1 Dromas ardeola | reverse complement strand
ATGATAGGTCTTGTTGCCACAGAAACCTCTTTTAAAGAGCAGATTGCTTAACGTATTCCAAGTAGAATTTTGCTTTGTATCCAAGTTTCTTTTGTTCAGTGAAATACATGTATACGTACAGTTTGGGTATGGGATGAGTTCTTAGAGCTTCAGCCACTTGACTAAAGGAGAAAATGAGGTAACTAGTTCATTGTTTTTTTTAGCTTCTTTTCAGCTTTTTATGGCAACTTAGTTGTCTAAAGAATTTTTCTGTGAAAGGAACTGTCTAGTGGCAGATGTTAAGTGTTTTAGAAATCATTGGTAGCAAGTGAGGGGCAGTGTAAAGGAAAGTCAAACTCCTTCAAAAGTGATGGTGTTGGGGTGAAAAAACAGATTTAGATATTGAGCAGTTTCATAGGACTGTCGTCTTCAGAAGCATGGGTGGCACCCCATGCTAAAGCCTCTCTAAATCCTATTGTGGATGTGGAATGGAAAATGTTAGAGACAAGGTGAATTATCAGTGAAAGGCAGATCACAAATTACGTTATACAGAGAAGTGCTTCATGTCCACCTATCTTGCAGAACTGAAATAATTTACTGGGTGTTTTTAGTGAAATAAATTAAGTGTGGGTAAAGTCCCATGAGATCTCATCTGAAATGTTCCAAGAATAAATGTCACTCTTTAGACTTATCATTTTTCATGCATTCTGCCATTATCTCATTTTTATTACTTTCCTACTTTTAAGCAGCACTTACACCACTACTTTCAGTAGTGGTAGTGAGCTGATTATTGATGAAGTGAATCTTGATTTTTCTTGCTAAGTGGTTCCAAATCTTTTTGGAGATTCCATTGTCATTTGTATTAGTCAGATCTTTAAGGTGAAAGTTTAGCCTTTTCAATACTGCCATCGTGAGTTTGTATTTAACATTCACATTTATAAATTAAAATAAGTGTGTAGGAATATGCTTTTGTCAGCAAGATTTGTTGAACGTGCTTTTGTGTGACTAGCATCTGCTAGGATTTATCTGATTTTTACTTTTCCTCTAATACCTATCGGTCCTCAAATAGGCAAAAGAGTTTCCAGCTGCAGAACTCCAAGACTCCAGCCTTCAATTCCTCTCTATCTACAGAGGTTCCCGTGAACAAAGGACATTTCTTTTGCTAACTTCGTTATAATACAAGTCCTGTTAGGTGTGTGTGGTTTTTGGTTTTTTTTTTGTCTTCACATAGGGAGTGAAATAATTATGTCTTGGCAAAATTTGTAAGTGACATTGAGGACCAACTTATGATAATATTATGTCTTTCCTTCCATCAGTCTTCCATTTTATATTTCTCTAGTTCATTTTCAGGCTTCCTTTAGATGGCAGTGGACATATAGATGGTATTGTGGTATCAGCCCATAGCAAGTGCAATTTACATTAAGCCTCTTGAATCAGTGAATTCAATTCAACGAGAATTAGGAACCCCAGTTTAACTTGTATACCTAGAAACTGTAGGGAGCTGTCATTAAATAAAACTCATTATAATAGAATATAATAAAGCATAACTTAAGTGCGATACTCATATTTAGCACTTTCACATTTTCTGGGTGTTTTTAAATCTGTTATTTTGGTTTAAGCTGTTGCTGTGCCTGTGTTTGCATCCATTAGAAACTGTAAATGCATTTAAAAGAGTTCCAAGGAACACAAGGGAGTCTAACAACTTTCTGGGTGGTTGTGAGGGGAATAGTTTTGTTTGGAAGGTGAAGAGGAAGACTTGCTATTTGTTGGAATTAATTGTTTTATATGCTGTTCCCTACTTTGTCATTGAGGCAGTTCTCTGCTTTTCTTGTCTTTGCCACGACTGTGGTAAATGTTAACGGTCTGACTTTGAAATTGCAGAAATGATGTGGAGCTGATTATGCCTCTTTTTTTTTCTTTTTTTTTTTTTATGATCCCTACTATAGTTCCAATGGATTTTTCTGTTATATGGTACCTCAACTTTCAAAAATTACGCACATGATTTTGACTTATTTTTTGTTTTGAAAAATGCATAGTCCATGATTATGCAGTTCTTCTAGAAAATGAAGAAGACTTGTAGGCTGCATAATTTCCAAAGTACCTCACATGTGCTTCTTAAAAAGTGATCACTTAATCTACTTAGCTTCCATGGAAACAAGGAGAAATTAAAGAATGTGGTGGCTCTTTGATAGGTGTTAGGCATGGTAATAGTCTTGTCTGCCTACCTTTTTGGCAAAATTGGGGTGCTTTGAATAGAATAAATAACTGAATTCTGCTTATCATTGAAAAGCAACAGTTACTTTATTTTTAATCAGTCTCCATTCAAAGGGTACTCCATGAAGGGAGATTCTGTCCTGTTGTAGCAAACTTTTTATGCATGATTGAAGAGACTGCATCTACCACATTATGCACATCAATAAATATCACATTCATTTAAAAAATCTCAACAGCACAAGTTAAAGTTGCAATAAATATTCTGGCAGTAGCTTTGATATCTACTTTCTCCCCGTAAACCATTAAAAAGAATAATGACTTAATTGCTAGTAGTCTGCCACATAACAAAATTCTAACTATGAAATCTAAGTGACCCTTATCTGATAACTGCTTAGCTTTCTCTCAGATTTTTACAATCTTTAATACTTATTTTTTGATAAAAATATCAGACAAAATCTGGACCATAAAAAACATATAAAAACCCCAAAGATTGATTTTATCTGAATGTCATTCCTTTGCAGCTCTTATTAGATTACTAATACATTTTATGTTACCATAAGCGTACACAATCCTAACTGAATAAGTGTTTTGAAAGCAAAACAGTTTCTTCATTAAATATCTGTCATAAAGAAAACAACTACTTTTGAATGTGTGGGATTTGCTGTGTGCTTACTCTCTTAAAATTTAGATGTTTCTAAAATAAAAGTATCGTTCATGATTTTTTTAAAAAAATATTTCAGTCTAGAAAATTTAGCTCAAATGTAGTTAATATTTTAAAATCTGACTGAGTCCATAATTACAGTTTTGAGGTATTTGAAGTGACCTCTTCATTTAATGAAGAACTATCTCATATACCCAGTAATATTTTTAAATTTTTAATTTTTAAATTTTAAAAGTCAGAGTTGTTTACATAGGAAGAAAGCATGAATCAGAAACGTGTTTAGTCTCTCAAGACTTGTATCTTATTTTGGCACCTGGATGGATGGTGTTTGAGAGAAGCACTAGCGTAAGTCCCAGTAGTCCTTTTCCACTGTGCCAGAAATAGGATTTATCCAGAAGCTGTTTAATATTAGGTCTGTGGTTCAGTCTGTGCTGTAGTAGTTAATTTTCAAAAACTACTAATGTAACATAGTATGATGGAGGTGGAAAGTTTATCTAAACAATATGTTGTATTTTTTCCTTTTGCTTAAGCCTAGGCATGCAGTGGATTGAATTCGAGAACCGTGGGGTTGGGGTTTTTTGGAGGGTAGTCTTTTTGCAAAGTCAGTTTTCAAAAATTAGGAAGTGTCAGAATGTAAGCTATCGGTGAAAGCATAATTCAGCCTCTGTGTGGACGTTCATTATCATACAGTCTTTAATTACACAGTCACTCAGTATTTCCCTTAGGCTCCCTGCCTCGTTCATTGCATTGGATGAATGGTGCCTGGGAAGTGTAGCAGCTGTTTAATACTTTTAACCTCATCATTCAAGTGTTGGCCTTTGCCTTATTTACTGCACACTCTTTAAAGCCTGCAACAAATACACAACAATTCTATCTCGGTTTTAGCATATATGTGAGCTTATTTTCTAGTCTTTTTTTCCACTTCAAGATTAAAAAAAAAAAATAAATCACTATCATCCTACTGTTAGAGGTGAAGAAAATGGGATGGGTTAAATCTGAACTTATTAATGAACCAGTGGCAAAACTACTGTTGGAACGTCTTACTTCATGATACACGACTTGGGCTTTATTGCTGCTAACCAGCCTGTGATTTTAGGTGATTGTTGACCTGACGCATTACATCTCTCGCTTTCCTGATATCTCTGATTGCTTCCACTTTTTACTTATCAGGTACCAGGATCTCAACCTGGACACACCAGAAATTAAACTTATATAGGAAGTGGCCAGATGTTAAAATTGTGTTTTTTCGTTCTCTCCAGGCGTTGTTATTACCCGTCTAATGAGACTAGCATATAGAACGCATCACGGACTGCAACTTCTTATATTCTTTCCATCATATTTTTAACTTCAGCAGCATGCTCTTGTCTTCAGGTAGCTCAGCTGACATTTTACTCATGGTACTTTTTCTTCTGTGTTGGCAGTATCTCAAAAATTGACATCTCAAGCTTATTTATAAACATAGTCCAACTTTTTGAACTAGAGTAACTGACATAAATAAAACTAAGTTCATCCACAAAACCAGTATTTGAGCAACTGCGATGAATAAATTTACTCCATCAACATTTTTCCCTTCAGTAACTTTTTCTGACTTCTTTTGTTTAACAGATTTAACACCTAATTGTCAATATACTGTTCTCCCTGCCTAGCACTATTCCGTAGGATCAAAGGTATTTTACTTTCTGCATTTATGTGTATTACAGGTATCTGTTATACTACCTGTATGCTTATTTCTCAGACTGAGTTTATAGCTGTATAAGGAAGGAGTAACATATTGTCCTAACCTTATTTCCATATGCTTAACAGCTTGTTGATTGGACATGTGTCAGACTGGGGGAGGAGGGGAAATATAATAGGAGAAAAATGCATTTAAAATTCAATCAATTTTATCAAGGAAACAAAAAAGCCTCTATGAAGAAAAACTTATTCAGCATATTAGACTACATATAGTCATTAAAATCTGAGTCTTCCCTAAGCTGTCTGTGGTTGAAGTTAATAAGTTCACTTCTCCAGAGTAAGAAAGGGCCATACAAATTTCATCACTGCTATTATGCCATCTCAGGATCAATAAATCTTCTAGTTGGACCACAGCGACCTGTTGAAGATTATTCTTTTTTGTTTATTTTTCCCCAAACTCTTTCAGTTGCTTTTCCAAAATCTGCTTTGCCTTTGGCCTTAGACCATCAAAATACAATACCATTACAATAAGGTTAATTAAGTCTTTAAGTCATCTGCTTTTTTCTTAATGGCCTTCCTATCTGTTAGGTTTAGCTGTGATTGTGAACAACTTTATGTCAACTCCATCATTTCTCCCCTTACACATCTAATGCTTTATTCATCATTGGTAAAAGGAATTCTCTTGCACTATCTGAGATTACTGACCACTGTAGACTTGGAGTTTTTTGATAGCTGCTCACTTTTTAAGAGCTATCTTTTAAGAGCACAGGAGCAGGCAATTCCAAAGTGTCAGAAGTCAAGCAAGTGAGGCAGAAGGCTGGCTTGGATGAGCAGGGATCTTTTTGTAGAATTTAGGCAAAAAAGGAAAGTGTATGGATATTGGAAGCAAGGACAGGTGACACAAGAGGATTACAGAGATGCTGTTTGTCACTGCAGGGAGAAAATCCATGGGGCCAAACCTCAATTAGAGTTCAAGCTGGCCAGCACTGTGAAGGACAAAAAAAAGGGCTTTTAAAAATATGTTAGCAGCAAAAGGAGGATCTGAGATACCATTAGTCCATTACTTCGTGAGGTTGGTCACCTCACAAACAGACAGACAAAGCAGAGACATTTAATGCCTTCTTTGCCTCTGTCTTTAACACCAGTGATGGGCCCTGGGACCCTCAGAGTCCTCTGTTAGAAGACTGTGACTGGGGGGATGATAAACTCCCAGCTGACTCAGAACTTGTTTGAGACTTGCTGCTTCAGCGGGATGTGTATAAGCCTATGGGGCCCGATGGGATTCATCCTAGAGTCCTGAAAGAGTAGGCTGATGTTATCACGGGACATGTCTCCGTTATTTTTCAATAGTCTTGGGAGTCTGGAGAGGTCCCAGTTGACTGGATGCTGGTAAATACTGTCCTAATTTTCGATAGGAGTAAGGAGGAAGACCCTGGTAATTACAGGCCTGTCAGTCTCACTTCAGTGCCTGGAAAAATTTCAGAGAAGGTTGTTCTGGGACTTACTGAAAAACACTTGAGAGACAATGCAGTTATTGGTCATAGCCAACACGGATTCATGAGGGAAAAATCCTGTGTAACTAACTTAATTTCCCTTTATGACAAGGTAACCCATCTAGTTGACCAAGGGCAGCCAGTAGATGTGGTGTTTTTTATTTTAGCAAAGCTTTTGATACTGTCTCTCACAGTATCCTTCTGGACAAAATGTCCAGCATACAGCTAGGTAAGTCCATAATATGTTGGATGAACAATTGGCTGATGGGTTGGGCTCAAAGGGTTATAGTAAATGGGGTTCCATTAGGCTGGTGGACAGTCACCAGTCAAGAATATGGATTTTATCATGTAGTGATATATTACTGCAACACGCAGTCTTAAGGAAATCTCATTATTAAGTGATATTTTTAATCTCTGTTTGCTTCCCTACACTTCATGGGGTAGCATAATCAATTTGCACCTCTTTCTACTTAAAAAAATACTACTTATAAAGTAGTTATCCTGGGCTGTTAGCTGCCTTACCCCTGAAAATGGTCATTTTTTTATAGATTAAAAGCCCTTCCTTCCAAATATCTAACATGGAAAATGTGCATTAAATCCTGTTCTCCTCAGTACCCTGTAAACACACAGCATCACATGAGTTGTTTGAAATCCCTAACAATGTTAATGAGATTTATATCCACAAGGTTTTATCTTACTGTTTATATTACAAAACTGTACTCTTCTGCTAGGCTTTTTGTTGGGGGAAATTTTCAGTACAGTAATATCTACAATACAATAATACAGATCTCTGAGCAATTTTCTAGATCTCAGATTTGTAGACCAGGAGATTTCTGGATGGTGATGACTTTTTTAGTTATTTTACCTGTGAAAAAGAATAACAACTGGATTTATTTATTCTTTTTTTTTTCTAAAGAAATTAATGAGGTTTAATTATATTTCAATGAATTTTTAGGTGTATGTTCTAAGCAAGTGTTGACCATTTATTTCCCTTAGTAACTGGCGAAGATGTTTTTCACTATCTTTTACTATTTAAGTAGGGACAGGAGCTATTTCACTGATGACTTTTCATAGCTGAAGAGTTTTCAATAGGTGTGACAAAACTCAGGTAGAGTGATGGAAGAAATTATAAAAATAATATACTGTAATCAGGGAATGGACTTTATTTCACAGTAGTTCTTTGTATTCTGGTGATTTTTTATTTTATACATTTTTAAACAGCGAAATATGACAACATATTTTTGGACATTAGTAGAAAATGTAGCAGAGAAGTGTAAAAAAATTGTGTGGTAGTTTGATTTTTTTGTGGTTATTATGTCATAATTAGAGCAGTAGATGTGATACTCTAACATGATATATTAGTCTTTTGGAATAGCATAAGCTTTCACGTGGCTATGGGAACATTTTTACATTGGTTATGAGGATGCATTGATAAGACATTTATGAGCTGGACTGTTCTGTGGTTCTATTGGTGTTCGATGCTACTGTGATTTTGATAATACTCTTCAGGTAGATATGATGCATGTGTAAAAAAAAAATATAATTGGAATATCATTTAATGAAAAAATTTTGAAAAGTCTTATTTTGATAACATCAAAGGAAATAAACATTACATGAAACAATATAAAAAGGTTTTATTTTAAAAATGGTGTTAATATTTCACATGATGATGCCTTTGTCTTTTACTAGCTGTGTTGTTTTATGAAGTCAATAAAGTTTTGAAGGCCAGAACAACTGCTTTATAAGGTGCTCTTTTGATGCACTTTTATGCTTAATTTTGTGTCCTTTATTTGCTGTAGTAAAGCTGCGATTAAAAAAAAAATTCATAATCATCAAACCAAGTGTTAATAGAATCCTATCCATGTGTTTCAGGATGCTCTCAGTATTTGGTTTTTGTTAGATGTTTGGGTTTTGTGTAATGACATGTTAATTTTCCTCTTAAATTCCTATATGCATGGAAATTCCTGCATTATTTTTACTTAAATAATAATAAGCCATACAGTTTATTTCTTTTTTCCCCTCTTTTTTTTTCTCCCCTCTAAAACTGATGTACTTCTTCAGTTTTGGGGGAAACTAGCTTTAGCTTTAGCCTTTGAGAAAAGGAGGGAATGACAAACTCTGATTAAATGAGCTTATGAGGAGATCAGGAGAGTTGCAAATTGATGGTATGTTCAAGGTCCAGTTCCAAGAGAATCCATTATTTCTTTTGCACTGGACTGAGATTAGCTGGAAAAATCTCATAGTTCCTTTGTCCATGGGATTAAACCCCACTTATTCCAGATGAATAATAAAGAATTGTAGTACCACAGGACATGCTACAAACTCTTTCAGAGGTTGACAGATTACCAGTCTGGGTTTTTCAGTAGTCCTAAACTGTTCTTCTCTGTTATTTTGCAGAGCTGAGAGATGGGCAGGTGACAGTCAGAGAAAGGGATAGCTAGCAAAAGAAAAAAGTATGGTAAATCTTTTGTCTGCTACAAAGGGGTGAATGAGATAGACAAAGAGAAGAGCAAAAAACAAACAGGTGAAAACAAAGTAATAATTTCTTCTGAGAGTAACAGAGGTTTAGAAGTAGCGTATCTGAGAGGCAATAATGGGGTCCGTGTCCTTGTGGTGAGCACAGACACTTGAAGGAAAGGTGTGGGAAGAATTGTATGAATGCCTAGACATGATTTTCTTCCAATCACACCCTTTTACATAACAAGTACAAAATATGCTCTTTCCCCATATCAAAGTATCAAGGAAGCAATCTGTTCAACACAGATATGGTGCTACATCAAGGAGAAATAACCTACAATATAACAGATGACATAAAGAGGATGTGCTGATATATGAGACAGAGGAAAAGACAAATATCAAATATTTCTGTCTTGTTTCCACATATTCCTTTTACTAAGTACATATGTCACCAATTTGATTATCACATTTGTATATTTAAACCATTTGGCCTCTCGGGACCACTGATTCCTGCTGTTCTTCGGATACTGTGCCCTGATGAACATTAAAAAGGACACTTTATCAAAGTGATTCATAAATTACTTCACAGTGTTATTTTCTTCCATCAAATTGATACATATGGACACAGTTTGGCAATGTTCATTGCAAAGACCTGCCCTCCCACCTCGTTGCAGCAATTGTAAATAAGAATTGCAAATAGCAAACAAAACCATGACAAAGTTGCTGCTTGTTAGGTTTTTGTTCTTTAGACCTGATCAGTTGCATGGTTTGCTTTTTTTTTTTTTTTTTTTTACGCTCCTGATTTTGAATCAGAGACCTGGTGTTTAAATAAGATTGGTGTTTGTATTTTGAATTGAAAAATAGGTTATTTTTTAAATACAGTGATAGGAATGCTGGTTTCCTTAGTAATTTCTTTAGAAAAACAAATGTCATCTAAGAACATAAAATAACTAATTTGTTTAATAAAAATCTTATTCCAATGATTGGATGAAATTTAAAAACATCTTACTGTATTTTCGAGTAAATTCTAAAAGTATGTTATCACTTAATTATTTCTGTTGTGTTAGACTGGTTTACAATGTTCACATGTGATAAAGGGTGTATTCAAACTGAATATGATCTACCTACTCCTGTTTCTCTCCAGGCATTTTTTTTGCAGCTTCTCAGTTAAAATTGATGCTTTCTGTCCATAATAGATTCTTACTTGTACCCTATAACTCACTTCTCATCACTGTTTTGTTTTGGTTTTTAGTGTATCTCTGTCCTGAACCTTGCTGGAGCAAGGCTCTGGGCTTGAGTCTAGGGTAAAAATACAGCTCTAACATTGAAAGGAGACATCCTTTGTTATTAACCACTGAAGTGTGCATGAAAGCAGACTATTTCTTGCTGCTTTACTATTTTCTGCAGCATATGCTTGTTTCTACTCTGTATTCACAAAACTTCATAATAAATTTATTAACGATACACGCTCCATCATACTTAAGTATGCTAACCAGGGTGAAACACTGAATAAGGTTGGGAACACTGGCACTGAAATATGTTAATCACAGACAAATGTTTCACCTGTGGTTTTCAGATGAAGCCCTACAATTATTTTCTAGAATTACATTGAAGTCCAAGAATATTTTAAGTCCAAGAACCTTTATGTGAAAGTTTTGATTACTTAAGGACTATTAATAAACTTCTTTAAAATCAAATATAAATTTATTGCAAAATCATAATTTGTGTATCATACGGAATTGCTCAGAATGTGCATAAGATGACAATCAAAATATTTACCTAGCCTTGGAACTGTTATATCACTGATGATTTATGACATCATTTATGACTGACTATGCTGATAATGACTTATCAGGATTACCAGTGATGTTTCTCCAGTATTACTGCATGAGGCAGCCACCTAGTCTGCCGACTGGACAAGTCTAATTTTCACTCAGTGTTTTTCTTTCTTGTTTATTTTACTCTTTTCTTTACTCAGCTGTCTCTTGATTTTCCTTGGTGTGGTGGTTTAACTTTGGCTGGACACCAGGTGCCCACCCAGCCACCTTGGCTCCTTGACAGGACAGGGTAAAAATAAGATGAAAAACTTGTGGCTCCAGATAAATGCAGTTTAATAAAGAAAAGAAAAGGCCGCGCATGGAAGAGAAGGAAACAAACAAAAAAATTATTCTCTACGTCCCATCAGCAGGCAGTGTCCAGCCACTTCTTGGGAAGAAGGGCCTTAGCACACATAGCGGTTGCTTTGGAAGAGAAACGCCTTAATAACAAATGCTCCCCACTTCCCCTCCTTTTTCTTGGCTTTTATGGTATGGAATATCTCTTTAGTCAGTTTGGGTCAGCCGTCCTGGCTATGTCCCCTCCCAGCCTCTGGTCCACCCCCAGCCTAATGGCCTTTGTGGGGCAGGGGGGTTGGAGACACAGCCTTGATGCTGTGCAAGCATTGCTCAGCAGTAGCCAAAACATCGATTTGTTAGTGCCACCATTCTAGCTACAGACACAAAGCACAGCACTATGAGGGCTGCTATGGGGAAAGTTGACTCCATCCCAGCCAGACCCAATACAGGTGACTGCATCGCTTATTGTTTATGTAGTGTGTCTGTCTTGTGCTGTTTTCTCCTGAGATTTTTCCAAGTCAAAACTGGGAGTAGTTATTCTGCTGCACTAGAGAATAGAAGTTGTCCCCAAGTTACACTCTTAAACAATTCTCTTTGGAGTATGTGCATCAAAGTGATAGCTAAAAGAGGATTTAATTTCTTCCTGGAAAAGAGATGTCCAGGCAAAATTTTCATCGCTCTGAAAAGTGCAAATTCATGGGGGAAGCAAGTCATTTTCTGATGCCTGTCTTACAGAAGAGAAAAATGAAGCATACTGCTGCTGGTTATTAATCACTGCAGATGAAATCATTTAACTTTTTTTTTTTTTAAAGTAAAGAATTTTTAAATGCTCTTTACAGTCTTGTAGCACTTAGTGAACATCACAGAAGCCCATCCTAAAACTTGCTTGACAGACTTTGTACTGCTTTAAGATAACATTTGATTATTTTTATTTTACATTCTGCTCTGGGTAGCTGCATAAAAATTTTATCCTGACATGCACACCTTTAATTTTAGCTTAGTGTTAGCATTATTTTACTGCTTTAATAAGATAGGTATGCTGGCCTTCAGCAGTGTAACTCCATTGTGACTAAATTCTAAGGCTGGAAAGAAGTATTATTCACCTTTATTAATCATTTAGTACATTTTTTAAAATAATCTCTGCTAACTTAGAAATATTTCTTGACTTACTGATTTTTCCTAGTGGTAGAAGAAAATCCTAGGTGTAATTTAACAAGATGCTTCTGACAACGTAGAACACCACAGAAAAATTGTAGTGAATGTCTTTCAAGCTGTTCCCTCTGAGTTTTGTTTTGTAAGCTTTCTTTCACGTTTCTTGTGAGGTTTTCAGTTTCTGCATTAGCTTAAGAGTAGAGTAGTGGCATTCTGCCGGAACAACTCTCTTTTTCAGAAAGCTTTCCAGTTCTAAGGAGATGACCTTTGTCAGCTATCTAACAATGGGCTCTTTCGAAAACAGTGCTTGGAAGAGTGGAACTATATAGTAGCAGCTGAGGTAGTGACAGAAATACTAGTTCTGACCGTCTGTGGCAAGTCGATAATCAAGCGTTGCATAATCAAATTGTCCTATAATGACAGTTAAAAGCTTTCACTAAATACAGACAGGATAAAGACAGGGTAAAAGTGCAGATTGTAAAGGCAGTGCCCTCACTAAGTCTTGCATGAGACTGGAAAGTAAACAGTAATTTTTGTCAGCTTCAGGTTGAATATCCAGCTCTGACAATGGAGGTAATTGCTGCATAATTGCTGTTTTGTTCTAAGAGTTTGTTGATTTGTTGTGGCCCAGGTGTATTACATTTGCTGGCACATCACTTGGACTAATAAATCTATAATTATCTCCAGCTACTTTGTTGGGAAAACTCATTCTATTTTCTCAGTGTGCTAGCAGAAGTGGTGGAAGGTATTTGAGATTGTTGGGCCGTCTTGTCAGGAAGTCATGCCATTTCTCTTGAATTGGGAACAGTAAGCAAGCAGCTATAGTTGCTTTCCTGAATCTACTTGTGATCTTTATCACTACTTCTACATCATCTGAGCTTCTGAGAAAGATAACAGATTTCCAAATAGCATCCAGCTTCACTTTTTCACTTGATCATCTATATTTCGTGTTATAGGTAAATGAAAATGGTAATAGTCAGATAAAAGTAATTTTTCTGGCCACCAGGCTATTCACACTGTCATTTGCTTGAATTCTTCTAACTGGGCTGTTATGTGATGTATATGCAATTTGAATAAAAGTTGTCGCATCTTCAAGTGCTTTGATGTAGTTACTCTAGATGCAAGGTTTTCTCAGTATTATTCCTTTGGATTCAAGAAAGAAGTGGCCCAGGCACATAATCAGAGCTACCAGTATTCACATTGTAGTAATACAGGGTCTAGCAATGTAAATGTTTGGCTATTTGCGATCAGTCCTTTACACAGGTTCAAAAATAGCATGTGACCCATCTGATCAGGGCGCGTTTGTAGTTCCATGACACAGGGGTTCTGCATAGTTAAACAATGGCTCTACAATTACAGCAGACCTGTGAATAACCCTTGCTGTGTCTTTATTTACAGAATAATCTTATGCACAGTCAGTGATATACCTGATTCCACACAAAGGTGAATATTCCTGTTCTTCAGCTTTGTCTCTATATATTGATGAGATCAACTCTAAGAAGATTCAGAGGTTTTAATAGTTCATTCTCTAAAGCTTCTCAAAGGTACTTTATGGCTGTAAAGTCAAATGGTGTAGCAACAGTGTCATAAGTATCCCAGCAGGTCATATCTTGATTTTTGTAAACTTGTTTTTTATTAGTGAATTTTATAAGAACAAAACTGAAGTCTCTTGTAACACTTTTTGGTAATTTTAGAATTGTAGTCTTATTACCCTTTTACATGCTTGAAGTGGAAAACACCTCTGCTGAATATAAAGGTATCCGATATACATAGCACAGAACTCCTCAGGTATGGAATTACTCTCCCTGCATTTTTATTTTAATGCACCTTCTGTTTCAGAATACAATATATTCAGGTAATCTAAGCTGTCTTTCTGATATAGCAGAATGTATGATACAACAGGATGTATGCAGCTGTGGTATTTGAGACATTCTATCTATGTACAAGCAATAAAAAGTAGCAGTGCAAACTGAAAGGCTAATGAATGGTTATAAACAGCTCTTGAATATGTTTTGAATCAGTCTGAAAGAGTGCTCTTGTTTTCTGTGATCTTAATTTATCTTATATTTCTATTTTAATAAATAGTATAATTATAATTTATATTAGAAGTTGTATAAGCTGTCAGTAAGGTTCAGTACAGGGAGGGGGTGAGGCAGAGGGAGTGAGGGGGAAAACGACAGGAAGAATAACTGATGCACTTCTATACTTTGTTAGGTGGTTATGTTCAGCAGCCTGTAGTTAATCTAGAACATTTAGTTTAAAAAGGCATTCAATCATCAGTTAAATATCTTTATAATTTAGAAGCCACATGCTTTGTTCCAGTCTTTAGTTATTTATTTTATTCTTTAAAACATTTGGTATTAAATTGAATGTATAAACACTTTGGAATTTTATACCTTTGTTTCATGCATTTAGATACTTCTTAGTCTTGCTCATGTTCAACTATGCACTAAAAGCAGATCACATGCATTTTATAGACTGAGGTTTACTTCAATACATGGATTGGAAAATTTACTCTCATCATCACTTGGACATCTCTCCAACACTTAAATATTGGAGAGATAAATACTTAAATATTTCAGACATCTTGGACACACGATCACAGTGGTGATCTTGCTGGTATTCTACATGGTGGGGAAGTATCTTTCTTAATTTTACTTAATCTTCTCCCATCCATACACAAATAATATTTTTTTCTCTAATTTGTATATTTTAACCATAATAGAGAGTGAAACAATAAAGCATATTATTGGTGAAGCTGATGCATTACTTTGATGATTCAACATTGTTTCCTAGGTAAGATAAGACCTAGTTTAATTATTCTTTATTTTACCATTTAAAAACTCTGAGCTTTAACTGGGCTGAAATTATGTGTACTCAATGGCTGTCTTACTTGAAGTGCTTATGGG
This sequence comes from Dromas ardeola, assembly GCA_013398915.1. Classification (NCBI taxonomy): domain Eukaryota; kingdom Metazoa; phylum Chordata; class Aves; order Charadriiformes; family Dromadidae; genus Dromas; species Dromas ardeola. Next base: position 28,727 of record VYZM01002436.1, on the reverse strand, counting down.
CAAATTCAAGCAGAACACTTCAGTAGCTTTGAAGAACATGGCTTCAGGAAAATACATTATTTTGTAGCCATTAAAAATAATCTGGCAACCTTTTTGATACGTTCTAGCATTCTTGCACATTGGATCAAATGGAAATTTGGCAAGGGGATGAGTATCTAACCAGATTCAGTTTGTAAATTTCCAATTTGCATAGGCTTACTCACTTGTTTAAGAGGATTTAGGTTATAGAAACTAAAATCCCTGAGAGCTTAGTCCAAGCTGTGGTCTAATCAGAGCTTCTAGCAGTACTTCTCTCTCTTCTTATTTTCTTTTTGGGGGTTGGGGGGTGGGAGCACTGCATTTCTAACTTGGAAAAAATCTACATTCAACAGATGAATTTAGGTGAAATTTAAATGCAACTCTGTGGTGGATAACCTTAGCTGGCTGCCACATATCCACCAAGCTGCTCTCACTCCTCCTACTCAGCAGGACAGGGGAAGAAAATAAGATGAAAAAACTTGTGGATTGAGATAAGGACAGGAAGATCACTCAGCAGTTACGGGCATAGGCAAAACAGACTCAACAAGGGGAAGATTAATTTGATTTATTGCCAATTAAAAATGAAATGGTGAGAAACAAAAACAAAACTAAAACCACCCCTCCAGTCCCTCTTCTTCCCGGGCTAAATTTCACTCCTTCATTCCCAGCGTGCTTCCCTGTGGTATTCTCCATAGGCTGCAGCGGAATCTCTGGTCTGACGCCTGGAGCACCTCCTCTCCTTCCTTCACTCACCTTTGCATCTGCACCTTCTCCGCTTCCTTCCCAGACCTTCATGTCTGCACCTCCTTCCCTTCCTTCACTGACCTTCATGTCTGCAGGGCTGTTTCTCTCACCTTTTTATTGCTCCTCTCTCACAGCTGCTTTGCAGCATTTTTTTACCCTCTCTTAAATGTGTTGTCACAGAGGCACTACCAGCATTGCTGATGGGCTCAGCTTCGGCCAGCAGCAGGTCCTTCTTGGAACTGGCTCTGTCCAGCATGGGGCCCTCTTCTCACAGAGGTCACCACTGCAGAACCCTGGCTACCAAAACCTTGCCATCTAAACCCAATACAAACTCACTATATGATTTTTATGGGACCAAACCCTGCTCTGTCATTTTAGAGTGAATCTGGGAATTGTCGTTTTTTTGTTTGTTTGGTGTAAGGCAGTATTTGTTCTGGGGCTTTGGGGTTGGGATTTTTTTGTGGTTTTGGTTTTCTTTTTAGTCTGCCCTTGTTTCCTTTTGAAAAGATATAGTTACCTTGTGCCAGAAGGGAATAACTGACCAAACTAGAAAGGAGCAGGATGAGGGATCATGGGACCAGAAGCCTGGGCAAGAAAGCCAGACACGTAGACAGTGTAAAGCCATTTGAAGCAAAAGCTCTGTTTAGAAATAGAGGCCTCTGAAACAGCAGTGGAATGGAAGAGATTTACCACTTAGGTAAGTGAGATACATGAGTTAAACCCTATGTAAAGAATATGTGATGAATAAATAATTTTAACATGGGTAGTAATAGTAATATACCATAATAAAATATCTTTTGTCATAACATAGTGTAATAGTGGCTAGAATGAGGAACGTAAGTCACAGGCAGGAGGATTTTGGTGGTATAGACCCCCGGAGTAGCCAGATATATTGCTGTAGTGTGCTTAGCCTCTGAGAAAATGTCAACAGACAACAGACAGATGCAGCTAGTTCATACTGAGGAACAAATATCACTATAAATTATAATTGTCAGTCTCTTGCCACATAATTCATGTTGTCTAATTCTAGTTGAGAAGTTCAGGGTGTTCCGTTGTTTCTCATAACTACTGTTTTTATCAGTTCTGCGTAGATATTTATTTCTACCGTTCATATTATTACTCCTGTGTGAGGTGGATCAACAGGCCCAAAATGTTCTATTTTGTCTTTTTTTGTTTGTTTGTTTGCTTGTTTTTTTGTTTGGTTTGGGTTTTGTTTGGGGTTTTTTTTAGGAATTTTTTTTAGGAATTGGCAACTGTTTCTCTACAGACTTTCTTTTTTGCTCTGTTCTGTAACCTTCAGGAAAGGCAAAAGCAAGTTGGAACTAATAGTCTTACAACCTGACTAGATGTTTAGCTTAGCAAAATTGGAAAGTTTTGATGACAATAAAGTTACTACCAAATTAAAACCTTGATGGTGGGGTATAGTCACACATATATGCAGAATAAGATGCAGATAACAATCATGGAATCATTCAAGGCACTGGAGGACAAGAGTTATTGATTGCCGTTAAAGAAAAGTTGCAGAGCTGGTCCATATTGAAAACATTGTCTGCCTTGAAATTGCCAGTAAGAGTAACATCAACAGATTTGAAAGGTTCTACAGATGACATACTAGCTCCAAATAAATTCACAGTTGTCAACACATGAACTCTGGATGTGTCAAGAGATAAATTCTGCATGATAGCTTCAATAGTCTTGAGTTTAGACTTCTATCTGCACACATTTACCATATAAGAAGAAAAAGGACAGCATTATTCAGAACAGAAGGGTCAACAGTGTATGTACAAGTCTGCCTGACTCCCACAGTGCCGGAAAAAAAAATCCCTTGAAATAGTTAATTTTCAATTATATGATCTTCAAAAGCATATTGACAGATGCAGATGAAGCTATTGTATCTACTAAAACATTCTATTTTCCTGAATGTTTTCTAAAGATGAGTGAAATGCGTTAGTCCAATCAACAATGACACAAATGAGTTTCCTGCTGTTGCTCATATTACTAAAGTAGTGTATTTCATGTTTTTATCATAACTTAGAATATTTTATAAACATTAAAGGACCACATTCTCTACAGTTTCAACCTCTTTATGGTGATTAACAACATGCTTGTATTTTTGTCATTTAAATCAAATTATTTAGTCTATGAAAGAAAACCATTCTTACTTTTAAATGAGAAAAACCCCATGGACTTAAATAAAGAGGATTCAGACACCGAAATTACAAACTTTATGTAACTGCTTGTAAATGGATTTTAGGCTTAATGCTATCTTAAAAATGATTTCAGACATTTCTGCATATGGCGACTATCCATTCGGATTAATTCCTTTTGACAGGCCAAGCAGTAACTGGTGGTCTAAGGGATATTCTATGTATGCTCATTGGAACAGTTCATGTAAAGGATTGCAGACTTATATAAGATTCCTTGGTATTATTTTTCCATTTATTCTTTCTTGCTAGTGCCTAGTTTCTATAGTTCCATAAAGAAAGCTAACAGACTAGTTATCTGCTATAAAAAGTTTTATTAAGGGAGAGCTGCTGAAATTGATAGATGTTTTCTCTCTTTAACAAAACTACTTTATTTTTTGAGGTGTAACTATGTGATGTAGCACTCCAGAATGTGGAATTGTGTTTCAACCTTTAAAATAAACATGTTGATAGTTGCATGGAACTTTTTTCAAATTACCCAGTGATTCAGCTTTAGTCCAGCTAAAGTCAGGTACATTTAGGAAAAGCTGGCAGGAATTTGTTAACTATGCCCAAATACAGTTCCTCCAGGATGAAGTAGCTTTGTTATTGTGAGCAAATGTAACATTCCTGCTCGCTGCCCATTCTCTAGATTCTCGACAGAGGGAAATTATCTGAAGAGGAAAGGTGTGGTTGATTCAAAGCTGTAGTGGCTGAGGAGCAAAGAGGATTGAATAGGCAAAGGGGAATATGAAGGTGTACATACACACTGCAGTTTCAAATGGACATAGTGGGAGTATAAAACATGCCTCCCCTGACATGCATCTTCTCTTCACAACAAAATTATACTGAAAAAACCTGAGTATTACTGAGATAAGGCAGAAAGAGGAAGGCCATACTGATAGGGTTTGGGGGAATAAAGTTACGCAGGAAGCAGAAATCTTTTGAGTGTAACATAGATGGGAGACAAACATTGCTGATGACTCTCACAACTTGTAGTGCAATTTTATCAAACGATAAAATTCCAGCTGTTTTTTGCAAGCAAATATGGAATTAATGAGATCCTTGGATTTAGCAATATTTGCACAGAAATATAGCAAATTCTAGAAGCAGGAGGAATTTGGAAGAAGAAAAATGGGTCTACCTATTTCTCTGACTTTGATGTGCAACAGTTCTCTAGTATTGGTACATGGTTACTGGTTTCTAGCTACTTTGTTCTCCTTCAGTCACTGTAATGCTCCCAGGGCAGAAGAATCACTGGATTAAAAAATATGTACTTATACTTAGATTGTTGATATGTTTATTGTTTCATTTAAGTTTTTATGGAAGAAAAAAAAAAAAAAACACAAAAAAACCCCAAACCACCCAAAAGCTAAAATGTTGGTGACTGAGCATATACCAATAAAGGAGTGATTAATGTTTTATTTATTCGGTACAATTACTTGAAATGAATCCAAATGCTATCAGCATCAAACCCAGAAATTTCAGATTTAATGTTAAATTAATCTGAAGTCAAAGTGAAGAATAAATTTGAGGTTAAGTTTGACAGAAAATAAAGTATTGAATTAAAAGGTGAGGTATGGAAATTAGCTTTTAGATAATCCAGGGAATTTCTTTTATACCTCTAGTGTAGTATGATAAAGAAATATGATACGGCTTTTTCTGTCTGCTTTCTACTATTGCTAGTGTTCATTTTAATACTTATAACTGTACATATTATAATGGCTACACTTCTTTCTTGTATTTTTTCCTCAAGTGGCTACTTTCTGTAATGTCCATTATGCTATTAGTTATATGTAACATAAAATCAAGAAGTGAAATTCAAAACTTATCATGACAATGATGGCTTTATCATTGACTTCAGAGGACTGAAGTATTAAGTCTACAAAATGTTCTTTATGATCTTCTTTAGAATCTTTGTATATCAAAATGTCTGTATTTATATGTTCCAGCTGCCCTGTACTTTTTAAGAATTTCTTGCTGAATTTTATGGTCTGCTCATCTGTATGGCAATTGTGATATCATAAATCTTGTAGCTAGTCATATTGAAGCCTCTGATAAATTTTTTATAAAGTCTCTGGCCTTCAAGGCCATTAACAGTCCTTTTAATTGCCTTTGAGTATTGTCTCTCTTGCATTCTCTGAATGTTCCCTGTACAAAGTTGGAGAAGTCTCTTACAGGAGTTGCCTATATTTGGGGATTTGGATATGGAGTTGACATACAATTATAATTTTCTCTTCTCTCCCTCCCCTCCCCCCACCCCAAACCAATACTTTCCTTATATTTATTTATTACTGGATTATTTATTTTATTTTTAGAAGCCAACTAGAATGGAGGGATGATGCAGATAGACTTTTTCGTTCATGTTGTGCTACTCTAATTTCATTATTAGTTTGACCCAGATAACAATTGGCCAAATGTTTTTTTTTTTCCTGCTAATAGTGTATTGTCAATGGAGTTTGCTACTATCTGATCAAACACATGAGAAACATGAAAAATTGGCTAATGTAAGGAAAACAAACCAAAAAAACAGGAGAAGGCAGTATTCTGTAGGAATCTGTGATCCCCTAAGATGATCAAATAGGTTCATCCTCAAACAGAGGTAGTTTTGGACAGAAAGACAGAGTGAGGTGTCTTGAGTATTTGTTGAATTGAATCCACATTCTTATTAATTTTATTGAAAGTTGGAAAGCGTCATCTGATCTAGTTGAAGATGTCCCTGCTTACTGCAGGGGGGTTGGACTAGATGACCTTTAAAGGTCCCTTCCAACCCAACACATTCTATGATTCTATGATAATCTGTAAAATTCATAAACAAAATCAATAAGGCAAATAAAGGATAAAAAATTGCATTAACTGTATGTTTAAATAAATTACGCAATGTTTTAAAAAACAACACAAAGTTGTTTTAATGCAACCAAATATTCTACTAAATGAATATTCTCCTGAAGCTACTAGTGATTTCTTGATGCTTTGTTTTTGAGGCAGTAAAGAAGGTTGCATTTTATACAAAGAGCTTGAAAATAGTAAGTGTTGATTAGCTAAAATATGTTTGACAGACTATGATGTGTAAGGTAACAAATAGAGTAGATATGAGTCATCTTGGGGGTTTTCTGCCTATTAAACTATATTTTCTTATTAGCTCAGGCATCAAATCAGACAGACTTGAAATCCACGTCAGTCTCAAAGCATGTACTCAGAGATAAAAGCATTCTTACATGCTCCTGTAAAATAGGACTCAAAATTGGTAACAGGGTAAGCTATTTTTCTGAGTTCTAAATACTCCTAAGCATGCTGAGAAACCTGAGTATATAGACTATTATTTCATCTGTCTTTCTCTAAGAATTTAAATATTTCTGTTTATGCTTTTGGCTGAAATTAGACTTAATGCCCCAGCTGTTTAACTTGGTGGACTTTTGAACATTCTACATGGCTTTTAACCAAAGTGAATAATGGGAGATGCCAGCAAGGTAATACCTGGTAGAATGTTATATAGAAGACATTTAAGACTTCGCAAATAACATTGTGCTACCAGAATTTTTAATTATCCTAAAGACTGTTGTCTGTAAATTTTAATATGTTCTAAAGGTTTGTGGAAAAAGTGTCATCCTGAATTAAATTCTAAAGGCAATTCCATAAAAAGAAGAAAGATACAACTTATAGTTGAGTGTATTTGAGCATTTTAATTTATTTTTTTGAACCAGTGCTGTGTTATTTCAGTTTGTATGTACAACTACTTTCTTTTTTCCAAAATATATGTACGTGAACCCCAGTTTTTGTGAACATTTATATGAACGAGAAATCCCGTGGTGCTACTGAACTGTTTGTGTGGATGGAGTTCTACAGAACAGTTCATATTCTAAACCTAAATTAAGAGAGTAACTTATTTTATTGGAGGTGCCGTTATTATATAAAGTCCCACAGGGCTCATTCATTAGCTGGACCAACTTATTGCTGGCGGAGTAGCAAATAACTCAACTTTAAAAGACAGAACATGGCACTGAATAGGAAAAGAAGGAAGTATGTGTATCCATAAAGTCTGTAAGTACCTACAATATATAATAGAACATAATTATGAAATATTTTATGCTTATAGCAAAAAAAAAGATAAATTATACAATAAAAATCATGGAGATATAACTGCTATCCCTCTGAAAAATCTATTGTCATGGAGAATAGCTTTAACTAGTTTTTCCTTATACTAAAAATGTTAAGCACTTGTGATATACATAAAATGTTACTTTCAATGCTGGCTGCCATTGTTTTACCCCAGTATTCTCAGGTTGACCTCATCTGACTTCTCCATAAGTGACTTTAACGCCATTACCCTCTCTTAATTAATGATGCTTTTTTTCTTTGTGAAATGCTCACATTCTGGCTCTTTGCTTCACGTGATCAGGAAATGAGAAGTACCCTGATGATTGGCACAATTCAGCAAGGATGTGAAGGTTATGACCGCCTACATAGCAGGGAAAAGAACAGCTGCTTCTTTTATAGATTTTTTTTTCCCCCCCATAGAATTTCACTGACTGACTCTATACCCTTGGGCGGGTGCTCTGTATAACTGAAAATCACATGACACTGGGCTTTTTGTTTTTCTGGAATCAACTTCTATCTTTTGTTCATAAAAATACTCATGCTTTAACAGTAACAGTTAATAGATAAAAATATTTCCTTTGTTTGAAGATACATATAGTAATATTTAGGAGAAGGTATCATCTGTTAGGTTATTCAAGTTGCTTTTTGTTTTGTTTACTGATCATAGCAATACCTGAGTCCTATTACATGTAAATGTGTCTAAACTTCCAACCTTTTCCCATGTAAGCTGCTAAGCATAGTCTGAAATTGGTCCGTAACTGTTTGTCTGCTATGTATCTTTAAGACTCTTTTTCTTGATTATACATATTGTGAAGACATATGGCATAGTTTACCAATTGCTTCTATTATTGATCATCCCAGCTGACACTAAGAAATATCTGCTCTTGATTCATAAGTTATTAATTTTTATTTTCCTGCTTGCTGCTTTTTGAGTGCATTTTCTCCTTATGACCTTGGTTCCTTGCGCATTGCAAGCAAAAGTTGTACAAATATATAATGGTATCTTTTCCTAGCTCTTTAATAAGCAAGACTTGCAGTGGGAACAATGTCATGACAATTTCACAACCAAATTAGATATGTAGTGTATACAGTAATGTGTATTTAAATTGTACGTACCCTCATGTTTTGTAGTGGGATTGTATAGATTTTTTCCCCATTGTCCTGCAAAATGCCAGTGTGTCAGTATATGTTGGTGAATGTAACTTTTGACATAGCAAATTCAAATATCGAACAGCCAGCTTCATTCTTTTTTAAATTACATACTGAAAGCCCGTTTCTTTTCACATACTAGTGTTTAGTTAATCCAGTATGCTTTGTTGCAAAAAATAGCATGTAATGAATTCAAATGCAATTTTACTAATGACAAAAAGCATCTAGTTTTCTGTCATATTTCTATTGATATGGTCACTGAAACAAAAAATGGGCATTATTCTAAAATGCTGTTAAAGTAAAAAGTGATTGATCTTTGCCTGGTATTTCCGTGAATTACTGTCAATTTTGAATCTCTGCTGAAGTGATGGCAAGTCTTCGGTATTGTACTTTTCCACTGTGCACCAGTGATCTCTTTCCTTTCAAAATTGTTTTCCCTTATAAGAATCACATTCTTATCCTTCATTTTCCCTTGAGTTACAGGAGAAAAAAAGATAGACAAGTTACCTCTTCAAGCCCTAACTCCAGTGCCACTGTGTCAAAATGCATTTGTGTAGTAAGTGACCATCCATTTTCCCCAAGGCCCATTTAGTCACCTCCAGAATGTGCCCGTCCTTCACAAAGACAGAGGATAAGAGAAGAAGAACACTCCTGTCTTGGTATCCCTGTACTGGTAGCTACTGTAGCTTTGGGCACTCCCTTCAGTGCATCACTGATTGGAAATCTACAGAAACTTTCAGTGAGATATACACAAAATAACAAAAGGATAATTTAAAACAAAATGAGATATTTACCTTAATTTTCTTTCTGTTTTTCTTTTATTTTTCCCATAATTTGATATGTTTTCTAGGTATTTCTTGTTAGAAAATATGTTGGCAATTATAGCTCCATTCAGTGCACTGCGACCACAAACGTCAATTTTGCATGACCAAGTTTCCAAAATAATGAATATACTAAATAGTCTTTAAAAAAAATTAGATTTCTGACATCACCAGAAATCATGCCTCCTTTTATTGATAATGTCCTTCTATGTGAAATAATTTATGAAAACAAAAATGGATTTATTGTTTTTTTCCTTCTCAAAAGCCTTAAACCTCAAAAGATCACGCCTAATTCATTATTAATACATTTAACAAACTGTATTTACGCTTAGAGGTGCTTATCTTTTTTTATAAGACTACAAAGAAAGAAAGGACTATCTAATGAAAATAATATTAGCTTAAGTGCTTTTTTTTTCTTAGGCATAAGTAGCAATACTTGTCTTTTGATCACAGATTCATAAGTCGGTTGTAGTGACCACAGGAAAAGAAAAATACATCCTAACCATCTCTTATTGTAGCCAACATGAACTGCAAATCTCGAAAAGCAGAATATATCATAAGAGAACAGAAATCAAAATGTAAAAATACAAAGTAACCAAAATATAAAATAAAATACAAAAAAATCCAAAACCCGCTAAGCAGTAAGATTACTTTTGACTGTTGAGGTACTCATGTATAATAAACTTCTTCCTAATGCTTGTACTTTGCAATATCCTGTAGAAATAGTGTTTCCACTAAAATATAACAACTTCTGCTGTGAATTGAACTTTGTTATACATGTGCATTGTATGAAAGAATGTATTATAGTTAGTGACATTTTTAGTCAAACTAAAACAAAGCAGTGGACTCTTATGTGCAGCTCTGTTGGTAGGAATTCTAGCTATGTTCCAGGACGGTAGCCTTTTAAATACTTTTAAAATTTTTAAATACCTTTTATTTCTCATCACTATTTGTTGACTCATACTGAAGTTTCCAATTTTATATTATTTTTCAAAAATTTTAATTATGGCATCACTATTTGAGCTGTTTGAAAACATACTGTTTCTTCTACTAATCGTAAGCGACCATAGAATAATTTCTGTTTATCATAAATGAATTATTTACAATGAGGGACTAGTGCAAGTTTATCAAGAAATGAGATTTTGTCAGGCTCTGAACATAACTACTTAGGCATTGTTGAAACAAATACGCAATGCAGGGAAGCTGAAACAAGAGTGGTAGAGCTAGCAGTAAAAAATGCGAATAAGAATATCATTTGCCCTCTTACCGATTTCAAACAAAGATGAAATAGTGATCTTTCCTAAAACTGTGTTATTTAAAAAGTGATTAGCTGAAAAAAGCCCAGTAAACATTTAGAGGTTTTTTTGTTTTTCTTGTCTGTTTTAAAGGAAGTTTGTTGATATTCTTTAAACAAATGTAAAAGCTATTTGCACATCAGTCAAAAAAAACCCAAACCAAAACAAAAAAAAACAACCAGAAAAATCAAAAACCAAAAAATATTTCTGTGTCTAAGGAGAACTAAGTTATGACAAAAATGTTCTGTTTCAAGTTCAGAAATGAACTGATGCTAACATGAAATTTACAGAGTATGAAAGTGGTGTAAGCAAGGCATGCAGGAAAGATTAAAGTAATAAAGGAAAGATTTGCTATAAATGTAAATGAACGTGAATGGGGTCTAGGAATGGTTTATTTAATTTAAAACAGTCATTCAAATAACATCTTGTTTAACTTAATTCTGTTTATGAAAGCAAATGAAATATAAGCCTATGGATGTAATCTCTCAAATACAGCAATCACATAGCATAAAGAAAAATATTATTATTTTTTCCAACTAACTCCTGTAAATAATTATACTCTGCCTAACAATTTTTTGAATTCAGAGTCAGTTTCTTTAAGTCTTCCAAATAGGGACGTTTGATAGAAGACAAGATGAGCAAGCTCATTTTATCAGCTTTGCTCAGCTATATATCTTTTTAAATGTGACAAAAAACATGGAAACTCTTGCTATTTACGATAAAATAATAATTAGAGAAAGCCATTGTCCCACCAGCTACATCAGAATCGTAGCCCCCAAAGAGAATAAATATAAGTAGTCTTGAAGACATTTACTGTCTAGCATATATTCTATGAGAAAACTACATTAAGTTACTTGATGTAATGACCTGTTGGAGAACTAGTTTATAGAATACATTTGTTTTCCCAAATGAAATGTGAAGCGAGTTTGGCGCTTAGAATATTACTAATTTACCAGGACAGCCTAGGGAAACATTTTGTTTCTTGAGTAGTTAAAAACTGAGTCGTTCTGTAGGTTTGACATTAACAGTCTTATCAACGTTGAAGATCGGAGGAGTGAGTGTGTGTTGTCTTTGGGATGTCTTAAGTTGTTTCTTCAGGACAGCTTTAACTTTTATTGGAGGTCTGTGTTCTGGGGTGAGTTCGAACCTGGTTTTTATCTTTTTTAAAATTATGAATTATATTCTTTTTTTCTTAGAACTGTTTGAACAAATAAATACAAATAATACAAATAAAGGAGTAAGAAATGTCGATGTTTGTTGTGCTAAATTTTGTTAGATGGTTTTGTTTTGTTAGTTTTGATTTTTCTTTAATCAAATGGAATAAGAAAGCCTTTCAAATCTCTGTGAAGACTTTTTTTAAATAATCTTCAACTCTTTTTCATTTCCTTGTTGAAATTGAATGTTCTTTATTTGCTTTTTGTCACATTTCAATTGTATTCAGAGCATTAATAGCTGAAAGCTTTGAGAAATGAGGTGTATGCTGTTGAAAATACAACCCTAGAAAAATTACTTGAGTTAATATAGAACACTTGCTGTTTGTTTGGTTTTTTCCTCATAGTCAAACTTCCAAATGTGGAAATATAAAAAAGTGGCAGCAAGACCTTTAAAGAGAAATTTTCAAACTATCATTTAGGGATATTTGTTGCTATTATTATTAGACGTGATAAATTAATTTTATTTTAAGAATTCTGTCCTTATTATAGTTAGGATCTCTCACGAAAGAAGCTTGCGATAGCTGGGATAGACAAGGAAAAAAATATTTTGTATTGAATTTCCATTACGTATGTACCATATTTTCTGTATTGGTAGATGATGAATGCATTCCTCAGTTTCATATCTTAAGCACAGCATTTTCTTCAAAAGTTTCTAAGACTTAACAGACTGTATCCAAGGGTGCTAAGAGAGCTGGTGAATCTCCTTGCAAGGCCACTTTCTATCATCTTTGACAGTTTGTTGAGCTTAGAAGAGATCCCCAAAGACTGGAAAAAAGTTGCACGATCTTCAACAAAAGCCAAAACCTTGACCTATGCAACTGCAGGCTGACCTTTATTTCAGTTCCTGGGGAAATCATGGATCAAGTCTTCTTGAAAGCCGTTTCCTGCCACGTGAAGAAATTGATTGGGAACTGCTATCATGAACCTATCAAGGGTAAATCACAACTGACCAAGCTGATTGCTCTTTTATAATAAATGACTGGATCACTGGACAAGGGGAGAGCAGTGAATGTTGCCTACCTCGGCCTTATCAAGGCTTTTTTCTCTGTTCATTCATCCAGAGTTGGACATGTGAATATAATCTCCTGACTTGGATGCAAGAATATTGTAGGAGATAAGCAGATGGGTGAAAAAAAGAAAAGAGAAGAAAAGAAAAGAGAAGAGAAGAAAAGAGAAGAAAAGAGAAGAAAAGAGAAGAGAAGAAAAGAAAAGAAAAGAAAAGAAAAGAAAAGAAAAGAAAAGAAAAGAAAAGAAAAGAAAAGAAAAGAAAAGAAAAGAAAAGAAAAGAAAAGAAAAGAAAAGAAAAGAAAAGAAAAGAAAAGAAAAGAAAAGAAACCAAAGAACCAAACCAACCAAACTACAAAAACCACCCCCACAAAAGCCAGGTTGGATGATAGGACAGAGGATAGTGGTTAATGGATCATACTGTACCAGAGGCCAGAAGCAAGAAGAGTACCACAGGAGTCTACTCGGGGATATTCTGTTTTGTCATTAACTGTGAAGAGGCTATGAAGTGCATTCTTATCAAGTTTACAGATGGCATTAAATTGGGAGAAACAGTCAATTACACTCAAGAACAGTGCTGCTATCCAGAGGGACCTATACAGGCCAGAGGAATGGGCCCACAGGAGCTCTACGAAGTACAACAAGGGCAAGTGCTAAATCCTATACCTGGGAATTTATAACTCCTGCGCACAGTAGAGGCTGGGGAGTGGCTCTTCAGAAAAGGCATTGGTGCCCCGGGGGACAGCAAGCTGAGTGTAAACCAGCAGCATGCCTTGGCAGCGGAGAAGGTCAAAAGCATCCCGGGCTGGATTAACAGGAGCACAGAATGATAGAAGTGATTATTTTCCTATACTTGGCTCTTCTTAGACTCCATCCACAATAGTCCATCCAGTTTTGAGGGACTAATTAATTGAAGTGAGTTCAGTGGAGGGCCGCCAAGGCGATCAGTGGCTTGAGCACTTGCCCTGTAAGACGAGCCTGAGGAAGCTGGGCTTTTTCAGCCTGTAGAAATAGGGTCTAATATCAGCCCGCCAGTAGATTTGAGGAGGTTATTGTGAAGACAGGGGCATGGAGGATGAGGGAACAATGGGCATCAGTTAGAACAAGAGAAGTTCAGAATATACATAAGAAAGAACTTTTTCCCATGTGGACAGCCAAGCAGTGGAATAGGTTGCCCAGACCAGTCTCCATCCTAGGAGGTTTTCGAGAGCCAATTGAATAAAGCCCTGAGCAACCTGGTCTGACCTTATAGATGAACCTGCTGTGAGCAGGAGCCTGTCCTAGAGACCTCCAAATGTCCCTTTCTGGGGGACCTCAGGAAGCGGATCAGGAAAGCCAAGACACAGCTGGAGCTGAACTTGACTAGGGACATGAAAAATAACAACAAGTGTTTCTTCAGGTACATCGGACAACAGAGTAAGATGAAAGAAACTGTACCCTCCCTGATGAGCAAAACAGGAGATCTGACTACAACCGACGTGTGGAAGGATTAGGTACTCAACAACGTTTTTCCCTCGGTTGTCACTGGCAAGTGCTGTAGCCACACCGCTCAACTCACAGAATCCAAAGGCAGAGACTGGTAGAATGAAGCCCTATGAACTTGTGAAATGCATATGGGTGAGAAATGCTTTTTAGAAGATCCCTCCATGCTCATAACTACCAGTGAAAGTTCAGGACACTATGTAATCTGAGAGAATATCATAGCTGTAACAAGTGTAGAAATGAGAGAGAATCTTAAGTTTACTGAGATAAAATGCTATTTGAGTATAGAGAAGTTATTTTTGCGTGTGTGTACATAATGTGTGTGCATATAAACATGTATATATGTATGTATATACTTATGTATAGCCTCCTTTTGACTTTGGGCAATTCTTTTTGTGTCACTATTCCCTTTTTTTTTTGTATTGTTCTTAGTTAATCAATTTCAGCTGTGTTGGAAAATGGACAGTGTTTGCACAGTGGGATGTGGCTCTGTTGCTAGTTTTAAGCACTCACTCGTGTACTACAAGGGAAATTTTGTTTAATACCATTATTGCCAAAAATTTTACAGAATAAAATAAAGTAGGAATAATTTTATTAATATCCTTTTAATTTCAAGTATTCTATTAACACAAAGAGCTCTGATTTTTCTAAGAACTTTACTTAGAATTCCCTCCTTAAGAAACTGGAGTACAGAATCAGACTCAGTGGTGTGTTTCAGCAACTGTTTTTATGTAGATGCTTTTCATTTTCTTATAATAAAGTATAGTTATTTGCTGGATTTGAGCATATATGCATGGGGAGATTATTTTATTTTTTCTGGAAATAAATTTGGTATTTATTTCAACAGAAATTGAAAAGGAAAGCTGTGGGGATCCTGGAACACCGTTGTATGGTATCAGAGAAGGGGATGGATTTTCTAACCGTGATGTTTTAAGGTTTGAGTGTCAGTTTGGATTTGAATTAATTGGAGAGAAATCTATCATTTGCCAAGAAAACAACCAGTGGTCTGCAAACATACCCATCTGTATTTGTATGTACCAAATATTTTTTCTTATTATTTTTAATGCATAACATTGTGATACATTTTTCCTTATATGTAGTAATTTGTGTGATGGATTACAGAGTTATCACAACGCAGTTAATTCCACTGACAGGATGAATTTACTTTTGTTCAGTGGTGGGTTTACCTAATGATTACACCCAAGACAGGTTCTAGAACTGCTAAAATATTTTTTTCTTATACTAGCAACTATTAAAGCGGTTGTCTTTATGTGATTATATAATGTTTTATTATTAGCTTTTTTTGTAGGATTCTGTAGATTTTATATATATGATACAGTTTTTATAGCTACTCTTTTAAGTCAATATATTTCCTTAGATTAGAAGTTGCTGAATTGTAATCAAGGGTTTAAATTATTTACGTTTTTTTCCCATGTATTATATATGAATATCTTTTAGCACTTAAATGATCATAGACAGTTATAGCTCTCTTCCAGTTACATTATACAGCATAAGTAAAACCAATGTTGTGACAAGCACTTGTAGCAACACCTTTCTTAACATTTCCACTAAAATAGCACAGATCAAATATATTCAGAGTGCAATCAGATGCTTTCATCCCTGCAACTCAATTTAATAGGGCTTAACTGAAACGGTATAACATAAAATATTATTCTGATAACAACAAAACTACTCTGTTGTCTCTTTGAGGCTAGTTAATTTCTTGTGCTGCTTCTGTGTGAACAACAAATGATAAGGGCGCTATTGACTTTCTGCCTCTTTAATGTGCTCAGTGAGAGGTCTGCTCACCTAAACAGCTCCCTAAAGGAGAAAATAAGTGGTGCCAAGTGATTAAGGATTGTTGAACATGGGTAAATTGTAAGGACTGCTGTGGGCTTCCAATGCGACAAGGACATTCTTTATTACCTGTGGGCTCTGCTTGGGAGGTAGTTTTATTGAGGGGAAGGGAACACAAAGATTAAAAAAAAAAAATAGAACCTTCTTTCTGGTTTCACAGTTCATAACAAATACTGAATTATTCAGTTTAGGTAATCAGCAAGTTTAAGGATCTCTTACAAAAACTTAGTAATAAAATAGATCCTTATTGAAATGTTTTATTCTGTTATCTAATTTCTTTCTCTCTTTTTTGGCAGTTCCTTGCCTTTCCAATTTCACTGCACCAATGGGAACAGTTCTTTCACCTGATTATCCAGAGGGATATGGGAATAATTTAAACTGTATCTGGACAATAATTTCAGACCCTGGTAGCCGAATACATCTCTCTTTTAATGACTTTGACTTGGAATCTCAGTTTGACTTCCTTGCAGTCAAAGACGGTGACTCTCCAGATTCCCCCATAATAGGAACATTTACTGGTGCTGAAGTTCCTTCCCATCTTACCAGTAATGGTCATATTTTGCGTCTGGAATTTCAAGCTGACCATTCAATGTCAGGACGTGGATTTAACATCACTTACAACAGTGAGTAATAGTATTGGTTTATGTATGTGTGTGTGTTTTGTTTTCAATGTACAGTTTAGGAGATGTATATGTCAAAATACATATGGTATGGTTATGGTAATACACCTTCAAACAAATCCTGTATAGCTACAGATACCTAATTTAGGTGTTTAGATTGTCTTTCAAATACAGTGTTAGGGCTGAAAATATGTGTATTTACAGCATTAGAGATAGTTGTGATGGGAGTGTTTAGAAGACTGACAAATCAGGCCAGGTTCAAATTGTGAAACAGAAGTTTACTAAATTTGTTAACAGCACACTTTGTGCCGCCGGTTAAATCCCACATAGTGTTAATCATTAAGCATCATTACATATACAAAACTGTTACTCTTGGACACTCATATGCTAGTTTAGTGGTGAATGTGTGTAATATCCTGGAGCTGACGGCTGCAGTCCAAGCTAGCTCCTAGTCACCATGGTTAACAGGGGCAGCTGTAGGATAACTTTGATAAGAGAAGTCAAACCGCAATAGGCTTTTCTTTTTCTCTGTTTTACCTTCCCTGTGGCTTATGATTTTAAGCTATTTTTTCCCACTTTCAAAAAAAGGACTCCTGTTCTCCGGGTTCTACTCACCTTGTTCTTTCTAGTTTTGCCAGTCATCCCTGTGTATTCAGGAGGATGTCTGGCCTATTTACAGTCCCTTGTGCTTATCTTGTCTTTTGTTTAGCAATTTTTTTCTACTTGGATGCCCTCTGTGTGCAACAACACCTGTCTGTCTTTATCCTTTTCATTATCAAACTGCACACATGTTTATGTAAAATGTTTGTACGTTGTACCTGGCTACACCACAACAATGTTAAAAATACTACTTACACACTGTTGTTAGCTACTCTGGTTTGGTATGCTTGCATATAGGTAAGGCTTCTTTCTGTATATATTGGGCTTCTGTCTTGAGTGCTCTGAATTATACCTACTTTGTAGCTTTTGGAAGGGAAACCAGTATTTTCTGTCACCTTTTGTATTTAGTTTGTCTATTACACAGAAACAGAGAGTTTCCCATTAAAATGGAGTTCTGTGTATTTCACTTGCGTCCTTTCTGAGGAAGGTGAAAAGGGTGAAACTAACTAAAAACATAAATAGCTCCACATTTACTGGAGCTAGTGGCACTGCACTACTAAATGGCACTATATTTACTGACAGCATAATAATTGAAGGTGACATTAAATATCTTCTCCAGTACTGAATACCATTAGCACTCATTCATCTTACTTTTTTGCTGGCAAAATTGTTACATTACTTCTGAAGGACATATGGAGAACTGCCTATGTTGTATTGCTATCAAATTATTGATAGCAGCCTGGTCTAGTGGAAGGTTTCCCTGCTGATGGCAGGGGGGCTGGAAGTAGATGATCTTTAAGGTGCCTTCCAACCGGAAACATTCTGTGAGTCTATGATTCTATGATTCGTCCCACAGCATAAGTAACACTGCAGAATACTGAGTGAGGCTTTCCTGGGAGCATATGCAAAATTAAAAATTAAATTTTGCCACCCAAGCAATGAAGTAAGGCGGACTGGGTTTAACCAAGTTGTTTCTTTTGGGGAGTTGGAAGGAAATCGGAAGGAGAGGAAATGCCTGAATTATCAGGCTTGCTACTGTATGTAGAGGTTGGTAGGGATGACAGGGTGGCTGTTGAGGGGATCATCATATCCTCCACCCAGAGTTGCCCCACCTCACAAGTTTGGATTTTTTTTTCTTTTTTTTTTTTTTTTTCTGACAGTAGAAGTAGCAGAGTAATTTTTCATGCCAACAAGGGGACAAAATACACAAAAGATGATAGACATTTTGATATTCCCAAAAGTCTGATGTCATGAGTAACTGGTCTCATTCCTGTCTTTTTCCCTAACACCTAAGAGTATGATAATTCCAAAGGTTTAGCTGGAATATAAGTGAATCTTCAAGTGCATGATTTGAAGGAGAGCTGTATATCCACATCTCCTCTTCCCAGAAGAATGTGTTGCATGCTTGGCTGCATGAAAAAAACAGTCCTTATTGTTGAAGATGTTTTACTCTACATAAAGCAAAAAGGATCCATTAAAACAAAGAGGAAATGAGATTGAGTGAGCTTGGTAATTGAGAGACCCAGATTCCAAGGAATTTTTTTTTTCCAAGGAATGTTAATAATTAATGTTATTTTCATAGTATTGCAAGGACTAAATTCCCCCGTGGCTCTGCACTTTTCTTGCATCATAGTTCAGATCTCCTTCTGTTTTGGTGGTTTCTTCTCTCTCTCTTTTGTTTTGTTTGGTTTTAGGTTGTCAGTCTTTCAGAGGAGTATTTCTTAAGACTTACCTTGAACATTGCTGTCTGAATAGGAACGAGATAAGCTGACACCAGATTACTGTGTAAACATTCTTTTTCTGATATTGGTGTATATTTCAGCTCCCAGCCCTCTATCGTAGCTGCTTCATCCCCAGGTCATTTCTGACAAAGGTAGAATGTAAGCATGAAGAAAATGTGGTGTCTTCTTATCGGTTTCTATAGCCACCAGCCACCATTGCAAACTAAACTTTGAGCTGTAGCTAGGTATCTTAGTACCCTAACTAATTATTGGAAAGTCTGGGGTTATTCTGTACTATTGAAATATAAAATCAGTTATAATGAAAATGAGATATTGAATCCATGTTTCTTAACAGAAGTTGTAACATTTGCACTATGTTTTCTCCTTTTTCATGTCCTTTTGACATTTGTAAGAGTTCTCCTTGCTTCTTTAAGGTTTCACTGTGGTGTGCTCAATGGTGTCAAGCCTAAATCTAGTGATGAGAAAAAATAAAATAATAAATTGGAGAGACTAAGGCAATCTTCTTGGATAAAAATAAGGCCTCTGTATGAATTGATATTTTCAGGTCATCTCCTTTTGCAGAACTAGAACTAAATATAAATTAGTTGAAGTAGGATTTACAGTAAAAATTGAAGGTGCAGTTGATTAGCATGGAATAATCCTTATATTCAGTTTTTATTTGGAAATATGATTCACCAAACACTGTCATGACTTCAAGTTTAATATCTCAGTTCCGTATAAATACACTAATCAGAATAAATTCTTGTCCTTTAAAAAATTTGCATAATTCCTTGGGCATGTGGTAGTCTGATCATGATATCTCTCCATTATCGGTCACTTCAAGTATGCACTTTTAGTACCAAATGGTCCAATTTTAATTTTTATAAAGAAGTAACAATGCAATATTGACTTTTGCCAGTTGTATAAGGAAACCCACTCACTCTGAAAATAATTGTTTTAAAGAAGTGCCTTCTATATTTGAGCAGTTCAACATATTTATATTTTTATTTTTTTATGGGTGTGTCTATACTAGAATGGAGGTGTGTGTGTGTTTGTTAAACTCTGTAGTTAAAATCTACTTAAAAAAGCAAAAATAACTCCAGAAAAATGTGTCTAATCTTTATTCAGTGAAGACAGCTGCAATCTGATAAAATATAGAAGTAATTTTTCCATAGTAAATAGTTTAAGGCCAAGAGAGAGGATGAAAAGGAATTAATAACATTTTTGCTCTGTCTTGGCATTCATAAACCCAAAGTTAATTAAAAATATCCATTTTCTGCTTACACTCCTGCTTATATGTTTCAAAGCTATCAGTATATTTTTGCCCCCTTCAGGAGTAGAAATAGAATATCACAGAAAAGGTACATGATAAATCTTTTCTAGAAAGAATGTAGGCTACTAATGTAAATAACTTCATTAATGTTTTTTACATATAGGATGGAGAAGAATAAAACTGAGTTACTAATCCATAAGCTGATTTTTAAATAGTATTTCTCAGAAAATATTTTTTCCCATATTTATTTTTATTATGGCAACGTACGCGGTCTCAGATAATTATTCTTATTCCAGTAAAAGTAACCATAAATTCAACTTCCATTGGAAGTAAACAAAAATTAGATTCCAAATGTCTTATCTTTGAGTTATTTCAGTAAGTCACACAAAGATTCCTAATGAGTAAAGCTTTGGGAAAAGCCCACAGAAATCATGGAATCATAGAACCATAGGATGGTTTAGGTTGGAAGGGACCTTAAAGATCATCTAGTTCCAATAACCAAAGGAACCGGAACTCAAAATACTCTGATTTTCAGCTTGGTCAGATCCTTGTATTGGTTTACTTATATCTGGCTGTGCACTACTGTTGATTCAAAAGGGGTAATGAGGCAGGAGAGTTCTATACGGGGTACAGCAGAACGCAGGAACACAGCAGCCTGAAATTACATTGGTTTAAGTTGCTATAGAATTGCATACTTACACCTGGCTCATTGCTTCCAGTTAATAAACCAAACCTACAAGCCCTTAATAAAATTTCTTGTCTCTGTGAAGGTATTTATAAACTCAATCATCCCTCAGTCTTCCCTCTAGTAAGCTATATGCATTGAACTCATGAACTCAAGGGAAAGTCTGAGCCTTTTATCTTATTTGTTATTCCTTTATGAATGCTTCCCACGTTATCTACATCTTTGTTCAAATATGGAGGTCAGACCTAGACACGGTATCTGAATATAGTCACATAAATTACAAGTAATTAAGTCTCTCTCCTTCAGTGTGGATTTCCTAGGTTAGGTCAGGACAGACAAAATGCACACATTAATTACTCTACAACAATTGGACCCATGTGAAGGAGAATGGCTATTTATTGCCTGTGACAAAGGAGTTAATGCAAAGAAGACTACAGTCACGAGTGATTACCTCTATCTCCCCATTCCTCACTGATAAAAGCAGGGGTGGTCAGTGGTTGGGAGGAAGTGTGTCAGCTCAGGCCGTGAGAGTTTGGTCCCAGTTGTCCCTGGAGGTCCTCCATGGGCAGGTATTCCAGAAGCCAGAGTCATTCCAACCTCCCTTCAGGCTGAGGTGGATGAATTTTTTGAGGGGGAGAGCATCTTCCAGATTGTTTGATTTGTGCTAGTTGGTGGACCACGTGAGCTGTTGCTCTCTGATCGGAGTGTAGGAGTTGCTGGACAAATATTTTTGTATAAGTTTAGATTTGCTGTTTCTGCCAGTTTTGCAGGTTTTCTTCTTGCTGT
Organism: Dromas ardeola; assembly: GCA_013398915.1. Lineage (NCBI taxonomy): Eukaryota > Metazoa > Chordata > Aves > Charadriiformes > Dromadidae > Dromas > Dromas ardeola. Next base: position 7,176 of record VYZM01002436.1, on the reverse strand, counting down.
TTTCATTACAACTGTTTAATTGTGCTTTATCTAGCAAAAGTTACAACCCTTTGAACTACATAGCAACATGTCGAAGGTCAAACTGCGGACCTCTGACATCAGCCTAATTACTTGAGTGATTTCAGCTCAGTAGGCCAAGACAGTGAAAATCCCAGATTCTGCTTTTATATCCAAGGACTGCTTTAGTCTATTTTATTGCTGTGATACGGTATGTCCATCATGGCACTCCCTCCTGCTAGGCTTTTCCAGTCTCAGTACTTCCCAAGACAGAATTCTTCAAACTGTTATGTACTAGACAGAAGTTTACATGTGGTGGTACTAAATAGCCTACTAGTTGTTTGCATAACTTTTAGCAGCCTTTCACAATTGTTTTTTATGAACTATCTTTTTATTATTTGATATTCTCTTAAATCCTGGTTCTTCTTTGATATTTTTCTCTGAAATGGTTACATTTACTCCAAAGCCATTGCTAGGCTTATCAGCTAAAACTCTTTGTAGGGCAATCTACCAAAACAATTAATCGCGCTAGCGGACCACTCCTTTCTGGCCCTATCTCCAAGGACCTTTCAGAGCAGACCAGATGAGTTATGGTTAGTCTCATCCCTGCCTTCCTATCTCTTGTGATCTCTGCAGTTCCTCCCCTTCACATTTTTGGATGCAAACTGCAGGGTTTTATATCCTTCTGAGTTAATATCAGAACTGAAAGTACTTCACCATCACCTTGTGCTATGATTATGCTACCTGGCTTTTTTCCAGATACTACTTAAAATACCAGTACAATGATGGTAGTTGATAAGTATAAATGCCAGGAAAACTGGATCTCCTCTTTACATGTAATATTTCATAAAGAACTTTTCCATGGTTTCTTGATTTATTGATGATGGGTAGAATATTAATATTAAGGATATACCCCTGTGTTCTTTTTCTTTTCAGTTGAAGGCTTGTATAAAATATTACAGCTCCACCATGAACATTTTCAGAAGTACAGGCAGACTGAGTTTTACTCATCAAGTGATGTAACTGCAGCCAGGCTAGGCTAGGAGGGACTGCAGTTGTTGGGAAGAGTTGTCTTTCGTTCTCCATCAAAGCATCCTATACAGTACAATTGCTTCCATAGGAGCAACAGTAGCTACGACTCTCAGTTCCTGAGCTGAAATATAGAGCAATGAACTGATTTTGCAGCCTTAATAAACCGGTGTCATACAGAAGCAAGCTACACCTGGAGTCAATGTTTATCTACATTTACAGATATCAATATTGAAAATATATCTCTGCGTTACCTGAAGTTAGTAAGAAAAATAGACAATCAATGCCCTCGCTAAAAGTGATGACTCTGCATAAAGTATTGAAAAAGTTTTTGTAACACCTATGAAAAAGTATGGGATTGTGACATTTTTAAATGCCAACCTCAAATGGTAGACAGCTATTCAATGCAAGCACTATTTTCGTTCCCAATACATGTAGTATTTCCTAATTCAAAATGTCAATAAATGAATGCTTTCTCTTGTCTGTTATTATGATTCTAAATACTTCTATAATGCAACATCTAAGAAATCTTTCTGCTAAGTTAATGAAATATTACTTTTTTTAAGATTTTTTAAAGATGGGGGAGCTTGGATATGTTTTGTCTAACAGACACATTTGTATAACTGCAGAAAACAACTGTGAATATTATTTTTTTAGGACATAGTCCTTTCTGATGTCTCCATATGTAGGCACATTTATGAAGACATAATTTTCAGTCATTGCATGTGAGGAAGGTGGATATTGTGCTTGTGATATTTGTTCTCACTGAAAAATCAACATTTTTTAAAATCAAAGATTTATGTGCCGTATTCTTAATAAATAAAACATTAAAATATATTAACTAATTAATGAATATCTTTTAATAATATTACAGTCAATATGATCACTTCTGGTAGGGAGATGAGCTTGTTTGTTCTCCCAGTGTAAGGCATATTCTGTAGTAAAAGACATGGACTATCTTTGCTATAGTATCTAGAAATTACAATTGTTTAATTTTCCCATAGATAAATTTCAAATTTTGGAAGGATTTGTATATGCTAGGAATTTCTTTGACCTTAAATATAACAATAGGGTTAAAGTTCCAGGTTAAAGTTTCTTTCACCAACATCACCCCTTTTGTAGCTGTTCACTGGCTCTCAGTACAGGAAACAAAATAGACGATGGTGATATCGGGCACACTGATGTCAGTATGGATGTAACGGTGAACTGAAAATACAAAACATGACTAAACTTATTATTATATCATAGATGCTTGCCCTTCCTGTCTGATGGATTCTTCTGGCCCATTGTAACATTGGATAGGATGGGCTGTTGGAAAGGAGAACTCGACCGTCACTGATAATCTGCCTGTGCTTAGCTGTCCAAACTAAGATTCTTCCTGATATAACTTTTTTTTAAGCCTTTTTTTGTACTAGCCTACTTTTTCTGCTGTTGGTCAAGCTTTTGTTGCTTTTTGTTTCCTAATATAAATAGTTTGTTCTTGCTAGCAGAATAACATCCTCAAAATGTCATCCTACTTGCCAGAGTTATCACTCTATTCCCCG
>VYZM01002435.1:0-62188 GCA_013398915.1 Dromas ardeola | reverse complement strand
ACTCCAATCATAAGAACCATCCCTCCACGTCTCTACGATGCCAGTAAGATCATAGCCCTGGAGGAGCGCACACATCTCTAACTCCTCTTGCTTGTTTCCCATGCTACGTGCATTTGCGTAAAGGCACTTCAGCTGGGTGCCCAATGAAGCTGACTCACTGGCTGGAGCGGCTGCATTTCCTTCATGCTGCTCATCAGGCGGTCTTCCTTTGAGGTGTTTTATCTGTGACTCCCTTGTTCTTATTGCCCTCAGGAGCCCCTGGCTCATCCCCGTAAGACTTCGAGTGTGCTGCAGCATACCCAGCACATCTCGGAGCAACAGGCTGAGGGCCTTCGCTAGTGACCCCTCCCTCAGTCCTTGGAGCATCATCCCTTGGCTTGTCACAAGCAAGTCAGGTAATACCAACCCCCCTCCAACAAGCCTAGTTTAAAGCTCGGTCAATGAGCCCTGCTAGCTCATGAGCAAACACTCCCTTCCCCCTTTCAGAAAGATGAGCCCCATTCGACGCCAACAAGCCTGGTGCCATGTAGGCCATCCCATTGTCAAAAAACCCAAAACTGCTGCGGTGACACCAGCCATGGAGCCATGTATTGACAGACTGCACACATCTGTTTCTTTCAGAGTCACTGCGTGTAACTGGGAGAACAGAAGAAAAGATAACCTGCACGCCAGACTCCCTTATTAACCTTCCCAAGGCCCTGAAACCTCTTTTGATTTTTCTTGGGCTAGGCATTGCCACCTCATCACCACCCACATGAAAGAGCAACAGCAGGTAGTAGTCCGAGGGCCGAACCAGGCTGGGAAGTTTGCTAACGATGTCCCTGACCCGGGCCCCAGGACGGCAGCATACTTCCCTATGAAGAGCATCTGCCTGGCATATTGGGCCCTCTGTTCCCCTCAGAAGGGAGTCACCTACTACTATAACCCACCTCTTCTTCCTTGTGGAGGCAGTTTTTAAACAGGGGGTAGGCCTTACTGGTCCTGGCAACTCTTCTGGTGTAGCTGAACCATCTTCCATGCCATCCATGGGCTGGCCTACCTCCTTGAGAGCCTCATACCTATTATTCAGTGGCACCTGGTTAGGGGATGTGGGTAAGGGGGGGTGCGCTTGCCACCCCTAGTACGGACTAGCCTCCATTCCCCAGCCTCCTTTCTTCCACTGCCTTCAGTCTGGACGGGGGAAGGTACCACATCGCCTTCAGCTCGGGGTTTTTTTGGTGGTTCTTCTGGTTCTTTACTCCGGGAGGTCAGAGCCTGATTCCACCAATCAATTTCTTTCTCACACTCCCTGATGCTCCGCAGCCTTTCTACTTCCTCTTTTAGCTCTGTTACCAGGCTGAGTAGATCATCCACTTGGTCGCACCTCACAGAGCTGTCATCCCTTCTATCATCCACTAGCTGTGAGAGGGCACTCCCTGCAGCCAGAGGCCTGGGTGGCTTCATGCTTCCATGGGAGCTCTGTTTGTATGGCTACATCTGCTCTGGCAAATGCAGAAGACACAGGAAGCTGCGTCTTTCGGGTACAGACCACGGCTGAGCTCCCCTCCTGAGCTTTCTGCGCGCTTTCCACACAAACCACCGTGTCGCACCCGAGTCGCTCGCACTCCCTGAGGCCGCCTTTTAAGGGGTGGGTCTGGCTGCTGCTGTGCAGGCTCCGCCCCCGCGCGAGCTGTGGGCCCCCTGCGTGTCCCAGGTGCTGCCCGGGCTTGTCCCGGCCTCAGAAAAATGCGGGAAAGCCCCTTTTCGCCACCATCGCCCGACTCAGAATAAGTCGGAATAAACTGAAATTTCAAAATAAATCAGAATAAAATTAAGTCCAAATAAACCGGCTCAAAATAAGTCAGCATAAACTAAATGAAGGTATCACGGGCTGAAGAGCTTATCTGAACTTCTAAAAAGTTTAACATTCATATATTATCATCAAGGTTATTTATTTTCCTGCTAGTAAAAAAGCATTGCACTTTGATATAATGAAGGGAAACCTGATGCATGAGTATTAACCGATTAACAATAGTGTTCTTGTACATGAACTGTATTCTTATTCCATACTTTAATTAATTGAATAGTAGTAATAGCACTCAGAATAGCTCATTTGTTAACAAGCTACTAAATAAGTTATCAACTATGATGACTGTTCAGTGTCATGTCTCAACGAAGAAGACTGTTACTTTGATTTGGTTAACTATATAAAATCAAATTTGCAATACAAGTTTCAGTGGAGACATTTTATCATTTAATTGTATAGGACTTACTATTATATTTTTCTCAGAACCTTGCAGGCAGCAGCTTATATCAGGGGTGGCCTTTAAATTGTGTGGGGAAATAGATTGAACCCATTGTAATTTCAAAAAGAACACAAAGCAGCTAATATTCTCTGTTACGCAATTGTAAAACAAAAAACAGGTAAGCATCTGTTTAAGTGCTTTAATAATTACAGTTAAATTGAAGCACTTGTTTAAGTTTAAAAATACATATCAGTACAACGAAGTAAGTAAAATTCTTCAAGCTCTATTTTGACCCAGAGCATTTTAAATGAGATGATTCATCTATAGTCCTATTGATGAAAAACGTGAGAATTAATCATAACTCATTAAGATTATAAAATACAGTGCAGAAGATCACTTTTTAAGCACTATTTTTGCATTTCTATCCTCTACAAGAAAAAAAGTTGAATATTATTGAATACAATGCTAACAATTTACTTTAAATATCTCAGGGGAAAAAACATTCTGCAACCAAACTAAATAGATTTATTTTAGGCCTGTCATACTATATTTGGGGTATGGCCTGTCAAGTAGATGAAACCAACTTCCTGATCGATGTTAAATTGCTGTAATATGGTGGCATATTTACATGTTTACACAGAAAGATTGTCGGTTTTATTTTTAAGCATTGTTTACATGGAGATAATAACAAAAATGCACACATATGTACATATATATATACACAATCACAAAACATATACATAAGGCATACTGTGATTCTGCATGTACTTACACATACATGTATAGAATCATAGAATTGTCTAGGTTGGAAGGGTTGTTTCAGATCAGGTCCAACCATTAACCTAACACTGACAAAAACCATCACTAAACCATGTCGCTAAGCACCACATCTACCCATCTTTTAAATACCTCCAGGGACGACCATTCCACCACTTCCCTGGGCAACCTGTTCCAATATTTGATAACCCTTTTGGTGAAGATGTTTTTCCTAATATCCAATCTAAACGTCCCCTGGAGCAACTTGAGGCCATTTCCTCTTGTCCTATCACTTGTTACTTGGGAGAAGAGATTGACCCCCATCTCTCTACAACCTCCTTTCAGGTAGTTGTAGAGAGCAATAAGGTCTCCCCTCAGCCTCCTTTTCTCCAGGATAAACATCCCCAGCTCCCCCAGCCTCTCCTCAGAAGACTTGTGCTCTAGACCCCTCACGAGCTTTGTTGCCCTTCTCTGGACACACTCCAGAATCTCAATGTCTTTCCTGTAGCGAGGGGCCCAAAACTGAACGCAGTATTCAAGGTGGGGCCTCACCAGTGCTGAGTACAGGGGCACGATCACTTCCCTAGTCCTGCTCAACACACTATTCCTAATACAGGCCAGGATGCTGTTGGCCTTCTTGGCCACCTGGGCATACTGCCGGCTCATATGCAGCTGGCTGCTGACCAACGCTCCCAGGTTCTTTTCCATGGGTCAGCTCTCCAGACACTCTTCCCCAAGCCTGTAGCCTTGCATGGGGTTGTTGTGACCCAAATGCAGGACCCAGCACTTAGCCTTTTGAACCTCATACCATTGCCCTCAGCCCATTGATTCAGACTGTTCAGATCACTCTGCAAAGCCTTTCTATCCTCAAGCAGGTCAACACTCCCACCTAACTTGGTGTTGTGTGCAAACTTACTGAGGGTGCACGCAATCCCCTTGTCCCGAGCATTGATAAAGATATTAAAGAGAACCAGCCCCAATACTGAACCCTGGGGAACACCACTCATGACTCACCAACTGGATTTAACTCCATTCATTGCCACTTTCTGGGCCTAGCCCTACAGTTTTTTACCCAACAAAGAATACTCCTGTCCAAGCCATGAGCAGACAGTTTCTCCAGGAGAATGCTGCGGGAAACGGTGTCAAAGGCTTTACTAAAGTCCAGGTAAACAAAATCCACAGCCTTTCCCTCATCCACCAAGTGGGTCACCTTGTCATAGAAGGAGATCAGGTTAGTAAAGCAGGACCTGCCTTTCATGAACCCATGCTGACTGGGCCTGATCACCTGGTTGTCCTTCATGTGCTGTGTAATGACACTCAAGGTGGTCTGTTCCATAACCTTTCCAGGCACCGAGGTCATACTGACAGTCCTGTAGTTCCCCGGATCCTCCTTCCGGCCCTTCTAGTGGATGGGCATCCCGGTTTGGCATGACTGCTGGTAAAAGATGGAAAGTGCCTTGGTGTGTAGTGTATTTACACATCTATTCACACAGTACTTAAGTGAATATATACCCAAAATTATTGCAGAGTTCTGATAAAAGTCACTGCACCAGCAAATGCTCTGCTTAAGATCCACCTTAGCCTTTCTGTTCATCTGCACTCTGGGTAGCTCACCTCCATAGGGGTGGAAAGTGGACAAAGCTTTCACTTCCTTCACATGCAGGTGCCTGAGGAGCCTGATCTATTTCCCATCAAGAAACATCACGATGCACCAGCAGGCTATAACACCTTGAAAAGCACAAATGGAGCTGTTTGATATATAAAATTGTGTCACAGGAGAAGGAAGACGTAGTGGTGCGTCACCACTGTACTTTTTCTACTGGTCATAGCAAGCAGTCCAGTCTGAGACAATCCTGTTCATTTACCATATGTTTAGTCTTATTGATTAACAAGATGATAAAATCCTATAATTGGGAGCAGGGACTCCTCCCTCCAAGGGAACGTAACTCTGAAAAGGGATCTCTTGAACCCTCTCTTCCCATTCACTGTGATTTATGCACAGTGGAACACCTTCAAGAGCAGAATCTAAAGCTAGCTTAGATATGTACATTTAAGCCTTCCTGTTGATCAAGCCCAACTAGCCAGAACCTGATCAGAATAAGGCGTCCAGAAAACTGTATAAAGAGGAATTCCTGTGGAGTATTTTCCAGGCATAACAGAGGAGAGAAAAACAGAGTATAAACTACTGTCTATAGAACTGCAATTTATTTATGGTTTCTAAACTGCCTATGATGCATATTCCCATTATAACTGCACATTTTATAAACATTAATGCATTCAGTCAATCAACATCCCCATGACATAAGGGACTATAATTATTCTAACTTTATAGACAAGGAAATTGAAGCTCGCAGGGGACAAATGATTGGTCCATGATTACGTGACCCAGCCAGAGAAGCACAGCTCTTGAGTTTGACTTGTTACCGTCTTCTAAACTTTCCTGCTAAAGAAAGAATCACTGGTGAGACATCAGTTATTCTGAAGAGTGACAGTCAAAGCATTGTTCCTGATTATTCCTTTTTCCTTACTGTGAGGTTTATGGGAAAATATCAGTTATGGTAATACTGTGATCCCTACATATTTCAGAACAGTTCTTTGTCAGAACCTGACTGCTGCTTGTCATTCTTTTTTCCACTCACTAGTGAAACTCTATCAAATTTCCTGTGAAAATTAATATGTATATTTCTTTTTGAAGAGTAATAATGTTCTTCAGAATGACAGAAACCACCTCGGTTTGGTACTTGGAAAAAAGGAGAAAGCCTTCTCATATTTCTTACCATTTCTGGTAGATGATAACACAACGTATAACTCACCCTGAATGAAAGCATTGCACTATTGGCATTTATATCTCCTGCCATCATCCTAAATTCCTCTGAGTTCACCACAGACATGAGGTTTTCTATGGCTGACAATACAGGAACAAAAATATTTCAGATAGTGGTAGTCAGATATGGAGACTTTAATTTTCAGATGAAGTTCATAGTGATTCGAATATATTATTACTTGTAGACAGCTCTTTGATAATGAAATTGGAGTCTATCCATTTCTTAATAGAAGAATAAATACCTAATTTTAAAAAAATCACCACAGTTGGGACTAAACAGCCCTTTTGTCATTAAATCTTTTAAAAACAGAGATCATTGTGGTAGAAAGATACAATACAAGGCAAATACATTTGTTCCTGAAAACAGGAAGAGTTGAGTTGCTCTGACTTTTCCCTAGGATACCTGGAATTGGTAATGCACCTTTGCCAGAATGAAAAGAAAAAAAAAAAAAAGAATACGAAGAGCCACCATGCCACCTCAACCACTATACTTTTCATAAGCACAGGCTCAATTCTTCTCTTTCCTCTCTCCAAGTATAATCAGTTTCTTGTTAATAACATGTAAATACAGTAAATGCAGCTGCTAATGTGTATTCTGTAGTCATTTGTTGCAGCTGATTAAGGAGAAAAATGTAAAAGGTTAATTTTCTAATTACATACTTCCCCGAGGTAAATTATGCATGTTATCACATCCATTGACACTCTATAATGGGCACTTTCTATTGCAGAGTGATTTTCTATGAAACTGTGTATCTTCATACAGTTTATTTTTATTAAGCGAGAAGATGGAGGGAAGGGAAAAAGAATATCCATCCTATCAAGATTTCTTAACTCTTTCTGGAGAGCTTGCTAACAGGATATTAAAGCTCACCAAAAAAAAAAAAAATCTCTTCTCCCATCTCATTTGTAATTTCCATAAAACTGTAATAAATTGAAAAGAAAGCAATGAGACTGGACTAAAAGACACACCAGTGTTAGATGGCTCTCAGTAAAAGTTTTGAAAAGTAGATACATATGAAATTCATATCAAATGAGAGTTTCCTTTGGACACAATGCAATATTTTCCAGGAAAGAGCTACCTGAAATCACCAACTATAACCAAATTGTCAGCCAGGTGCTGACCCCACCGAATCTGAAAGCCTGTTTCAGGCTCCTTGTGCTTTCTGAATAAGGGTCAATGTATTCAGTGAGTAGTCCTAAAAAAAAAAAAAAAATCAAGTCTGTTTTACTAGTTTACCCTCTATAACTTTCTATTACCATCTCAAATGGTGGAACAGAAAAGCAGCATGGACACAGGTGATCATCAGTCATTGAAGATGTTAGCCTTGTTTCAGCCTCAAAACACATGGTTTGCATTTGATAAATTTGTCATTTATAGAATAATAAATTGAACTGTGGAAAAAACAAGTGAAGAAAGGGAGAAAGATGAGATAAAAACTGATGAGGATGTTTCCCTTAGTATTTTTCCCTATCACCGATATATAAGTTAAAAGAGTAGAGCAGGGGAATGTTATGCTATATGACTTTCATATCATTTGAGTCAAATTCAATCATGACTCCTCTGTAATCAGAAGTACTATATCAAGGTACTGTTTCTCTTCCCGTTTAATAGGATATGCAGGTAAGGTTCATGGCTACATTGAGTCTTATTCAAGAAAAATTGTTACATGGAAATACTTCAACAAATTCAATATTTTGATAGTTATTAAATAAGTGCAGCTAACACACATATCTGCTTATAATAAATGAAGCATCTAAACCACGTAAAATTAAAATAGAAATAAAATTTTCTTAGAAATAATTCTATTTCAAGATTTGTTATGCATTATATAGTACTGATATAAATATGAATGTATAGTTATAATCTTGGCAAAAAATAATTTTCAGGCCAAAATTGTTTCAATAGAAATTTTCAGCTATCTCTAATGAGCATATCAGTATAAACTAGAAATTTATTTAATGGTCATATGAACTAAAGTTGTGTTGTATTGAAAACATACTAAACAAGATCCAGAGGACTGAGAGTAATATAAAACTAAACTGTCAGATTAGACAGCTGGGAAGCTGGGAAGGAACTTTGAATTAGCTGAGATCATGGCCTTGTTTCATTCCCACTGACAATAATCCATTTTTCATGCAGCACTGGCACACCAGTAGTTCTTTTCTCCTTCCCAGCCTGTAACATAAAGAGGGGTTATGTCCCTTTACTGCTACGTAACCTTTGTATCTCTTCAAACTTTTTTCTCACTATTAACTTTGTCTGGCATATACTGTGTACTACGTCTAGTCCCACAAATTTAAAGCAGAATAAACAAAGCAATTTTTGTGTCTGAAATGTAACTATTATTAATGGATACACAGAATTCTACTGAAACTCAGTCAAGTTATGCCCACTTACACCAATAAAATATTTAGTCCTTCCATATTTTCAACAGCAAGCTATATCTCTGCTTTTTCTCTTCTGTTCCTCTTTTTCTCTCTCTTCCAAAAGGAATTCTGAAGAATGATGTCTGAAGTTTTATATACTTTATTTCTCCCATGTCAATTTACTGTAACTGTTTCTTACAGAAACAAAACAATTTCTTTCCAATTTTTGATGTTATAGCTTATACAAATCAGCCTTTCTCCTTCTCTCTGTCCTCCAGTACATCACCCTCAGAATAGTCAACTAGTGGGAAAAAAAAGATGATGATTCCAAACTGGTAATGACTGATGGATGAGCTAAAAGGATAGAAAGACAGCTGATCTGTTTAAGCTGCAGTAGATCATCAGCTCAGGAGAGAAAAAACAAAGGGTTTTTTTTGTTTGTTTTAATTAAATTAAGGTTACATGAGATGCAAGTATCAAAGCCTAAATTTAGGGTAAGGAGCTTAACAATAAACTCTGTGAAACCTATTTAAAGGGTTATGGAATGTTTCTGCTCTGTGACACTGATCAGTTGTATCATTTATCCCAGTCAGGTAATGAGTAATAGCTTTTCAGAAGTAAGTGTGGGTGTGATTCCATCTTTCATTACATAAGAGTTCCCTGTGATTCCAACACATTTTGGATCAAGATAAATACAAAAGCAACAAGAGGTCATACTGCAGCTGCTAGGTAATAGATGGCCACAGAGCACTGTCAAGACTCCAGCACATATACCGGAAGTTTTACAAGATACCCAGATGTGGGTGCAAAGAACAATATGGATTGCTGATGTATGATGAAGCTGAGACAGGACAGACACACCATCACCTCCAAAATGGTACAAAAAGACATATCCCAAACCTGCACATAGTCACCAAACAAAGTACCTAGGACATGTGAGGACAAAACAGCTGGTATCCTTTGTCCTCCTTGTCTTTGGGACAGATCCTGGACCCCACCTGTAGACACAAGCATCACGATGCCTGACTAGCTGGACAGATTGAACACCCTTGCCATGGAGCCTGGCAGCAGGACAGACTTCTTGGACACAACACAGAGTTCTGGTGTTTGAGTATGGAACAGTGAGAGAGAGTGAGAGTAAGGGAAGCCTGTTTTGTTCCAATTTTCATTTTAAATTAAATCACTGTCCCCTTCTCTAAAGTCTTGCATTGGTATTCACTACACTGTTAGTAAAATGCTCCCAACAGCCTCCCAAATTTCCTACACACACATATTTATATATATATGATAGAAAGTTCCATAAAAGGCACATGAGTGTGTAGAATTATTCACCAAGTTCACGAAACTTAAGTTTTGGGGAAAGTTGCTTGCTTTTTAACATTCTACTTTATATGTTATACTTTGACTAGGTTATGCAAATCTAATGCCCAAATGAGCTAGTAACAGGTAAACCCAATGAAGAGCATACAAAGAAAACACTTTTATGATGGTAATAGTGTCTGTGATAATGGGTTTATTGCTCCTCTCTGTTGTTTGGAGAATTAAATTGATTTTGTACTTATGAAGAAAAAAAGAGAAATGTGAATACCTGTGTGTGTCCAAAACAGTCCCAAAGTGAGCACTAGACCTTTTCTAGTACTGAATGTCTAGTTAATTCTCTATAGATCAAACATCTCTTTTTTTGCTGGCCTTGGAATTTCTTTCTATTTCACACTTTACATCTTCAGGGAAGGAAGGTACCATGGTAATTTGCTGCCCCTGTGGACACTTATCCACCCGCAAACTACTTTGATCCCTGTTGTAAGCATATCCATTCTAATGGAATTACACAAAGCATGATTTGGCCCATGTTATTTATTCATGCAGTAAATGCTATGACTGTTCACCCATCAAATCAACCCAAGTATTCACTCGCAATCCATTCTCAGTGCAAAGATTGCTAAACAGCTGGGGCAAGAAGGGTGACTGGAGGCCAAGAAGCTTTGATATGCCACAGTTTATATGCAGTCTCCTGTGACTGTTATAGATTAGGTGAAAAATCCTAGAGAGCAATAATCAGCTTACTGACAATGCCACAAGAATGGATATCAGCACAGAGGAGAATCTGATGTCTTTTTTTATGTCTTGCCATTTTTTAAAAGAATAAAATAAAACAGATATATATAACACAAATGTGGATTGCAGGTATACACAACAAGGAGGCTCTTTCTTCCCCTTTGTGTTGTTGAAAAATAAATTGCTAAAATTAGAATTGTGGTCGTATCATAAAATGCTCAAATTTTCTGTCTTATTTCAAAGCTCTCAACTTTCTATTTTCTTCTGTCGATTGATTCTAAGAATCCTTGTGCAAAATCCATTCAACTCTGCTGGGTTTTTTTGCTGACCAAAAAGTGTAATAAATGAAATCTATAGTATCCTAGTTGTTTCAGTAACATATGAAACAATATAATTTAAACTTTTCATGCCAACTGCTGAAGCTATTTACATCATGTCTGTACTATTAACACTTTTGTTAAAACTGATTCTTGATGCTTGTAGTACACAAACCAAAACTGTTACATACAAGGAGGTTAAGGAGTGATGGCAAATATTAAGAGCTACAAGCTAGTTGCATTGTTCTATTAGATTTCACTATATAAAATTCATTGTTTGTATTTACGATTAAAGTTGTTTTGAAAAACAGAATGTCTGTACCATCCTATTTTAAATGGACTTTAATTATAATAAAGTCCATTTTACGCTGGTAGCAAACCACAGTTTATAAATTACCATTTACAGACTGTCCAGCTAATTTATAATGATGCAAGAAAAAAAAAAAACAAAACACCAGAAATTGAGATCTTTTAACTTAGCTAAAACTATGGGTCACAGGAAACTGTTTCCAATGCTGTCTCCTAATCTAAGGTTCAGCATTTTGTTTTCATATCTAAAAAATTGTTGCTTTTTGTGATGAGACATCACGATTAGTGGTGATGTTTTAATAGATACAGTCACCCCTCAAAAGAACCTGAAATCAAGGCTAACTTCATCTTCCATGAGTTTAAAATTTGCTGAATATTCCAGATTTTGTCACCAAATTTCTAAATCTTCTCACAGGATTATATCCAGCAAATATACAGTAATGATGTACCATTTTATTGAAACTGGCTTTGAACTTACTGCTCATCAACCTTGCATAAACCTTCAACTAAGGTTCTCTGGGCCATCAACCAGCATAAGCATTCTGACAACGTTAATTATAAGTGTCATCTGGAAGCCTTGTTGAACAGTTTTAGGGTTTAGGTTTTCTAAAAATAAAATTATTTAATGATTTTTTTTTATTATTTAATGATTTTTGTTTCATTATTAATTTTAGTAAGCCAATAAATGTGATAAATGGATCTTAACCACCAGTGGTTGCTACATGTCTGTATTCCCAAATTAAAAGTAGAAAGATAGTACATGAGTTAAAGAGCTGAACTGATGAACAGGAATTTTGGTTACTTTAAGTTAATACTATTAGTCACTAAGCAGTGGTTTATTTCCTTGGTAACTTTGATCACATAATCACATGCCTGGGAGAGCCTCTAACATAGGTTGCTGTAACTTTAAAAAAGCAAGGATAATTTCCCCAATCCCTTTAAGACTAGAAAGAAAAAAAAAGAATGTTTTTTTTCTGCAAACGTCATCAGATCATATTGAGAAAGTGGCAACTTCCAAAGAGAAGTTCATGAGAACTTTAACAAAATTCACAGAAATGTCCAGGAATGGTAAGGATATTTAAGCCACAAGAAGTCATATGTGTGTTTCTCTTTTAAAGAGAAATATTGTTTGCAGTACCATAACACAGTGTGCAATGCTCATCAGCTGACACACGTGCCTTGGGAAAGAATTTTAAACTAGATTGGAACTTTATGGAAAATGTATTTAAATAGTTGAACTATTGTGGAAACAGAAACTCTTGGATGGGCCATTTTTTAAATGAGTCACAGGCAGCATTTGTCTAAGAAATGCTTTGGATAAGCCATGGAAAATGCTGTTGAAGTTTAGTCAAGACCAGGGTGACTTAAGTGCCTAAATCCAACACAGCTGTCCCTTAAAACCTCTGCTAGTGAATATTCACTGGATGGCGAGTCTCCTATGTGTTTGCTCTGTGTTTGTTGCCAGCTACCACAAAGTTTTGTATCTTTCATTAATGCATAGTTATCCAACTTTGTTTGTGGTTTTGAAACTTAGAGAGGCAATGAGGTATACATTTCTCTTTAATTCCAACAGGACATGCAGGCAAACATTGCCCTTTGGGATTATGTCCTGATGGTCAAGTAGTTATCTGAAGTTTCAGCAATATTTTGAGGATTTTTTTTTGTGGTGAAGGAAGTTGGTTCTTTATTTCTTTTGCATTTGGTTAGTGTTTGATCTAACTCAGACTTAGCCTCACTTCATTATGGAAAGGAGGTTTGCTGAGTCAGAAGATGAAGATTTCTAAAGATACATGTCACTTCATTTCAGTTCAATCTATTTTGAGGATGAGGTGGGAGAAGACACTCACTTAATGAAAATCTAATTATGCATTTGGCTTGACTTGTAAAATACAAGGATAAAAATACATTGTAAATTAATTTACTAACCTTTAAAAATCCTTGAAAGCCTTCAATGTTTATTTCAACCTATTCTTCAGACTCATAGTTGAGTCTGAAGCACTCCACCTAGTTTCAGTTTTGCATCTTCCTTCTACTCAGGTGCTTCCTAAATATAGAACTGCTGGCAGAAATCTCACAGCAAAATGTCCAGTATGTCTTTAAATATAATGGAGATGTTCTTTACTTTAGCCTTGCCAAGTGGCTGATTGCTGGCAGCTGAAACAAGGGACAGATGGCCATCCAGCCCTTTTGAGATGAACAAGTGACAATCTGCAAAATACTCAAAACTAATTTAAACTGGTTTAACATCAGAAAACCCAAGAGTCTCTCGGGTTTCTTTGGTGATGTGTAAGCACATTTTCTGCTTTTTCATGCAGTGCTCTTTGCCATAAAGATCACAGTGCTCTCACACTATTGCAGCTGATCCATTATGTCCCGAGCACAAAGATGCCAGAACAGCCCATGAAAAAGCTGCAAGGGCATTCTGGTTATTGACATGCAGGTGATACTGAGCACTGTGCATTGAGAATTCATCCATCCAAGGGTTCTTCACCAAGCTCATCTTTTTAAGATAGCATGGCACTGTCTAGGCCATATGTTGAATCAAACCCTGAAAGTTATTGGGCCTTTGTCCTAGGCACCTTAGCAAAAGAGATGGAAGCGGAAGACCACGGGGGTGGCTCGGAGGCAAAAGGAAAACTAGAGAAAATGTGAGCAGGCTGTTGAATGAGACAGGAGCCATGGTGACAGAGGATGCAGAGAAGGTGGAATTACTGAATGCCTTCTTTGCTTCGGTCTTTACTGCTCGGGCCAGCCCTCAGGAGTCCCAGACTTTGGAGGTAACAGGGAAAGTATGGATGGAGGAAGACTTCTCCTTGGTTGAGGAGGATCAAGTTAGAGTTCAACTAAGTAAACTGGATATCCACAAGTCCGTGGGTCTCGATGGGATGCACCCAAGAGTGCTGAGGGAGCTGGCAGAAGTCATTGCTGGGCCACTCTCCATCATCTTTGAAAGGTCCTGGAGAACAGGAGAGGTGCCTGAGGACTGGAGGAAAACCAATGTCACTCCAGTCTTCAAAAAGGGCAAGAAGGAGAACCCAGGGAACTACAGGCCGGTCAGCCTCACCTCCATCGCTGGAAAGATGATGGAATAGCTTGTTCTAGGCATCAGGTTGGTGTCAGGAGGATGGGGCCAGGCTCTTTTCAGTGGTGCCCAGCAACAGGACAAGGGGCAATGGGCACAAACTTGAACATAGGAAGTTCCATCTCAACATGAGGAGGAACTTCTTTACTTTGAGGGTGGCAGAACACTGGGACAGGCTGCCCAGAGAGGTGGTGGAATCTCCATCTCTGGAGACATTCAAAACCTGCCTGGACGCGTTCCTGTGTAACCTACTCCAGGTGCTCTGGCAGGGGGGTTGGACTAGATGGTCTCCAAAGGTCCCTTCCACCCCCTATCATCCTGTGATTCTGTGGCTGACTGAAAGAAAACCTAATAATATTAGCAAGGCTAGGTAGCTCCGATTTGAACTGGACTTAACAAACAGATTCTAACAATTATGTTACTATACTCTTGTTCTGATGCAGGTGGCTCTGGAAAATGCTTGGCAGCAGGTCAGGTTTTTTCCATTATAATTCTTTCCTTATTCTGTTGTATTATAAATATTTCTAATATTATTTTCTTCAAAATTAAACAGAAGATATTTCAGGCAAAAGCATTTTATATGTTCAGCAAGTTAGTTCCTATGTGCATCCTTTCAGGCTACGGTTCCACAGTTATTAATACTAATCTTCTACATACTGTATTGCCCAGCAGGATCCATATCAGACGGAGACATGTGACTGCATTTATGTTTAATTTGCCACGGTACATAATAAGGAATTCCTGCTGACATTATGCTTTCAAACTAACTTTATGTCTACATAAGAGAACATGTAACACTAAATATATTGGTTTTTTAACAAGTCTGATTTAGCAAAGAAAACATACACTAGTTCTGCACAGGTGACCGTAACATTCTTTTTCTGGAGTTAGTACCCCTAAATTTGGATTCGTTGTATCTTTGAACCACATTCTTAAACTCCATTTGCTTTTTTGTTAGGAAGAGCGGAGGTCATCTTGATTAGGTAGTGCAGAGCAAACCAGAGTGTTCAACTTTGCCTGAAACTCATTTTGGAAACTTCTAATGAAAATTGAATCCTTACTGTTTCATCAGCTGTGATAAATTAAAGAAAATAAAATGTTTCTTGAAGGGTATCAGGTTAAACACCCTTACACTGGGGGACTGTATGATAGCTCAAATCTTATAGTACCTTCAGAAAGATCTTGATGAGGCTTCTTAAAAATCAAATGAAGCAACAAATCCCTTAAATCTGGTGACAGGCGTATGCTTACTGTGATTTGTAGCCCTACGTGCCCCCATGATGTGAGTGTCTACTATTATACTTTTGTGAAAATAAAAGAGTGGATGAAAAAGGCAAAGGAGAAGGCACATTGTGGAATAATTACTAAAATAATCAAAAATACAACATTGTTCACACATTAAGGAAAGGTATAAAATCCAAAGGCTTCTAAGGTAGAATACAGCCGCAGCTGGCACGCAAAGAATGTAACATCTGCGGTTCCCGGTACAATATTGCTTGTGAAGCTACACGGGGGATGGAATGGAATGTAACCTTCTGTGGCCTTGCCCTGTGACGTATAGCAGATATGGGAACAAGATGTACTAAGGAACAGACAAGCAGCCTACTTGCTACCCTGAGTCAACATCTTATCAAATTTTGATGAAATGCTGTCCTTTGTGTGAAATTTGCTAATTATAATGTCATTATAATACTAAAACACACCTCCATCCCGAAGGCTACCCGCCTCCAAGGTGTGACCACTCCTCCTTGAATCTGCGCCCTGAATTTTTCGTAAAGTATACCTTTGAATGTGAAGCGAGAGAATTTTACACCAATCATAGTAAAGGTATTTATGACTAAAGTCACTCAAACTCCATCTTGAAAGTAAAAAATAGTATAAAAATAGCCCAAGGAAGGGGGGATATCAGGGGAGACACCATCATGAACAAGTCAGGGAGAACGCCATCACAGACTGCCTTTGACTTCTGGGACCAGTCGACGGGCTGAGCCTTTCTTCCCCCCAACAGGGACACCTTTGAGTAAGATTTAGATTATACCGAGTGCTTTCTCGGGAAACTTAGAAATTTCTCTAGAGAATCTCTTTCCTACATTTATAGACAGGCTGTATTGTTTATAACTTCATCGCCTGTTTTGTATATGTAACAATACTTTTATTTGCACGTGCTTTGCAGACAGTGTATTTATCACTGCCAATCCTAAGAACTTATATATCTGTTGTTCAAATAAACTGCACTGTTTAAGTAGCTAGTCATTTCGGTTTCTCACTGAATGCGACCAAAGACTCGAGAGTGGCCGTGCTAGTTCATGAGCACAACTAGACTGAAGGTGCAATCCACTATTAGTGTATCCAAATCGTAACAGTTTAATACCTGCTAAATGCGACTGGACTGATAGTGGCGAATTGGGCATCACTCAGAATTTAAACCTAGCCGCACCTAGCCTCCCACCTCGGTGAGGAGTGTTAGAATGCAAGGGGGTTTATTTTCTGACAAAACCGCTTTGCCCCTTTCACGCAACACACATGAACAAACTTCTGTTTTTTTTTCCCTGTAGGGGGACTGAAACTTGCTTGAGATGTAGAACCAGAATCAAAAGTTTGGAAAAAAGTTTTAGGTCACTGACAACCTCTATGTCAGAAATGAGATATTGGTTCTACTTGGACCCATAAGAGATCTGATGCAGACAATATGCATATCTACATATCTAGAGATTTTACCTTCTTATGAAATAAACTTGCCACAGGCAAAAAACACCATTAACCATACCAGTGGCCTATTTAAATGTGTATAAAGAATTTATCTATTTATACATTAGTTTATCAATAAGATATTAGTACAGAAAAATCTACTTAATATGTGTAGTTTGCACTATGAGAAGTTGTTAGCATTGGGAATTTCAATTAATAAAGTCGAACTTTTTATAAATACAGCTAAGAACAAGCCCAATTCATCATCATTGCAGAAAACCACTTGGAATAAGAATCACTTATGGTTTTCTGAATATAATTTGTCCTTGAACAAACTTGATCATTAGCTGAATTACAACCTATTGGTGACAATCATCATTAGCACAAATAAAACCACAGGAAAATATATCTGAATGCGAGAAAAAAACTTTTTACTGTAAGGGTGGTTGAGCACTGGAAAAGGTTGTCCAGGTAGATTATGGAGTCTGCATACCTATAGATATTCAAAACTTGACTGGACACAGTTATTGGCAATCTGCTGTAGCTGACCTTGCTTGAGCAGGGGGCTGGACAAGATGAACTCAAGAGGTCCCTTCCAACCTCAACCATTCTGTGATTAGTAACAAATCATGGCCTTTCCATTGTTAGTTACACAACTGAAAAGGAGTAATAATTTAGCAAAACAAATCATATTGTCTGTGAACTTTGACTACCAGGCTTACACCTTAGGAACTACTTGTCCAAGAGAAGGACAAAACCAAATCAATGGTGAGTATATTTGTGAGTTTATTGCCTAGGATCCCTTGATTTTTTATGTGGACACCTGAAACAGATTAATAAGTACAAACATTTCAGGAAGGATTCCTGTTCCTTGAGAACATCCAGTCTAAAAGTTAAGGACCTTGTCTAAATGGGTCATTGAGACTCTCTGAAATCAGTGGGGAATTACTTTTAAAGGGAAATTAATACCAATGTAAATAGGGAGGGAAATAGAGATAGGATAAATCAGCCTCCAGAAGCGTTGATCTCTACTTACTGTGGAAAAAGACCAGCTTAAACTATATCATCTTAAACTTTTAATGCTTTTAGATGACAGATGGTATTGTTGTCCCAAAGCGGGATCATTTACATGGTGTGCAGATGCCAATATACACACAAACTAGAGGTATTATTTATTTATTTCATTTCTCCAGAGATGGGTGTTAGGTGGTAATCCACAAAGCTAGCACACCAGCCAAAAAACTCTTAGAAGTATTTATACAGTTAAAAACACAGAAATACACATCCTTAATTATAATTATTTGTTAGTAACTCATCTTAGCAATTTCTATTGGTTAGTACAGCCTCTTTCTTTCATTTAAAGTTACAAAGTTAATTGATGTACATATGCTCCAGCACTGTGGGGGGGGGCGTTGTCCAATTCAGTCTCCAGTTGAGTTGGTGGTCGTGATCTCACACTGTCACTTTTACCTCTCCCCAGTTGCTGCAAATTTTTCTTGACTTTATGCCTTATCCAGCAGCTGTCTGGTTTTCAGCTGGTTTTGGCGCCTTCTGTGGTGGGACGTTCCTTGTTATCAACCTTCTGTTTTTCTTCAAGGGTATATCCATTAGCAAGGCATTTATTGTTTATACCAAATATCTAGTTTCACAGGGCCTTGTGACGTATTACAGCTCTTTGTTCTTACTTAGTGGGAGATTCTACCTTCTAAAATATATTTTACCTTTCTAAAAGTACATCCTACCT
This sequence comes from Dromas ardeola, assembly GCA_013398915.1. Taxonomy (NCBI): domain Eukaryota; kingdom Metazoa; phylum Chordata; class Aves; order Charadriiformes; family Dromadidae; genus Dromas; species Dromas ardeola. Next base: position 43,821 of record VYZM01002435.1, on the reverse strand, counting down.
TCTTAAAGTACATCAATATGTCTATACTCTTTTCCTATCGACCCTCTACATAATTCCTGGGCTTTGATGTTTTTTTTGTTGTTGTTGTTTGGTTTGGTTTTTTACTGCCTTTTAACTATTAAAAAAATCAGAACAGTCCTGTTCATATTCAGGATTTGTATAAATACCAGATTTTTATCAAACCGCTGTGAGAGTGTTTCCTCCTTTATGACTTCTGTTTTGTCCTAATGAGTTTCCCAATATGATTATATAGTCTACTATTTTTAATGTGCAAAATGCTTGGGTGTATATTCAGGTCAAATACTCTTTGACTGCATAAATAGGAATGGGACAATATTTTATAATCCTTCAGTGCTGAAATCTCCCTTGGAAGTTGCTAGTGGAGTGTGCTAGAGCTTAAAATTAGGGTCAAGGCTTCTAATGTTGCTCAAATAAATGTTTTAAGTACACAGATGGGTACAGGTAGGAAAAGTATTTTTAGTCAAATAATTCTGAAAAGAAAGAAATATCAAAATATTTCATGCCTTCAGTTTGTGTTCATCCAAGCATCAATATGAAAAAGCATAAAGAATTGTAAAAGTCTTAAGTCTTTGAAGTATGTCAAATTAAATGGTTAGATTCTGACTGGCATTCAGATTACTTAAATATTGTTTTAAAACGTTCAAATTTGACAGACATGTTTTCTAATTAGACAGTGTTGGAACCGTAAGCAAAACTTCTGTGAGATTTTTTTTTGCTTTTTATTCTTGATACAACCTTTTTTTTTTTTTTTTAGATTTTAAGTAACAAATGATGGTAAATAGAAATTTCCCTGAAATACTGAGTTTGTGTAATCCCACCATGAACAACTTTACAATAAGTATCAGCAAAGCTGAAACACTCATTATTTACACAGTTTTAGGAAACACCGGAACTTTATGGGTCCTCCGGCAAATGCTATGATGAGTTAATTGATGATTTGCAAGGAAATTATTCATGTTAAGCTTTCATTTCACTTATAACAATAGTATAAGAGATTACATTAGTATTGCTTCTGAACAATGGATAAATGCCATGCCTGGCATTGTGTTCAAGCCTATTCAGAGTAATTAACAGGTGTGAATTGCTGTTTGCTGGGATAAGCCTCCCACTGTGCAGCGCTTTTGTTGGCTGCAGGCTGCTTTCCTGCTGTATTACTGCTTCTAAATGAGACAATCTCTGTTTAATGTAGGATTTTACATATGTTAATTCTTTGTACACTTGCTTATTTTTAAAGTAGTTGAGGCAATAACAGTGAATCTCTTCAAAAAGCCTGTATTTCTGCAAGTTTCTGATTACCTTGCACCACCCTAACCTGTTTTGTGTTTCTCTTTTCAGCAGGTCTGATTCATTTACAAGGAACTACTATAGTAACTTGTAGGAGCATCAATCTGACTCTTTAACTGTAAGACCAAAGCTTATTCTGCCGCTTAGAGAATCATAAATCTGCTGCACTGGGTTCTTTACCAAGAAATATATAAGAAAAGTACAGAGAGTACAGACAAGCCTATGGACTTCTGTATCTATGGGCTCCACCAGCTCTGAAATGAAATTTTTAATTTTGGCTTTGAAATTCTCATACATCTTTGCAAATCCCAATTGGGGTCATCTGTAAAGACATGAAAGAAGTCCTGAGTTGTAAAAAGTTTGAGGGTTTAGAAAGTCACATAAAAAAAAAAACCAAACTTCTTGCAGCTCCAACATGAATTACTATTTCTCTGTCAGTAGACTGTATGTGAATTCCATTCAAGGATTTCTTTATAAAAATCTCTGATTAAAACTTGTCCATAATCTTTTTTCTATTGTTTGTGTTCTAAATTTAGTTGAGGAATGACAGGTCTAGATATAGAAATCAGATGAACTAGTATCTTTTCCCTATATCTCTCTTTCACATAATTGCTATGTTACAGGATTGTTTAAAATGGCTTTATGTTTTATAATGACATCATAAGAAAAATTAAAATGTCATCTTAGTTGATTCTGTTTTTTCAGTTAATACAACCAAGATGGCAATTGACTTCAGCTATTATAAAAATACATGTTTTACCATATTTTACATCTTTTGCCTTCTTAGTTAATATAGGTCTAAGCACTTCTAGAGAGTTATATTTCATATAGAATTATATTTCATATAGAATTTCTCATATTTCTCTAGACAGAGAAACAGTTAGATAGTGTGATCTCTTGTATCGCATCAAAAATTTCCACCACAGAGCTGAAAAGTTGGCCTAGCTAGGAGAAGATGTTGTGTGTAGCCTTCAAACTTCTTTCAATGAAGCCTTGGGACAAGCAGTTATCCCTACATTTTCTAACTCTGCCTCATTGTGATGATGACTTTTTCTGCCACCTTAGAAAATCCAGTTTGGAACTTACAAGTACAGATAAGTGATATTGTTTGTTGGGGTTTTTTTTCCCCTCCAAACTACAATAACACTAGTAATTTCATTTGGCTGAAAGCCTGATGTTTTTGCTGATGTGTGGGTAGTTTCCAGGGCATCTGCTTTCCACTGGTACCTCTGGCAACCATAAAATATTGTCTTCTTGATTTAAAAGAATATATGGACTTTCTGTACTCTGATATAGATAAAAGGCTTATTTTTTTCTCCTTTTGCCATACAAGAACCTATACCACAGCAGAATTAAATTGTTCTGTCACTCTCTGAAAAATGAAAAATGTTGAACCAAATTAAATGTATTGTCCTTCTTTATATATTAAGTATTTTATTTTATATCCTATTATTTGCCAAACTATGGAAAACTATAGCATTTTTATATGGAGAAAGAGCAACTCTGAGTTACTTCTACCCTCAGGTTTCCCTTTCTGGGGAGAAAAATGTATTTATGACACATTGTCTTCTTCCATTTTTAATGGAGTACTATATTCTTGCTCCCTGTACACTTCAAGCCATCAATCAGTGCTGGAGGCAGAAGCTGAAGCGATACTCATCCGACTTCAGTTTTTTTGTCAGTTCTGGCTTCTGTGTTTTTCAATATGGCTATCAGGTATCATGTATCACTGATCATCATAAAGTTTAGGCATAAATTCACTAGTCGACTGTAATCTGGACAAAGCACTCAAAGCTCCTTGGCAAGACAGTTAAAATGTTGATCTAAATGAGGTCAAAGATATTCAATTAGGGTGTTGAATTCCTCTTAAAAGAGAAAAATCTGCCTGCCTGGAAAGAAGCTATTGGTTTGTTTAGTCAGACTGGAGTGTAATTGTACTCTTGGATTGTTTATATTTGACAATACGGAATCTAATTAAAAAATGCATATGGTATCTCTTTCCCCCCTTCTTCCAGCCCAGAGTTCAGTGTAGTAACTAGCATTATTCTTTAGTTTATTCCTAACTACATCTCACAGAAATTCATCAATACTTGTCTGAATTCTGTAGGGAATTATTTCTTATATTGTGTTTCAACACTTAGGAAATTAACACGCTGTCTCAACAATTAAACACTTGCACTGGTAGAGTTGCATTATGAAGAGAAAAGAGCTGCTTGTTAATTTACACAATTGAGATCTGTAGCAATTCACTGAGTTTGGAAAACAGAATGTAAAAATTCTATCTGTGGAAGTTATTAAAACCTCTTCAGCTATTGGGTGCCAATATATAAACTGCAAGGCTTAACCCATGCCTTGTGCCTCCTGTTTGGTCACATCCCTGCTCTGTACTGCTGACCCAGAAGCGAGGCCATTTTCTGTGGCTGGCTTCTGCCCAGGGGACTGGAGACAGAGATGGATGTTCTCCATCTTTCCTCTCCTGCTGGCAGTGATCCCACATATTTCTCTCTTCTTCCATGTGACTCTGGTCTGTCTGCTGAAGTTTTCCCTCAGTAGACTAAAAGATAGGTTAGCATTCATTAACGAAAAGTAGCAAATCTTAATCAATCTACTACATTCTTGCTCCCTGTACATTTCAAGACATCAATCAGTGCTGGAGGCGGAAGCCAAAGGGATACTCATCCAGCTTCAGGTTTTTTGTCATTTCCGGCTTTTGTATTTTTCAATATGGCTATCAGGTATCATGATGATGAGCTCATTAAAGAGAAAAGGAGAAGAGAAACTATCGTCTGTTCTAGTAAAATCCCTAGATATTAGCTAGAAATCTCTACTTTTCATCAAACAGTTTTACTAATATTATTGGGCACTGCAATATAAAGTCTTTATTCATGACATTATAAAGAGCTAAATGTGTGGCTGATGCATCATATGCATTTCTCACCTTTTTAAATTGATCCTGGTTACTTGTTCTAAGTAAGAATACCCAATGCAATGTAGTCACTGTTCCTTTGTGACTTCTGCATGCTAATATCGCTTTTGGAGGAAAAGGCCCTCCTTGTTACGCGCTGAAATGCCTTTATTATAAGTTTCAGAACATACTTTATGCGTTTTGCTGTCTTGCTGTAGAGGGAAAGAAAACTTAAATACATTGTTTGTCTCTTCTTGAACACATATACTCCATAAGCAGCTATCCACACTTGCTCTTTAAGGCCAAATGTTTTGAACTCCTGAAGAGCTTTCACACTGAATAGCTTTTCTAATCCTCTGATCAGTTCTATCTTTTGAAGAATTTTAATACATATACAGTGACTGACACTGGACAAAGCTTTTCTAAATATGCCTTTACTCAACATAAAGACTAGTATGTAGATTTATTAATATTGCCTTTATTTATGTTTAATTAGCCTCACACTTAATAACAGCTCATATATTTTTCAGACAATGTTCATGTGTTGATACTTAATTTACAAAAGTTGTACTTTCTGGCTAGAAAAAACAGGAAAGCAAGCTTTCAGAAGTATGTTCCCCCCCCTTCTTTTTTCTCTTACATTACTCTCTCACCCCCTTACTTTGTCTGTTTATAAATACACATATTATATTCTGAGTACTGCAGAAGAGATTTATCAATAATGGCTGTTATGTTAAAGTGATTTAGTCTAGCTTTATCCATGTTTTGGTTGGAATCACCATGAGGAAATATTTTATGAAATTATTTCTCTGGCTGAAATTATCTCAGAACGGGTCATCTATAGTCAAAGCCGTACTGAATATTCCAAAATGTTTAGGCAATCAATAAATTACTCATAAGAATTTTTTTCCAATCCCATGATCTCTTTGGGCAATGAACATCATCAAGAAATATTACCATGAGAAATACAGAATAGATAGATTTGTTTTCAACAGAATAGAGTGCTTTTGTATTTATTTAGAATCATAGAATGGTTAGAGTTGGAAGGGACCTTAAAGATCATCTAGTTCCAACCCCCCTTCCTTGGCCAGGGACACCATCCACTAGACCAGGCTGCTGAAAGCCCCATCCAATCTGGCCTTGAACACTTCCAGGGATGGAGCATCCACAACTTCTCTGCGCAGCCTGTTCCAGTGTCTCACCACCCTCACAGTAAACAATTTCCTCCTAATATCTCATTTAAAGCTACTCTCTTTCAGTTTAAATCTGTTACCCCTCATCCTGTCACTACACTCCCTCATAGAGAGTCCCTCCCCATCTTTCCTGTAGGCCCCCTTCAGCTACTGGAAGGCTGCTATAAGGTCTTCCCAAAGACTTCTCTTGTCCAGGCTGAACATCCCAACTCTCTCAGCCTGTCTTCATAGGAGAGGTGCTCCAGCCCTCTGATCATCTTCGTGGCCCTTCTCCGGACTCGCTCCAACAGGTCCAGGTCCTTCTTATGTTGGAGGCTACAGAGCTGGATGCAGTACTCCAGGTGGGGTCTCACCAGAGTGGAGTAGAGGGGCAGAATCACCTCCTTCGACCTGTTGGCCGTGCTTCTTTTGATGCAGCCCAGGATGCAGTTGGTCTTCTGGGCTGAGAGCGCACATTGAAGGGTCATATTGAGCTTCTCATCCATCAATACCCCAAGTCCTTATCTCCTCAGGGCTGCTTTCAATACATTCTCTGCCGAGCCTGTGTTTTGTGTATTGATAATGGAGATTATAAACATTTTGCTGATTGTTCAGATTTTGAAAGGGAAATCATATGTGTGTGTGTGTGGGAAGAGGGATTCTCTTTATTACGCATGCAAAAAAATGTATCCAGCATAATAAAAATACTATCAGTAAGCAAAACTATCCTGCATTTCATTGTTATCATATTACATTGTCAACATATACTACTGAATTTTAAATCTCATTCTCAATTTCTCTTCTCATTTCCTCATCCTGTTTAAATCCCACTACACTCTGGAAGATGGGATAAAAGTTTCTGCCAAATACAGTCATAAAAACTGAAAAAGGAGAGAGAAATTTTATCTTTCATCAAGAGTCTTTTCCTAATATTTGAAGATGTCCTTTATATCCATCATAATATGTAGCTACTAAGACTGGACACATCTATTGGCAAGTGGTTAGTAGCTGAATTTAAAATATGATATTCAGGGAGAGTGGAAATATGCTGCATGGAATGTATCTCTGTAAAGACTGAAAATCCTTTGGAGAATCTCAGTAAGTTACCAACTTGTCATATTTGTAAATAAACAGAATTATTTTTATAATAATTCAGCTGTGTGTGACATTTATTTTAGCTGGAGATCTAAAGAACAGCTTTAGGGCTGAGCAGTGACTATATAAATATAAACACTGAGACAAACAGGCAGATTTCCTCTCTATATCGTAAGAGCACAAGTTGTATCACTGCCAAACTAACAAGCTTTATATACAAGAGAATGTCTTCTTTTTTTTGCCTTTTTTTTTTTTTTTAAAAAAAAAAGGCACTGACTTTATGAGCCTCTGGTGTTCTCTCTTCTTTGATGAAGAGATGTTTCCTATCTGGACTGCACAGAAAATTTTTTTATGAATAATTGCTTGGTACACCCATTCTTTAAAGTTGCCACATTGTACTGGGGTAACCAAGTGTCCCTTTCCAACTCAGTTTGATTTATTGGGGAAAGCAGAATTATTGATTGTAGGAAGAAAAATATAACATTTTCCAGTACTTTGAATGTAAATCAATTTAATTTTAGAATGTGTTTTGAATGCAATTTTGGGTGGAGGAGTTGTTTTTTTTTCTGTATTATGGCAGGTATGTGTTCTCCAACAAATTTATTTTTCAGACATTGTGTCCTGTAAGTATTACTACTGAATGCTGTGGAAAAACTCTGATCTCAGTACTGCTGGTGGATCAGTGTATTTTTTGGACCCTGGCAGAGCCAAACTAAGTTTGAGAAAATTATGAATGAGGCATGACCTATTTCTACTATAGGATTGATCTTACGATTACTGTTTATTATGTAAGTTTTCAGAAGCACAGTTAGCTTTCACTGCAATCCATAGCCATACCAGTGTCTTGATAAGTGGGTAGAGGAGTGCGTATTTGACATTAAGTGAGTGGTGGTAAGAATAAGCAGAAGGTAGCCTAGGCGCCAAGTCTTTCATGAATCAGTCGAAAGTATTCTTCATACAGAGTGGAGGCACTTAGCAAGTTCTTAAAACTCCTAGGCTGTAACACTCCTTATCTGCCTCTCCTCTAGCTGTAGAATTGCTCCAAGTACATTAGCTTCCCAGGTTTGCTGCTACAAATATCTTGTCAAGGCATGTAGATACCTCCATACATTATAATGTCACAAAATGCTAGTCTTATAGGAGAACGCTGAGGGCAGAAAAGCTTGAAAATAAAATAAAAATGGAAAGGTGGGTCTGGAATTGGAGGGTCAAAATCAACAGCAATGGACCTGTAGAACTCAGAACAGAATTGTTTTACTGCTTTTCCTCAGTCTTCTCATTTTCTTACAGAATGTTTACTGGTGTATATCTAATGAAAAACTCTAGTACACAGACATAGTGAATGATGGGAGTCTATATGTGACAGGATGGGCCACCATACAGCTTCTTTCTTAGGCAGGTTTATTGGTTTATTCACTCAGGACTTAACTTGGCTTCTTGCATGGGGGCAACTGTTTTTTAGAAAGGCTGAAGAACTATGTTCTAGTCATATCTAGATGTGTTCTCTAACAGGCTATCAGATATGAAACAAGATGTTTATCCCAGGCCTAGAGACATACATTTCTAAGCAGTATCCTGCAGCTAATCTGCTCCATTGCTACATAGATCCTAAGGACAACCCTAAAAGTAATGACTGAGTTGTGATACCAAATAGAAAGATTTAACACATGACAAAATTTTTGTTACTATCATCTGCTAGAAAGGAGCCAATAACCAGAGAATTTGCAGTAGTCTCCAACCTGTGGTTTTGACAAGCCAACTGAACTTGCTGTTGTACCTCAAAAATTTGGCGTTTTTATTCTCTTCTGAACTGAGGATCTGTAAAAATTGCAGTGCAGCCAAAGCAGATGCCTATGATATCTATCAATTGTAAGTTCACTAAGTAGGGTAAAATTAATATTAATGTGCCTTGAACCTAAATATAAGCATACTAAAGTAGTGTTACTAACAACAGCATATAAGTACTTTATAAGACTGTCATAACATAGCCAGACACAATGGATAAATGTTTCAAATAAGCATATGAGCAATGTGACCACCATAACATGTGAATCATCAAGGGCCACATATCAGGTCATATAGTTTTCCATACTCACAACTAATTTAGCATATAATGTTTTGTAATGAATGAATTCAGTAAATTTTGTTTTAAAATATAATACACTTCCATCACAGTGATATCTAATTCTCTGATACATACATTACCTAACTTACATTTGCTTGCAACAAGAATGCCAAGAGACATTTTGTTACCTGCTTCCTGTTTAAACCACTTCACTACAGTGTTCAGTTATCCTTATTTTCACACTGAGCCATTAATGTTAACACAACCTAGAGTCGTGCTTTTTGGCCTGGCCTTCCCATTTCATTATTAGTGGCATTCCTCTTCAGGAATGGCAAATGTCCTTCCCTTGCAGTAACATGGTTAACTAAAATAATAGGTGCTACAAAAAGCAGAAAAGTGCCGCAAGAATTGTAGTCTCTTTTATATCCTGCAGCGTGATGATGATAATAGGAAAGACAGAAAAAATTCTTAACCAGTAACTCTTCAGTCACAGATCATCTGGGTCAGGATAGTGTTTCTGACAGATTTCTTTAGAGAAAGGCTACCTTTGAGGAAATGAAGACCTTTTATTCCTCTTAGTGACAACTGTACATGGTAAGGAAGATTACTGTTTCTTGGCTCTCTGTGTTAGCAGGCATGAATGATGACAAAGCATGAAGGCTAATAAATACGAAAGCGGATATTTTGTAAACACTGGGGATGTGGAACACTCTCCCTCTACTGCTGCAACCGTTTGAAAAATGTGTTTAATAAAGACTCACACGTTTTTAAACTGATTAGGATTTTAAGCCACAACTCAACAGCAAAGGTCCAAATCACTGAGCATAGTGGGAGGTTGTATGTTCAGCTTCTTAACTAAGTCATCAATCGCTTTAGAAGAGTTGTTGGAAAGCTGTATAAAACTAGAATGCGCTGTGTTTTGTGCCTCTTTTTCTTCCCACAGAGTATACGTATGCCTTTGTGGATCTCATGGCCTGGTACTTAACAGAATGACCATCCTGTCAGACACATTTTACCACATGTTTCCTTATGACCACAGTTTATTGATACTTTAAGCTTAAACTCTGCTAAGTAAGTTTGTTATGCAATATGCAGTAATTTGTGCTTTGTAAATGATGCTTTCCAAGTTCCCAATGTTAAAAAAAAAAAAAAAAGGTACACCTAATTAGGATTGTGTCAGGCAATTTGTTCTTACTGCTTTGTTTTTCCTTAGTTATGCCTGACATTTTTACCCTATTTTCTCTCTGCTCCCAAAACATGGGGTCTCCTCCCCATACCACTTATCATTATTCTTGTTTCTTCAGGTAGATGTCCCACCAACTTGCAATCCGTAGTCATTGTCTTTTCCTTTGTCTGGCAACTTTTGTCACTTGTATGCCTTCTGTGTGCAAATACATCTGTCTGTCTTTGTCCTTTTGGTGGTCACATTGCTCAGAGTTATGTAAAATGCCTATAGATGGCATCTGGCTATGCCATCACAGTGTGGTAAAATACCTCTATAAAGTTATTAGCAACGTACACTGATATTTGGGTTCAAGGCTTACTAATACCAATTGCATCCTACCTAATGCACTTAAAATTTATAGGTGTCACAAGTCTTAGCTTTGGATGCATTCCTGATGCCTTTTCATTTCAAAAGGTATTTAGATGTCTAGTATCTGCTGACGCACATATGTTAAAAACATGTCTCTTGTGCTCAGATTTTACAATATGGTTTCTTTTTTTAAGCACTAAATGATACTACACGTATAGCTAGTTATCCTAGGATTCCTGTTGCCTAACTTTAGCTTAGATTAGATGTCTTATTTTTAGGTGAATACTCCCTTATGCTTCATCCATAGTCAACAGAAGGAGACGCATAACAAGAAATGATTCATCTTTTCCTAAAATAGAAGTCTCAAGTAGGTGGGCTTCATTACAAGTAACTACCACTTCAACTGAAAAAAAAGATAAATCTAGATTTGATAAAAAAGGACAGAACCATCCTTAAAAGGGGATTTATAAGGTTTTCTACCCTTTCCAGAGCAAACCAAAGTATATATAAAATTAGACTATGTGTTATAAAATTCTCTATCATTTGGCGTGTGCTAATGCTCAATTTCCGTTTTTACACTCAATAAATCAAATGCTATGCTATTGCAAAAGGCAGATGAATGATAATTCTTTTTTAGGGCCTATAAAATGGAGCCATAAACAATCCTTATGGAAGGTACAGACAACTAGTTTGGTAAAAAGGGAACTACTATCAAACTGATTCAAATGTCACATTAATGCAGAGACTGAAAAGTTTGATTCATTTGTTGTTTTGCCGGTACCACTGTTACTACTGCTACTGGAATATTCGATAAAAAAAAAAGTTAAGAAAAGGTTGCACAGGGGATCTTTTTCACTAAATGAGTATCATGAAATGTCACTAACTTTGCATAATAGGTGACAGAAAAGGAATATATTAATTAATATCCAATATAGCCTAGGACAGATGATAGAGGATGTCTCAGGGTTAAAGTACTTATGTTACTACTGTCTTTTAAAACTTGAATAAGAAAAACCTGTAGGTTCTATTATCTTTTAATGCAGTTCGGTAGTTCAGCTACTGTTTTACAAAGCCTGAAGAATTCTAGATCACCTCCTCCAAGCTCAGGAGTGATGCAACCCAACAAAGAGGATGTCAGGCAGAAACACCAGGAGGCTTGCATGGATGAACAATGAGCTTCTGGACAAACTCAAACACAAAAAGGGAGCCTACAGAGGGTGGAAGCAAGGCAGGTAGCCTGGGAGGAATACAGAGAAATTGTCCAAGCACCCAGGAACATCTGGGGAACTACAGGCCAGTCAGTCTCACCTCTGTGCCCGGCAAGATCATGGAGCAGATCCTCCTGGAAACCCTGCTGAGGCACATGGAATATAAGGAGGTGATCGGTGACAGCTTACATGGCTTCACCAAGGGCAAGTCATGCCTGACAAATTTGGTGGCATTCTACGATGGATTTACAGCATTGGTGGCAAAGGGAAGAGCAACTGACGTCATCTACCTTGACTTGTGCAAAGCATTTGACACTGTCCCTCACAAGATCCTTGTCTCTAAATTGGAGATACAGGGATCTGACAGGTGGACTACTCAGTGGATAAGGAACTGGCTGCATGGCCACACTCAAAGAGTTGCAGTCAACAGCTCAATGTCCAAGTGGAGACCAGTGACAGGTGGTGTTCCTCAGGGGTCGGTATTGGGAGTGGTGCTGTTTAACATCTTTGCTGGTGAGGTGGGCAGTGGGACTGCGTGCACCCTCAGGAAGCTTGCCCACGACACCAAGCTGTGTGGAGAGGTCGACGCGCTGGAGGGAAGGGATGCCTGGACAGTCTTGAGAGGTGGGCCCATGCAAACCTCATGGGAGTTCAACCCCGCCAAGTGCAAGGTCCTGCATCTGGGTCATGGCAATACCAGGCACAAATACAGGTTGGGCAGAGAATGGATTGAGAACAGCCCTGAGGAGGAGGACTTGGGCGTGCTGGTGGATGAGAAGCTCAACAGGAGATGGCAATGTGTGCTCTCAGCCCAGAAGACCAACTGTATTCTGGGCTACATCAAAAGAAGTATGGCCAACAGGTCAAAGGAGATGATTCTGCCTTCTGCTCCACTCTTGTGAGACCCCACTTGGAGTACTGCATCCAGCTCTGGGGCCTCCAATATAAGAAGGACCTGTTGGAACCTGTCCAGAGGAGGGCTAAAAAGATGATCAGGGGGCTGGAGCACCTATCCTATGAGAACAGGCTGAGAGAGTTGAGGTTGTTCAGCCTGGAGAAGGGAAGGCTCCAGGGAGACCTTGTAGCAGCTTTCCAGTACCTAAAGGGGGCCTACGAGAGAGATGGGGAGAGACCCTTTATCAGGAAGTGTAGTGATAGGACAAGGGTAACAGATTTAAACTGAAAGAGGGTAGCTTTAGATGAGATATTGGGAAGAAATTGTTTACTGTGAGGGTTGAGACACTGGAACAGGTTGCCCAGAGAAGGTGTGGGTGCTCCATCCCTGGAAGTGTTCAAGACCAGGCTGGATGGGGCTTTTAGCAACCTGATCTAGTGGAAGGTGCCCCTGGCCATGTCAGGGGGGCTGTAGCTAGATGATCTTTAAAGTACTTTAAACATTCTGTGATTCTACGATCATAGCACATTTCAAGTTGCATTTATCTATCAGCATAGATTATCAGGAAGAAAAGTTAGTATCTTCTAATTTTGCTCTTCTGGGGTGATGGTAAAACTTCAGTTACTTAAACAGTTTATCTTTTCTTTCTTTGTCTGGCTACAGACAGAGATTATAACATGAATGCTTTCTCAGGTGAGAGGATTTTTAGGTACTACTCCAGGAAGTTATTGCAAGCCACCATTTCCTGTTACACTGCTTGTAATTTCAAACAGGACAGAAGTCTTCATTTCTTTGTAACAGTTTGACATGTTTGAGTTTCCATTCTGTTTTACTTTTTGTGATGGCAAATCCTCAGTGCATGAGAGTCTCCACTGAATCTGGTTTGTGAATTGTACAAAACCTAGCAGACATTTGATGAGTAAGTGTAGTGACTCTTCCTTACTTTGCACAGTGATAAGAACCTCTTTAGGTTAGCAAGGTATTCATTCTTGACTTTGATACGAATTTTAACCTTTCAGCTCATATTGGCATAGACATTTGTAGCATAAGCAGTAGGGACAGTATGAACAGGGAACAAATTTGAATAGCAAGAAAGAACAAGGAGGAATTGCAGAAGGCTTTGGTGGCATCCAGCCCAACTTCTCAGGACATCCAGATATAAAAAATAGGATAAAAGCCAAAAAAACATGGGGCAGGGTCTTCTTCCTTTCATCCTTTTTCTTCTAGGCATATTTTGTTCTGCCTACCTAAGTCTTCTCTCTGAAAGTCTTGTGAAGATTTTGGTTTTCTTTTTTTCTTTTTTTTTCAGGTCCCTTTTTTTTTTTTTTTGGCTTCTGTATGAATTGTTTAAACTCAGATAAAGGCTGCACCAATTCCAGATAAACAAAATTAAAATCACATTTAAATATTAATTAAAACTTATCAATTTTTTATCAGTATTATTAAGTATATTGCCTATGACTTTTTAGGAATTAACAATGACAAAATCATATGCCTTAGGTCCATATAATTACCAAGACTGTCTCAAATTCTGTGTTCAAAATATGTGACCAAGTTGAAAGTCCTGAAGGCAATTTTAAAAGAATGTAATTGCATTAGAATTATTCACAATTTCTTATTGTCATTGCAATGCATGCTGTCAAATATGCCTTTTTATCTCCATTGAAAATAACCATCACCATGGAACACTATACACGCAAAGCTGACAAGTACAGATTCAGACTTGTCTTTTTTCTCAGGGCAAAAGCGTATGGTGGAATGAATACAGTGGGTTGAAGTGTATAAATCCTGTTTCATTTAAATTTTGTGTCTGAAGTGACAAATGCCAAATTATTAATGTCCTACTTCTCAGTCACATGAATATTCATTCTATTTAGAAAACAAGGGCAGCGACCAGTGTTGAGAAATAATGGTATTATGTAGCAGAATGTATGTGGACAATGTATGAAAAGTCCAGTAGTTTACTTTCTTTTTAGGTTGTGCATCTACTATTGTAGAACCTGCTGATTGCAATCCAGGTTCCTGCCTTAATTAGGCTGCAAATGAATCTGGGACAGTCTCTTATGACAAATACTTGGAAGGCACTGGAAGGGTATAACCAAGTAAGTATGCAACTAAGGGGTCTGAAATAAAATGGAGAGATCAGATATTTCTCCCTGTCACCTGCTTACCTGTTAGGTGCTGAGAATGCCTAATAGACATTGTAATACAAGCTAACTTCTTCAAAATGAAAAACGATGGCATAGATGGGATAGAGAAGAGACTAACCTACAGGCAATAGAGTGAAGTGGAGAGATGGGCAAATTCAGGTTATAAAATAACTAAGTATGGGTCAAGTCTTCAAACTGATTTTTATACTCAGATCTCATGAAGAAGTATGAGAAACAAAAATGATAAAAAGTTGGTTGTTTCTGACCAGAGTGTGATCCATATGGAAGCTCTTTCTTTGTCTTTTGTCCAGATGTTTCAGATGAGGAGTCTATTATGTTCTATGTAGTTTCTTATAAATTCTTGTTAAAGTTCTTGTTAAAGTTCTTGTTAAAGCTGATGGGAGCTAAACACCTTGTGCTTCTTGAACTGACAAGAGCCCATAATCCCTTCTTAGCTAGTATATACTATCAAATGTAGGAGTTTATATTGGACTAATCTGAACACAGTTCATGTTCTTAAACAGATTTTCAGTGACTCAGTTAGAACAGTGTGTTTTATGTCACCTTTCAGAGAGAAAAAAGTCACGGTCTTTTTTTGTTTTCGTATTCTGGTAATTATGTTTTCTTGCTGTGATTTGTTCATGGAAAGGACCTTAGTCTTCATCCATGCAAGACAAAAAATTCTATTGATTTACAAACATTTCTTTGGTACTTACATAATTTGACTAACATGCTAGGTCCAGTATCACTGGAATGCAACGAATTAATGTAATGGTGGTAAAATCAGTGCTTATCATCCTTGTATCAGTAGTTCAGTTTACTTTATTTTAACTGTGAATGTAGTTACCAAATTGCTTGATTAGCAGCCAGATTGAAACAGTTAATTAGGCTTTCTGCTAATTTAATTGCATGACACGTTGAACGAATCTGAAGACTTTCTTCTTACATTTAAATTTTGACACCTGAACAGATCAAAACAAAATAAAAAGTTCTCTGCTATTTAGTCATTAAGAAAATGTTCTTATTGATTTCATTTTCTCATGTAAAAAGAAAGAAATAAAAGAAACAAAAAACTTAATGAAACTATTACATACAGTTACCATAGCAACAAAAGTTGCTCAAACCACAGGAGTCTGTTGTAGAATCTTTTAAATATATAATTTTTAATTCTAGTCAAGCCTCTTTAAATATCAATTTTAATATAAAGAGATTATTCTCTCTCCAGTATTACGTCAAGAGTAATAAACTGAGATTTACCATTAGTATATATTGAACAACTGAGCATACCATGCAAATTAAAATTTAAAAAAAAAAAAAGCTACCTTATTGCAACTTCGCAGCAACTGTTGTATATCTTACCTGGTCAATGGTTCTAAAATAACTCAGCTACTCTCTATAAAAATAAGAATTGACATGCTAGTTTACAGGTGTTGGAAATCTAGGCCTCATTCAGGACCAAACCACTGACACATATAACATTTCTGAATCACTGTTTTTAAAATACGTACAGTAGCATGGTATAGCACTTAACTCTTTAACATACAACATCCTTAGTGAACTTGGTCTGCATGTGAGCTTCAGTGCATGTGAGTTCTTTATTGAATTTAGGTCAAATTTTACGTCTCATAATGGTTTAAATTGTGGAGCTGGATAATCCACAATATACCAGGCAGAAGTCCTGCTTGAACTACAGAAGGGAGAGAGGGGTTCCTCTGAAAACTTTTAGTTAAAAAACGAAAGGATTACAGGTTCTGTCCCAATGGTAAGAATAGATATTTGGCATGCAGATACAGACTGCATGCTCTAGTTGCAGGGTTTCGATAAGTTAGGCATAGAGAAATGAAATGTTGGTACCACTGGGTGTTAAGAAGTGAATGATAGCTTGCTCTTGAGATACCATATTTTGAAGCCTATTTTAAGAAAACTGTTACTGTAATTTGCAAGTCCTGTGATCTTGTTTGTGATACTTGCTTTCAGTTTTCATCTGTAAATCTTGATACTAGGTATAATCCTGTTAGTAATTTTAAAAATTAATCAACAAATATATAAATATAAATGTTTGGTTTTCATAGCCTCAGATATCTTCTGACATGCAAAGGGGATATCAGGTAATGGAAAAATCAGTGTTAAACACCTATTAATCATGAGAATAGAGGGTCTGGTTTTCCCTTCCATTTTTTAAGAAAAAAATATAGTCAAGCCATCAAAAAGTATATTTTAGTAAGCCTGAAAATTAATTTTTTTTTACCAAAACTTTTGGCAAAAAGTTTGCCAGATCCTGGTCTTCAGTATTTCTATAGTAACAAATATCTATCCTATCAGGCTGAGAAACTCTAACATCATACAAATATATTCAGTCTAGGAAAATTTGATATATTGCCTTCGTTTATCTAAGCCACTGCAGTTTGGGAAACTCAGAAGATTCTGATTTTTTTTTTTTCTTGCAACAAATAGTTGCAATACAGATGAATTTCAGATATGTAGACTAAGTGTCAAGATTAGAAATATTCATTAAGTGACAGATATTACAGATGAAGGTTTGGTTACATGACAGCTTGTACATTTGAGGAAAAGAGAAAGGAAGAAAGGAAATACTGCCTAGCACCATCAAAGCATAGGTAATGTCCTTCATATGTTAGACTACCTATCTCTCAAGTTTAGAGGTAGAAATATGAACTGAACCAGATGATCCACTAAAATTTCTTCCAAACTTATTTTCTATGACCGATTTACTTTACAATTTTCTTTCTGACTTTTTTATCAAGCACCTCTCTGTAATTGTTCTACATATCTACTTTTCTATTCCTTTGGACACTCCAAAGGAAAAAAAAATAATCTATTCAAATAACAAGTAAAATTACCACCCATTCAAATTAAAGTGGATTCGAGCTCAAGTTAAGGAACAGGATTTTGCCTTTCTTCAGCTGAGAACAAGACACAGTTGAAAAGCTCATTATGAAATTGTCATATTGATGATGTCCTTTTTCCGTGTATATTTTAAAAGCCAGAACTAAAGACAAAACCTCTGCCAAGATAATTCCATCAGAAAAATCACTTAAAAGACTTTTTATCCTCCACCTACACCTCTAAGAGAATGAATCTTTCTTTACTGAGGAGGGCTTGTTCTACTCAGTAATATTATCTTTGTCCCCAGGGTAGTCTTTTAGAGCCTGACAGCTTCATCAAAGTTTTCAAATTCCGCTTTTCTCTGTTTCAAAGCAGAAGATTTTTGCTAAACTATAATTGGAATCGGCTGACCAGCAGTTCTTAGCCACTGAGCCCCAGTGCTGATGAAGTTTTCATGCTGACCCAAAATACTCACAAGAGTATTTTGTATTGTCCTCATTTATAAACCATATCCATTACAATAGATGTAGGTGTTTGAGTCAGAAACGATCATGTAGGCTTGGGTGGGATAAAAATGACAGCCATTTGGATAAATAATGGTATTTGGAGAGTTCACTGTTGCAAATGATGTGCTAATATACAGAAAGATGTTACTGCTACTTTAAGGAGCATAGATAATAACGTCTGATTCCCTTTTGCGTGTGCGTGTGTGTACAGAAATCACAACAATATGACTAAGCCTTTCAGTGAATTTTAGCTGCTTATGTTCTACTGCATAGACAAAATATTAAAAGTTATGACTGAAGTAAAACTGCAATTTCTCAGAATCACAGAAATTAGGGTCACTTGCACACTGTGGCTGTTTTGCCTTGCCCAGGTGCACTAAAAGAGACCTGGTGCAATTAAAGAAATGTGGTGGGTTTTTTCGTGACTAAAAGTCTTGCAGGATACCCATGGCATAAATAAACCTGATTCAAACCAGAACCCATAGTCTAGAACTTAGAACTGTTCTTGTCTTGGAGCTTAACATTATTGGAGTAAAACAGGACAGGAGTAGAAACACAACATCAGACCACCTGTTCACAATTCCAGCCCACATATGTGACAGGTGATTTGTGCTAAACAAGCTACACATCATTAAAAAGGTTCAAAACAAACTATTACGGTACAACCAGACAGTTTTTCATTCATGGTGTAGTTCTTTTATATTTTTTTTATTTATTTCATACCTCTCCCTTCAGAAGCGTTTAAAAGCTATTGTTTTCTGTCACATCTGTGTGCAAAGTTACGTAACACTGAATATACAAATCTGATCACTTTTCATGAGACCTTTTTTCCATATTGAACATCATTCTAACTTGCATGTGAAAAATACTGAAAAGTAAGTGTTCTGGTTTGAGGTAAAACAGAACCAATTTTCTGTTTGGTAGTTTTAATTTTTAGCTAAGCCTCTTCTAACTCTCTGAAATTAACAGCATATTGTGCAGAAGCTGTTCGCTCTCAGAATGGTAAGACCTATGTTTATAGTGAATGCCAAGGAATGGCATGAGGAGAGGCTCCTGCTTATACTTATTGCTAGAACCAAGGTCAGCTAACTTTGTTATTTGTCCCATTGGAGGGTTAGAAGCAGAAAATGGTAGAGAGGTCACACCTGTGGGGAGGAGCAGACAGGGCAGGTGACCCAAAATTGACCAACAGGGTATTCCATCCCATTTGCATCATGCTCAGTATAAAAGCTGAGGGATCAAAGGGTCAGCCCTCTTTCTTCAATGGCCAGCATCTGAGGAGGACTCTGTCTGTTTGTCTGCCTTTTATCCCAATCTGTGCATTCCTGAATCCAGATCCAGAATCCAGTTCCAACCCATCACAGAGTCCAGTCTGGGACTTCTGCAGTGCCTGCTGGTGACGTTATCGTCATCCTGGGAGCTTGATACAGTTTTGTATTTATTGTATATATTTCCTTATATTCTTTTTATTTTATTATTAATGTTTCATTAAAGTAGTTTAGTTCCTTCTAAACTCATAAATGTCTTTATCTCTCTCCCTGCACTCCTTGGAGAGAGAGGTGGGGGGAGAGCATCTGTCATCTCATTATTGGCCAATCTGGCCCTAACTATGACAGTAAGTACACACATTTGCAATACAAAACTGTATGGTCAAAGTGGGAGGCAAATATTTGAAAATAAAACTTCTGTTCTTGAGATGTGTAATAAACTTCTTCACCAATCAATTGTAATCTATAAATTCATTCTTATAATTACTTTCTTCATTTCCTTCTTTGCCATTATATTAAAGTTCGCATTTTCACAGCCAAAGCTCTGCAGAACATTATGTCACCTTATATCTCACATCTCACTACATCCCTCCTCATTTGTTTGTGCTGCTGTGGTTACCGGTGTCATTACTTCTTAATTTTATTCTCCTATTCTTATTTTTGGGCTTTCTGCCATGCAGGCCCATGCATAGGAAACAATTCATAAAATTCAGTCTTTCCACAGAGACTCAAACTCTACTTTATGTCAAACAGAAGTTTTCTACATATGGACATTTTATAAGAGCATTCTTAATTTTCAACGCCAGGTTGACAAATGTCTCAGTCTGTTCACGTTTTATTTCTTTTAGTCTTTTGTCTGAAATTTTTCTTGGCAAAACCAATAATACATACTTTAGACCACACACTTCCCATAGGAAGTTAAATTTCCACAGGTGAAAAATAAGGTGTTTTCACCAAAATATGAAAACCAATCACTTTCTGTGCTTTATTAATACAGCATCTGGTGTACTTGGGTTTTCATCCCAGGGAGAACAGTTATTACGTATCATTAACTTATTCTCTGTGGTGACCTATCATGTAATATATCTTATAGTTTTAAAAGCAGAGAGCTTTACATTGTATTTTAATGTGGGAAAATATGACCATGTCAGACTGGATGACTAACAAAATATAGGATGGTCACCCTTAGGTCATCAGTTCTAATGTTAGGCAGCTACTGGTGACTAAGCATGGGTGTTACCAAATGACCACCAATTGGGCTGTATAAAACTATTTGCATTTCAATCTAGATGTTAACTGACAGGCATTCACTTCACAAAAAAGACTGCCGCTGAATTTGCCTATCCCTTGCAATTGGTGTTTTCAGAAGAGAGGCCACAACTGAAAACAGAAGCCCAGAAAGCATTACAATTTTTTCATCAACAATACAGTTCTTCAGTCAGGACTGAAATACAGTTTACAACTCCAGTGCCACTTACACACGTATTTGACGCAGAAGTATATTAGTTTTGTCTCTGGATCTACAGGTTGGTTCTGATGACATAACTGATCTTGGATTTATAGTATGGCTACAGGTACAAATCACATGTTGTGGAGTATTCTTGTGTTAAATATATCATTTAGGTACTTAAATTAGGAGATTAATCTACATAGGTGATCTCTGTAGTGAGTAAAAAGGAGAAACTCTTATGGACTAAAATTCAGAGTAGCTAATCAGGATCTGGAGGGACCTGACTTTCTCTTGGCTGCAGAGGGAACCTATAGAGCTTAACAGGTTAATATAACTTAATAAATTAAGTGCTTAAAATTTGAGCCTCCTATTTTCCACCAGAATTGCTATTTTAATTAATAAATTTAGTAGCTATTTTCATATTTCCTTATAACCAGATCCCACTGAATATAAGGATATTCAGTCTGGTAACAGTGTCAGAAAGACTTCACATTGGTAGCTCTAGACTGTGAGTGGTAGCTTCTGTAAAAATAGTACAACTGTCCCTCATGAATGTTTCAGGATTATAGGAGAGTGGAAAAGCTGGGATGAAATTGGGTTAGGAATCAACAGGAGGTATCAGTTATGCTTGCCAACAGTTTCTTTTTATAAGCTGAATAAAGTTGACCAGTTTATTTGAGTTGTGTGCTTTTTAGCTGGCCACAAGTAGAACAAGAAATGTCCTCTTTTGCAGAGATATTAACCTCTACTTCCCCATAATTGATATTTGATAATATGCATCATGACACAAAATGCCAATAAATTATAAAACAAATGCTAAGTCACTTTACTTCCTTACTCCTCATGCTTTCCAGAAGATCCCAAGCACCAATCCATTATCTGAATCACCAGGTGGCTTTTTCCTTTGTAGGAATATGAATTTCCTTTGTAATATGAAATGGGTTTAGTGATCTGTAGCAGTACTTATGCTACTCATCTCCAAATACAAATTACCTCATTAGTAACAGTGAAATCAAGACTAAACTCAAGTTTTGTATGTATTCTGCACCCAGTCCTTTATGGTCTAGTAGGTTGGTTGATCTTAGTTATTGCAAGTAATTTAAACTTTCCCTGTGTAAGTTTACATACTTTGTAAAGCTTGTAGAAGTTTACATACTTTGACAAGCCATTGGCGTATTAGACTCCAGTTTATACCTGACCAAGTTAGCATCAGACTAGAGAGCATTAAACTATCAGAGCAGACTCAGAAATCAGAGGACAGTGCTGCAGCCTGATGGTTCCTACTTCTAAAAGTTCAGTAGAAAGTGGAGGGCACAGGCATAGGAGGAAGTTATGAGGATAATGTCTGCATGATATGATAGGGTCTGTTTCTGACAATCAGACCACTAGGTACAAACCCTGTGCAAAACTGTTAGTTTCTTATACCTACTCTCCTTTCTGGTAACTCCATGGAGTTACTCCCTGCAAAACAACATCACAGAATCATCAAAGAATGGTTTGGGTTAGAGGGACCTTAAAGATCATCTAGTTCCAACCCCCCTGCCATGGCCAGGGACACTACTAGACTAGGTTGTTAAAAGGCCCATCCAACCTGGCCTTGAATACTTCCAGGGGTGGAGCATCCACACCTTCTCTAGGCAACCTGTTCCAGTGCCTCGGCACCCTCACAGTAAAGAATTTCTTCCTAATATCTCATCTAAAGCTACCCTCTTTCAGTTTGAAATGGTTACACCTCGTCCTATCGCTCCACTCCCTGATAAAGAGTCCCTCCCCATCCCTCTTGTAGGCCCCCTTCAGGTACTGGCAGGCTGCTATAAGGTCTCCCTGGAGCCTTCTCTTCTCCAGGCTGAACAACCCCAACTCTCTCAGCCTGTCTTCATAGGAGAGGTGCTCCAGCCCTCTGATCATCTTTGTGGCCCTCCTTTGGACCTGTTTCAACAAGTCCAGGTCCTTCTTATGTTGGAGGCTCCAGAGCTGGACGCAGTACTCCAGGTGGGATCTCACCAGAGCAGAGTAGAGGGGCAGAATCACCTCCCTTGACCTGCTGGCTACATTTCTTTTGATGCAGCCCAGGGTGCTGTTGGCTTTCCCCTTTTCCAGTCAGCAGGAACTTCACTGTGCTGCCACGTCTTCTCAAATATGATGGATAGTGGCTTAGCAACTTCATCTGCCAGTTCCCCAGGACCCACAGATGAATCTCATCAGGTCCCATGGGCTTGTATGCTTTCAGGTTCCTTAGATGATCTCAAACATGGTCTTCTCCTAGTCCTCATTCTTGCAGTCCCTGCCTTTTCTTCTTTGGCTTAGGCAGTGTGGCTAGAGTACTTGATGGTGAAGACTGAGGCAAAAAAGTCATTGAGTACCTCAACCTTCTCCATCTCCCAGGTAAACAGGTTTCCTAATTCCTTCCAGTGAGGGCCCACATTTTCCCTTGTCTTCCTTTTATCACCAACATACCTATAGAAGCTTTCTTGTTGCCCTTGATGTCACTGGCCAGATTTAACTCTATCTGGGCTTTAGCTTTCCTAACCTGATCCCTGACTGCTTGGATTATGTCTCTGTATTCCTCCCAGGCTACCTGTCCTTACTTCCACCCTCCATAGGCTTTCTTTTTGAGTTTGAGTTTCTCCAGGAGCTCCTTGTTCATCCGCACAGGCCTCCTGACTTTTTTGCCCGACTTCCTCCTTGTTGGGATGCATCACTCCTGAGCTTTGTGGAGGTGATCCTTGAATATTAACCAGCTTTCTTGGGCCCCTCTTTCCTCCAGGGCTTTATCCCATGGTACTCTGCCAAGCAGGTACCTGAAGAGGCCAAAGTCTGCGCTCCTGAAGTCCAGGGTAGTGAGCTTGCTGTGTGACCTCCTCACTGCCCTAAGGATCTTGAACTCCACCATCTCATGATCACTGCAGCCAAGGCTGCCCTTGAGCTTCACATTCCCCACCATCCCCTCCTTGTTGGTGAGAACAAGGTCCAGCATGGCACCTCTTCTCATTGGCTCCTCTATCACTTGGAGGAGGAAGTTATCATAAATGCATTCCAGGAAACTCATGAAATTGAACATTGAAACAGGAACATTGACAAGAATAAGTGTCTTCTCTGCTTCTCTTTTATAAACCTATTTAGTTATCCGTTTCATGAGGAGACCATTTTCAGTACATCTCACCTGTCAAAATCTTCCCACAGTCCTGGGAACCAACAAAAAAAAGTGAAGCCCAGACTTTGTGGCTGTACTTAGCTGTGCACATGGTTGCAAGAGGCAAGGTTTGTGATCAAAAAAATTTCTTCTCAGAGTTTTACTTACTTTGAGGGAAAAAAATAGTGAAATAGCCTGAAGAAATTATGCCAATTGTGTGATCAGACAAACACAATTGATACAGAAGCAAGGATTAAGATCTTTTCTGCAAGGATATACCCTTGGGTATGGAATGCAAACAAAGAGGAATGACCTCAATGAAATAGTCTCTGCATAGAAAAGCACTGTGGGGTGGAGAATAAAGCCTCTTTCCACACAAACTTTTGTGCTGAAATCATATTTTGACTGCTTCATTCATTACATGTTGCACTGTTTCAAGGTTGCCAGGGAAAAACATCCCACCAGAGGATTCTAGTATATCCTTAATATCCCAAAGGCAATCTCACATGGTGTTGTTCATGTTTTTCTTGCAGATGGCATCTATTGCTGTGGTGTTTTTAATAATTCCCTGAGGTGAAACTGGATGACAGAATCATCCATTCAAACTGTCAGAAGGAGAAAATTCAACACATTTATGATAAGCGGATGAGAACTTTCTTATTTGTTTTGCTGTTGACATTTGGTTTATTTGATAACTTCTACCATGCAGCCATCGGTGAGATCAACTCATGACATTATCTGCATTGTCTTCGTGTGCCTAAAGCTGTGTCCAATTAAGGATTTTTTATTTACAGGGCTTTTCACAGGATGTTTTATTCCAGTTTCACAGCCTTCATGTTATCAAAAGTTCAGTTTCAGATTCATTTGAAATATACCTCTAATGCTCTAATACCCTGGAGCTAAGAAATCTGGCAATTTTTTAATTCAAAACTCTGGATTTCCAGATTGCCAGCCTACTACAATCACAAGTGTTGGTGAGAGAACAGATTAGGCTAGGTGGAACTCAGGTGAGGTTTATGTTGTAAAAATTTTACATATCTGCAGTATGAGCATCTCATCTTTTTTTTAATTATAAATGGTGTCATCATTCATCTTACTACATTATTTTCTTTGGGGTGTTTTTTGTCTTTTTTCCCCCTGCATTCTGTTGAACAAAGATCTGATCAGTCAATTTGCTTTTATTTCTTTTGTGATTACTGTTACTGCTGATACTAAAAGATTCAGTTGTTATTACTGAAGTCTGCTCCTCATTCTTCGTTTTATTTTATCCATGAGTTAAATCCCAGCTAGCAGTCAATAAAAAGTTTGGGGAATGGACTATTGTTCTCAACAAATCTGTGCATAGCCCAATACAACAGGCCTAGAATTGATTGTGACCCCTAGTATTACTGAGATGGGAATATTAACATATTTAACATTTGTAGAGCTGTAGAGAAAGCTGATTTTTTTTCTGGCTTGCTGTCTGAAGAAGTCAAACAACAAAAAAAGGGGGTGGGAGTTGTTTCAGGTCAAACAATGCAACCTGGGACTGATTGCTTCTTGTTTAACTTTAACCTTCTAAAAAGTCAAATGCTTAGATTGAGCACCATGTGCCCCACCTATAATCAGTGGAAAGAGGTTTATTAAAAAGATGATTCATGCAACTTTTATGAACACCTATATAAAGATGAAAAATATTTAGAGATAAGTCTCTCATTTGCTTCCTTTTCAGTAGCTTCAGGGCTAGAGATAAAAAGAGGTGTTTGTAGAGATGCAGATAGACCAAATACTATTGTTTATCTAAACAGTATTATTTATTTGGCCAACGTTAAATGCAATGAGTCCCACTTTAAATGCCTACCTTATAAGGTATGGACATAGTTAAAAAATGTAAATTTCTAAATAAAATACTGTTTAATTTAAAAAACTGAAGTTGAAAACCAACTTTATTTTCTGGTCAAATTATTTTGATAAAAAACCTGAATTCATATTTTATGTGGTCCTGATAAAAATTTCACATGAAAATTTGATCCAGCTCTAGTGCTTATTATAGTTATTGTGTTATTACAAGTCTTCATTTTGTTATAGCTAATTAATTGATTCTTTCAAAATAACATTCTATTTGCTCATATATCATTATCCTCATGACACTGGCATAATAGAGTCCAAGTATTTATATATGTGTGTCAGATTACTGTAGAAACAGGGATGGTATCTGGAGTGAAAAATGCCTATGTTTGGTATAGTGTTGAATTTTAAAGACAATTTTATCTGGCACTGCTCGCAAGTATGTGAGCTATGTGTTACTAAACAACAGGGTTCTTATTTATGTCTGTCTTCTAGCATTACTGACCAGGGAGGCAAGACAGCTCATATGCCTTCAAAATCATCTGGAGAAAAGTAGTGCTGGTGTCTAAGTCCATCTATGGGCACTTTGAGTTATCAAAGCACTGCATGCTTATTTGAAAGACCATTTCTACCTATAACATTAATTGGACCAGAGGAATTTACATGCAGATTGCTAGCACAGCAGTACTTTCAATTACAAAACCCAACAGAGCAGACATGGTTTGCCCAAGATCACGAACTCTTCACATACAAAGTCCTCTGCAGGACTGCTGATACAGGGATACCTCCCAGGGTAAAAGGGAGAAAGTAAAATCAACTTTCAAGTGCACAGCCCTGTCCTCTGCCATAGCCAAGAATGATGGAAAGAGTTGGCATCATTGCTTTTCTAGTGACATTTACCTCTGCCTCCAAAATAGTAGCACAAAGTCTGGAAGTAAAACATTAAGATACCAGAAGCAGTGCAAATGATGGTGAACAGATGACCACATGGTACTTAAGCAATTTTCTCTGTACTTTGTAGTTGTTGTGACCAATAGCAGCTACTATAATTTGGATTTCAGCTTGGACAATCATTCAAACCAGACACAGCACTTCAAGGCCAACTTAGTGCTTTTGGCATTGAAATACAGTAGAGAAACCACATGTTTTTCTTTAAAGTACTCAATGAACTAGTGCCTGAGCACTTTTGTGTCAGAAAATACTGCAATAATAGAGATGCCAAAATTGACAGTACTTAAGGCAAACCTTTAGGATCTGGAAAAAGGCATTTTCCATTAAGGACATATGCTTACACATCTCACATTAGTCTTTGAAAGAGAAATAAATAAATAGTTGGATTGCAGTGCTCTGGACCACTCTCTCATGGGGACATTATCATAGTTTCTGAGCTTTGGGCACTAATATTTTTAGAAAATTACCTCCATTTTAGCATTTAGGTGGTTAGGACTATTGTGAGAAGTGACTAAGCGCTAAGGAACATAACAGCTTAAGCAAATTAGCTTGTGACAGCTTCCTCCTCATTATTATTTTCCTTCTGTGGTGTCAGAGCACAATGTAAATTGCATGAATACACTTAATCACACTCTCTCTGGTGGTTAGTGATGGCCAGGTGGCAGTGAACATGTGGACTTTACCACACAGATACAAAAAAAGAGCAACCGTTAACTTATTTGTACTTTATGAACAGTTGCATTCCAAGTTCACAAGAGAAGCAGTACACTAATGATACTTTTTATTTTCTTAAAGGGTTTGCGATATACACTGAACAGTGACACTATCAATAGTATCCAGAGAAAGGCACTTGCATTGGAGACAACTTAAAAGCCTTTTTTAAAGGTGGCTCACTAAAGTAGGAGCACATCTAGAGGGGGAGGTTTGCTCATGAGGCCTAAATCATAATGCCAGCAAAGCTGCTCTCAGTAGTACCAGGGTTCATGATACAAACCTAAACATTTGTTTACTTTTTATTCATGTCAACGATGAAAAAAATGCTAAAGTAACGTTTTTCTAAAGGAAACAAACATATCACAACATATAAAGTAGCTAACTCATAAGATAGGAATTGTCATAGTGAAAAGGAATAGAAAAACTTGAAAAGCAATATGATAGCAATAATTACCTAAGTGTGTATGCACTACAGCAAAGACATTTGGAGAATAGTTACTGAATCATAGACATGTGTGATCAGATGTTTCTGTAATGCATCATGATCAGCAGTGCATACAGATTTCTTCACAAATTTACTTCTAATAAGGAGGTTGGCTCTAAAGATTGCAGCAGTGAGCAGCTGAGTATTTTACACCATGATAGAAAGAAATTCAAGCAAATGATACAGGATAAACTGGTTGTGTTACCACTGAAAGTATCTTGGCCATGATCACTGCATCACTGGTTAAAAAATAACACCTTATGACACTATATCCTATATGCATTAGGACTAGTTAAATTATCAAAGCATAAATATTTGCTTAGTTCATATGTTCCAAGGTAGCCCTTAAAGAATTAAATAGGCAAAAATACTTACAAGCAAAATAAAATGGAAAAGGGAGATTCCTTATGTGTGCCGACTGCCATCAACTATTCCTTCATTTTCACTGGGGTGGTGTGAAGGAAGCAAACATGAAAAATCTTATG
The DNA here is from genome assembly GCA_013398915.1 of Dromas ardeola. Lineage (NCBI taxonomy): Eukaryota > Metazoa > Chordata > Aves > Charadriiformes > Dromadidae > Dromas > Dromas ardeola. The sequence continues at coordinate 15,827 of VYZM01002435.1, read as the reverse complement.
AGACATAATTTAAGCACAAAAGGCCATTTTTTTATCTGCCTGCATAATTTGAAAGGACAAGCTGAAATATACACTACTGATCTGTATGGAAGCATGGCAGTAATTCAAAGGAAAGTCAGCACTGTGAATCATGTGGCTACGAATCATGTGAGCCAGTCAGATGTCACTGCATTTTGACTCTGTCATTGCTCAGGTACATGCTAAAGCAGAATAAAGCTGGGACATTAAACTCACAAGGTGTCATGGTTTCAGCTGGGATGTAGTTAACTTTTTGCAAGCAGCTGCTGTAATGTTATGTTTTGAATTTGGGATGGGAATAGTTTGATAGGACACTTGTGGTTTTNACAGGAAGCTGGGAGGAGACACAGCTGGGACAGCTGACCCCAACTGACCAAAGGGATATCCCATACCATATGACGTCATGCTTAATATATAAAGTTGGTGGAAGAGGAGGTGGGAGGGGTGGGGGTGGCATTTGGAATTATGGCGCTTGTCTTCCCAAGTAACCGTTATGCCTGATGGAGCCCTGCTTTCCCGGACATGGCTGAACACCTGCCTGCAGATGGGAAGCAGTGAATTAATTCCTTGTTTTGCTTTGCTTGTGTGTGTGGTTTTTGCTCTACCTATTAAACTGTCTTTATCTCAACCCATGAGTTTTTTCTCACTTTTACTCTTCCAGTTCTCTCCCTCATCCCAACTGGGGGGTGAGTGAACAACTGCGTGGTTCATTTGCTGGCTGGAGTTAATCCATAATACAAGGTCTTTGAAGACTCTCAAAACCAAATTTGAACAGTTTGGTGCATTTTCTCTTTTTCTTGCCAAGGATCTCTCCTGCTAATTTCTTTAGCTGCACAGCCAGATCTCAGAACACACAATCCAACTTGGTTCCAAAGTAAATGTTGTATTTTCAAAGAAGTTGGTTACATAGCCTACAGAAAACAAGTTAAGGAACTGATACTTTTCCTATTATTTTCCTTTTATTTTTCCTATTTTTCTATTCCTTACTTTTCCTATTATTATCCTATTCCTATATTCACTACACACCAAACATAAAGCCAATTTCAACTTTCTCTCTAGTAGGGGTCAACATCTCATCTTGGTTATTTTGGTTTGATTTTGAAGAAAATTAGACTTAAGTTACACTTCATTTAAATTGATATTTTCAAGATCAGAATTTGATCCCAATGTCTTCTGTATAGGAATTGTTTAAGCAGGAAGATTTCATAAGATGAATGAAAATTCCTACTTGAATGAGGACTTAATCATATAAATAAGAGGTTTAAGCCAAACTATAACCACCCAAAATGGCCTTCCGGAAATAAATACTTTGTAATTGATAACCTTCCTAAATTTACAGGACTTTTTCCTATCTTTTAATAAAGTAAACGCCAATGCTCTAATGAGCAAAGTATAACAAATGACATTTTTGTTGCCATAGTGACATATTTTTTCTTATATGTTCCCAGGCTGAATGCTTTTTTCTTTTCCTCTTGCTTTGTTTTAGCAGGATAAAGGCCACAGCTACAATAAATGCAACTTCACTTTTCTTTATTATAAATAGATGTAAGAAAAAGTATATATGCCCTAATAATAGAATATGTTCATACTTAATTATCGGGTGTCATTATTTTGAAGGCGTAATGTTTCTGACAAACATAGTGGCTCCTTGTTCCACAGAGTAATTAATAGTGTTGTTTATTGTACTATAAGTTTTTCTGTTTTCTCAGACACAATTTGTTAAGTAAATTAGATACTGAAATGCATATGTGCTTAAAAGATAGCGAATAATAAATTATTATCAAGGATTTAATGGTACTCAAATAGCCGGAGAGAAAAGTAGCATTCTGATGCAAACAGTTTCCATGGTAATGACTTAAAGCTTTCAATACTGAAGGAAAAAATAATTTAAAACCTGTATGTTTGTGTGTATATATATATATGTATTAAAACATGAATGAATCAGGCATACCAGTACTCCGTTTCAGACATCTTTCATCTCAGAATTCACTGCAGTCCAAAGCACCACCAGTGGACAGACATTTCTGTCACAGATCTGTCACCTCTGCAAGAATCAATGTGCTTTTGCTTCTCAGTGGAACTGAGATTGTTTTACTAAATTATTTTATATTCAAAAAAATCCACTGTAAGAATTCATTCTGTCTATATTTAGCCTAATTGCACGTAATCATCTAGCTATAAACAGGTGAATCATTTTTTCACAGGTTTTCTGTCGAAATTTATTAGCCTGTCAAACCGTGATTGTGAGTCATGTGAAATCCTTCTACATCACTGAAATTTGGTTCTTTTGCAGTACTTCTCAATACATCAAACCTATATAGAAAAACTAGTAATAAAAAAGACAAAAAATATATACTTCATATTCCCAAATTATGTCTTAAAATTTCTGTTTCAAATAATTGAAAAGAAGCACTTGCATTATTATTGTTTTTGAGAATAAGCACCCTCTTGACAAATTTTCTTTCCAATGTATGGCAAATTAATTTAAAAGTTTAAAAACAAGATCTGTAAGTTTCAATTTATAAATGATTCTTTCAGCTTATAACGACTGTAAACATACCCTTTACACTTTTTATATCCCAAGTATGGCTTTAGTTTTCATGTAAAAAAGAAGTCTGTTGTTTCAGCATTTGGATCAAAGTAAGTACAGCAAGTTAATTTAGAAGATATTGACTATGAGGACTAGTGACCAGGGATATTCTGGCTGAAATTTTTTTTCCCAAAGGCTATATGAAGATAGACACTGTTTTTTTCAACTGGAGCCAGAAAATTCCACCTAATGGCTTCAAAAATCATGTGTGTTCTCTCAGCTTTTTACAAGTGTTCCTCATAAGAAGGGGATGGCAACACTTTATTGCATTACTTTGTGGCCTATCTTTGAAGAAGAAAGCCATCCAGAATATTAAGTTTCTCTGGGGAATCTCTAATTATTCAGTTGAAAAAGTGGTAATGCTCTTTATGATTATATGCTCATAAACATAAGGGAAAGCATTTAAAATCCTTAATTATCTGTTTTCTTTTGTCAGTAAATTTATTTTTAATCCTTTCTATTTAAACAGAAATTATATTGATGAAGTTGTTCTAAAACTGCCCCAAGACCAACTACACACCACCACAATAGAATCCTCATAATGGGATAGAAACATCACAAATGAAAAATTAAGTTGCCGTTTATAGACCTGGATTAGAATGGGGTTTACATTATGATCTGGGCTGAAATCAAATACTGGTGAGGTTCTATAAACTGGAGAGCAAGAAAAACTATTTTCCCTAAATGATAGTTTTCAAATACTTTAAAATGATAAAACCAGATAGAACTGTGAATACAATTTTGAACAAGCCTCATTCATTTTAGTTGATGATAACTATATTAGAAATAGGACTAAAAATATAGAAATGTAGATTGGGAAGGGAGCAGGAGTTCTAAATAATCTCCAAATCAAAAAACAGGGGTTCTGAAATTATATTTCAGATTATTGACAGAGAGATCAGAAGTCAGAAAGAATTAGACTGAGGTCAGTCACTCTGTAATTAAAATTTGTCACTGGTACAATTATACGATGTTCTTTCGCATAAATTATCTGGTACCTATATATTACAGTAATGTTATTTTCATATGAAGAATCACCTTTGAGAAAATGGATTATTTAATTCATGTATGACAGCATTAAATCATCTCTAGCCTTTTTAAAATGGATTAAATAGATCACAGGCCTTTCTTTTGCATGCAGCTGAATTGCTGAAGGGACCTCAGTGTGCAGAGGTTAAACATCAGAGAGAAAAAAAGGACTAATGTTCATCATTTTGTTATGGGAACCCTCCTGCTCTAGCCCCACCTGTAATGTCCAGCTTTACTGCTTTTCAAGTCCTAGTTTAATGAACAAAAGTACATAACAGAAAGACAGTAAAAAGCATCTATATTGTCTTTTACTGAGATATCTTGATGATTCTCTAGGATGACTTCTAAGCTTTTTTTGCGAGTATTTACTGCAAGTGCTATATCGCCACAGTACAGAAATGCTCCATTGCAGATCAGTGTCTTTCATGTATGCTATAAGAAAGTCTCACCCACGCTGTATTCAGCCATATAACCAGATTTGTACAGAAATAATGGAAATAATCAAAATTTGCAGACAAACTCTCTGATAATTGCCAAGGACAAAAGGATCACAGCTGTTTTGATGCCTATTTAACATGTGAATGTATGAAGGCATAATTGAAGTACAGGCTTTTTTTTTTTAAATGCCCTTTTTATGCTTACAATTTAGAGTGGGACTAGAGAGGTTGTTTGGGAATGAGATGATTTCTGCCACGAAATTCAGAACAGAAGATTTGAGCATCTAGATTATTAACAATGGAGAGATTCCTTTCTTCTTTCACATGTTCTTGTAGCTCTGTTCATCTATACCACATATATCCTTTTTGCAACAATGAAATATCTACAACTGACTGAATCCATCAAATGTCAGGTGCTACTTCATATTTCAGTTGCTCGACTAGGAGGAATGGAAGCAAGTGTTCATATGTGCTGATTTTAGGCAACCGCCATAGCCCACCGAGTTAAGTGTATAAAGCTGGGTTGGGTGAATATTCCTCCCTGATGATCCTTCAAGACAGCTTCATGGTAATAAAATGTACCAGAAGCAGATAACTCTGTCTTCATTCATACAGAAAGAAAACTTTAGGGTAAGTTTTTAAGTTTACCTGCATAAAATGAGACACAATTTTAGTGGAATAAGGATTGAAAAAAAGAAGAAAATGGAGTTGAAAAATTTGATAAACAAATCAAGATATAAACTTCTTGATGATATAACCAGAAAAGGTATTCTGAATTTAGACAGCAGAGAAATAAAGACCTTAGATGTTTAAAGAATAATATCAGATCTGACATTTCTTTATCAGCCAGATCCTGGTGCTCTGTGGAAACAGAAATGAGCTGTTCTTCCCTCAATCAAGCAGCATATTAAATCCTGCATTCAGATGTGCTTAAGGCTAGGAAGAACCATTAGATCACTTAGTTTTACCATTAGTGATCACTTAGTGTACGTCATGCAATTTATTAAGTCTAAATTTTGTAATTAAGCTAGGTTCTCACTGGACAAAATTTGAAGTAAGCACCTGGAACAGCCATGACATTATCTCTGGTCTATGTTCAGTTGGTGTTACATTAAGGAACATGAATAGCTATCACCAAAAAGACACACCAACATGCTATCTTTTTCATTTACCACAATGTTGGCTGTATTTTTTATGCCTCAGAGGTTTATGCTTTTGTATTCTCAGTGGATTTTGAGGGAAAAATCAGCAGAAAGAAGCCTGAGGTGTTCTTAAGAGATGATATTCATATGATCATAAGAAGTTCACTGTAATCTATATTTTAGAGAAAGGTTAGAAACTAAAAGCAAAACCAGCATTAGAACTTCATCTGTGTAATCAAGGAGGAAATTCCTGTCTGACTCTAAAAAAATTCAACCATACGATCCTGAGTATATAAGCAAGGCAAATCAACCAGACACTCTAGAGAGATTTTCATACCACATCCAAAAACTTGCCTACAATAACATTTGATTTCCTTCCCTGGTTTGCTGAGGCCAGTGTCTAATGCTTCACACCATGATACAAGAATATCAGAAATACAACTTTATTTATTTCATTGTAGTTGCTATCTCATAACTTATAGCTACATGGCTCATAGTCAAAGCTCATGGCTCCCTGATGCAAATCACTACTACAGTATATACTTGCTCTGCTCGTTCAGATTTGCTAAAAAAGAAGAAGACAAAAAAGAAAAGCTATCTTTGAATGACAAAACTTTATGGCAGAGTTTTGGGGTTTTTTTCTGAATCTATTCCATTTTTATGGTAAATCAAGACATAACCTATCATCTTTGTTTTGCACAAGATAAAGTCTGCAAAAAAAATGTAAATGAACACCTTATGTTGTGCTCTAATTTTAAACTCCACAGAAATGCCATTGTATGCCTATAGCACTGGTGGACTTTGTTTTGATAATCATCACACTACACCCTAAAAGATGTTTGGAAAAAAAAAAAAAAGCTAAAAGTGCAATGTGCACAAACGTCTCAATAAAGTCATGAATTACCTATCCACTACTTTTCCAGGCTAACCAATCTGAAGCTGCCCATTTTTTTTAACTCTTAATGGAATGGAAATGGCAGTACTCTAGTTCTTTTTAATTTCTCCAGTTTTCCAATACTTACTAAATATTAACATTAAAGTTTCATAGAGCTTTTCACATAGTTAATTCTAGCTCTTGGTTAGATATTATTCATGTCTGCAGATCTGAAGTTCTTTAAATTTAGTATATGTAACTGACTCTTTTGCTATAGATAATTTTCCACACCCACTTCCTTCCCGTAGGATAGTATCCCATATCTGTTTCAGGTACAGAACAGGGATGCATTTGACATTTCTGTTTTTCTCAAATTACTGTCCATGGGATTTTTTAGCCTTAAGTAGAAAAGGCACTGTAGCTGTTACAGGACTCTTTTTTTCTTAAAATGTTTAAAGATGTAGTCTTACTGTTTCTAATTCCACTGACACTGGGATTGCACTGAGACTTTCTCATCAATAAATTATATGCCTTTCCTTTACCATTTTCCAATATTCACATGCACACAGAGAAATGGAAAAAAGTAAGAGGTAAATAACAAAGACAAATTGTACACCTAACTATCCAAGTGATGTATATTCAAATCACTTTCCAGATACCTAATTAGCTAGTATGGCTCTTTTCTGGCATAATTTCTGTATATGTCTGCTATGCCTGTCACAAGGCAGCCACGTTTACTTCCCAAATTAACATGAAATTTTGGAAAGTTAACAGACTGAGCAGAGGGCAAGGTTTTTGCCTGTCATTTTAAAGAAGACAAGAAGGGAATGTAGTCAGGGAGACAAATAGAAAGAGCAATCCTGAATCCTAAAAACAATCATTTATTGAAATGATTAGCACAGGCTAGTGCACACCACCACTATTAATTTGGTTATTTTCTAATTATTTCAGAAAAAAATTTTGCATATTGTAGGTTTGGAGTTTTTTTCTTTCTCTTTCACACACACTAGACACACACACACACACACCTGTAGTGACTATAAGTAGGTCCTCTGTGACCTGTGTATATATCCATGTACCTTACATGTATACAGGTTAATGGAAATGGATAAAATAAATTTCATAATTTTTTTTCAGTGTCCCAAACTTGAAGGCACTTCTAATTTTTTAAGTTAAAAGCTATAGATTTGTGGGATTTGGATACTTGTTTTATCTTCCTTAGTGTGTCCAGAGACTAACTGAAATGCACTGAAAGACAGACTTAAATCTTAATTTTGTATTCTTTTGCTACTTACAAACTTTTCAAACAATGTCCATCTTCTCTGTTTTATTTTTCTAGTTTCTGCACTGTCTTTGATTGTCTAAAAGGAACAGGAGGTAAAAAATGCCTGATGTGGCATTGATATAGTAATTTTTCCATGATTAATCATTGTTTTAATAACATTTAAATGATTGTTCTTGCTATTATTACAATTATTTTTCCATTTCCTTTAATACACTGGTTGTAAAACAGAGTTGGCTCTAGGATCAAGTTATCATTCTCACACATACAGTATATTGTTCTAATGATAAATGATGGTTCCTTTTGCTTCAGCAGTCACTTATTATGTTGATTCATTCAACAGGAAAGGACAATTGTCAATGGATTATTTGGTGACAAGCAGTGGTTAAATCACCTTTGATGAAATATATTTGTTTTAAATATTTATTCCTGTTAAATAATGCATTTCAGATCAAATTATTCAAACTACTCTTAATGAATAATGTTATGAATTTAACACTCCTGTTTTGTTGAATGAATTGTTTGAAAACCAGCCTTGTTTTGCCCATATTTCTTAGATATCTGTATGTAATCAATAAGTTGACTGAAAGTTGTTCATCAAAAACTCTGAAATACTTTGCTGAATACACATTAAGCAATACAGTATTCACCATTTTAGATGTGTGTTTACTTGGGTTATGCATCGTTATTTTGGATACTTGTAACAGGTAAATACTGAATAATAAACCTTAAGTATTACATTTCAGGGAGAAATTCTCAGATGAAAGGAGTCATCAAAAAATCAAAGATCATAGTTTCACTTTATGTATTTTTCTGGACCTTATCCGAACACTTGTCAGTAACAATTATTATTATCAAATGAAAGAGAATATCATTAAATTTAGTAATTTTACTTAGAATTATTCACTCAGCAGTTCTTTCCCTACATTGCAACTCAGGATTTGTATTTCTAATGTTACAACAAATCTGATTAAGTATAAAGTATGGGTTTATCTCAAACTTGTCCATACTTAGTATTTCTACCAAAATGAAGAGTTGAATTTCTCAGTGTTGGAACTTACCCAGGGTCTTTTATGAAGACAGGCTTTTAAACATTTTTAACTACCTCATCATAAAGTGTACTGAAGTATATGCTCATACATTACCACTGCTACATTTGAACCATGTGAACATCCTATAAATCCAGATTACTCTGCTCCAAAGTAACTGATTTCAATACTGAAGGTTGTTTCTTATTAAATTTGATTTATTTTAATATTTCTTCTCTCTTTTTTTTGATCCTCATTCTAAAATACTCTGTACTTATCTCTATGAAAGGCCAAGCCTTCATGGGTCAAGAATCTGATTTGAGGGAGTAAAGTTTTCCTCTTATGGATCACAGGATTGATAAAATTTGTCTTTGGGACACACTGTGTTACGTATGTACTAATAAGTTGTCTTAATTTTTATATATTGGGAGAGTGTGAAAGGACAATACAGTTATCTTGCAAATTGCACAATTCAGAAAGACAAAAAGATGGGACTATGTAAGTTCTCCATGGCAACTCAAGGACAGAAAATCAAACAGGTTTGGATATGAGATGTTACTGATATAAAATGGGCATCCTGTCCATTGGGGTTGTACATGAAACTTCTCAATGGCATTAGGCAACAGAGGAAGTCATTTCTTTTAAAGTCAGTAAGAAAGATTGCTAGGGGATAAATCAAGTAACATAGAAGTTTTTATCACGTACTTGTCATACTACTACAGTTGTTTTTCCATGCCTCAGTCTTGCCCTGACAGTGCTGGAGGGCAGGTGTTGAAGTAGAACAGGTGTGGGTGGGAGATATGAACTTAGAAGAAGGATATTTTACAATTTTATTGCTTCTTTTTTCAGCCTTTACAAGTTTAGTTCCTTGAAATATGATTAAAGGTGATAAGAGATTGAAGTGATGCATTGGCGCATCTAAACTCTGGACAAGAAAATACTCTTGTAATTCTTTCCTAGGATATGAATAGCTTTAACTATCTAGGTGAAGAGAGAGAGAGAGAAAGAAAGAAATAAAGATAGATAGATTGTTGTTATCTAATTTATATCAGAAATGAGGAGAGGAAGCTGAAGAAGGAAAACAGAAATAAGGGAAAGTATAAACAGACAGTATTAAAGACAGGCAAAGTCAGTGGTTCAAAGCATGCTTTCCTAGAATGTAGTGATACTTATATACAACCTCATTAAAGATGACTTCAGAATTAGGTTATGTCTTTAAACACCGTTGGGGAGGCAATTATTGTTAAAAGAGGGAATTAGTAGCTTCCATTCCCAGCTCTGCCTCGTGCTGAAAAGGTGATGCATCAGGAAAGATCTGTATGCTTCTACTTCCTGCAAAAAGCTGGATCCATCAGAAAGAGAGTATGATAAAGAACTCATTTTCACATTTTAAACAGTGAATAGGTCATGTGAAAGGTTTCAGGCTGAAGAGAAGACCTATATTTTAAATGCAAAACTCAAATTTTTAAGCCTGTTGTTGTGCCATGTGGATAGTAGTAAGTCTTCCTAGTTTCAGTCAGTGGACACCAGAAATAACACCACAGAATGATTTTTATTAAAATATTGATCAGTCTCCTCAGTGTATTTTCCCTAGAACTAGGCTAAACCTATTCAATTCTTATCCTGCAGGATAACCTTAATCAATTTTCACATTGTCTGAAAAAAGCATAAAGTATGTCAAACAACTTAATCCTCCTTGTCCAAACAATATATAATATCCAAAAATCTGAAGGCAGTGTATGTTGCCAAAGATTCATTTCTTTAACACCACTATCTTCTTGATTAATCAAGTAAAACAAATCCCCCAAAATGTTTTATTCAAGTATCTCAAGTAATTTAAAGATGCAAAATAAGCTGTATTAAAAAAAAAACCTGACTTTGTGTCAATAACATTAGCTGAAGTCACATGTCAAGTAATATTTCTGCCTTTCACAGGCACAAAGTTTACGTGTAATGAAACAAATATCATTGATGTTTATGCAATTTTTTAGTCACATATATCTCAAACACACAATGAAGAGCTGTTTTTTGGATACACACTTAATTCGGCCTCGTCTGCAGCTCTGCCTTTCTACTTCCAATTAGTTCATAAGGCCATCAGCAGTAGAGACTAAGAGCTAACATGATCCAGCGAAGTATTTGGTGTTATAAATGTTACTCTGATGTTCTGAAACAGCCTTGGTCCAATTAATTGACCTTGTCCTAATTTTCCCTTGATCTAAATGGGACTAGTAGTATTTGGCTACTTATCTGACAGTATTAATTAACTAATTTTGCAATCAGTATACTATTATCTTGCAGTCAACAGGAGCATGTGGACTAGAGCACGGCCTGCTTCCACTCTTCCTGAGTTAGTACTGCCAGCAAAGGATGCCTGGTTGTCTACGGAGTCACAGAATCACAGAATGGTATGGGCTGGAAGGGACCTCAAGACACCATCTAGTCCAACCCCCCTGCCAAAGCAGGTTTGCGTAGACAAGGTTGCACAATATCGCTTCCGGGCGGGTTTTGAATATCTCCAGGGAAGGAGACTCCACAGCCTCTCTGGGCAGCCTGTTCCTGTGCTCTGCCACCCTTAAAGTAAACAAGTTTTTCCTCATGTTGAGGTGGAATTTCCTGTGTTCCAGTTTGTGCCCATTGTCCCTTGTCCTGTCACTGGGCACCACTGGGAAGAGCCTGGCCCCGTTCTCTTTACACCCACCCTTTGGATATTTGTAAGCATTGATGAGGTCCCCTCTCAGTCTTCTCTTCTCCAGGCAAAACAGACCCAGGTCTCTCAGCCTTTCCTCATAAGAGAGGTGGTTCATTCCCTTCATCACCTTTGTAGCCCTCCACTGGACTCTCTCCAGTAGTTCTCTGTCTGTCTTGAACTGGGGAGCCCAGTCAACACTGTATAGCTCTATACCACACCAGACCATGGAGAATGGAGCCTGTACGTATCCCTGAGCTATCTTCAACTGAACAGGCAAATTTATATAGTACAATATACATTTAAACAGGAGGAACAACTTTCTCTAACTCAATCAAAATAGCATGATCTTCCTAAGTAAGATTATTTCAGCCTGTGGCTATGCTACTAGTTCCAGGGTGAGTCTGCTTGAGGTACCCTGCACAGTGCTCAGCTGAGTAACACAAAGCTCCCCTCTGTCATCTGAAATTTCCTCTTGTTATTCTTTACAGTTGCTGAAACCCATGCAGCTCCTGAGAGAGGCAAAACAATGTATCAGAATCTTAAATACAGGGCTGTAAATGCGTCTAGATCACAGCTGAAATCAGTGAAAGATATCTTAAGTATAATTGTTAGGAAAGGGGAAGTAGATACGGTTTCTATGTACTGGTGGCATCAACTAAAATACCTCCACCCAGTGTATCTCCCCTTTCTCCTAAGGAATTTCAGATACATAATTACTGGAGAAAACATCCATTGTTTAAATTCTCTGTCCCTTTAACCCCTTTTTTCTGCATGCCTATCTGTCAGATCTTTCCACACATAACTGAATAAAAATATTGCATATTTAATCCAGAAGTCTATTTAATGTGAAAAAAACTCACTCCAAGAAGGGTTTACTTCAACAAATCCCTGACAACTATTAAATCTTCCAGTTCTCTGAAGCCCTTCAGAACAATAAGCAAAGGGAAGCAGGCAGAGACAGGGTATGGGGAGGGAAGATCATTTTTTGTTTGTTTGTCTTGTCTAGTTTTTCCTTTACAGTGAGAGATTACTGAGCTGGAAAAAGCTATTAGGACCCAAACAGGGAGGTCTGATGCCTCCTACTTACTTGGTAGGGCCATGACTGTATCTCATTCATATTCTAGTGGATTGGCCTTTTGTGGCCTGCTGAAAAGCCATAAAGGCGATGACAGCAAGAATGACTGCATCACAAGTGCACCCTTTCTCATTTCCATCTCTGCTCTCCTCTGAGACTGACATTATTAGAAAGTCAAATGCAATGGCTGCAGGGGTTCTTGCTTTTATTTTTCCTTTTTTCTTTTTTTTTTTCCTTAGATTTTACTTCTTTATTTCATGCCACAATCCAGGCTTACTGCCTTCCTGTTAACAGTCCAGCCACCTCCCAGTGGGCCCACATCAGTGAGGTCTGTCTCTCTTGCTCTCTGCTTTTTGTTTGAATTAATTTCCTCAAAACTCAGCTGTTTTTGCAGTATGGAATTTAAGCTTGAGAGATATTTCTTTAATGATCTCATTCACAAAAAGCCATAGCTTAAAAAAAAAAAAAGTTAAACAAGAAAAAACAGCGCAAAAAAATCCCTCACTGGGGGGAATCAACCATCATGATGATTTTTTAAACATATTTACACCCTAACGCCTTCCTAGGGATGGGGGCTCAATAGAATTTTAATCTTATTAAAGGACATCACTTGACTCTAATGACAACATGCAACTGAAGAGTGCAATTGTGAATAAGTGGACAAAACATGCAAGATAAATTTAACACCAATAGAAACATATGATCAAATGAACAGCTATGATTTGAAGATTTTGAATATGAATATGAATATGAAATATTGATCTAGCTCTTTAAGCACCAACTGTTTCCTACCATGCTTTCAATAATAGGTATCATAGCAGAAAGGGGGGAAAAAAAGGAGGAACAGAGGTAGTGAACAAGCTAGTTAGTGGCCTTTGCTGACTGACTGGACATGAGCATCTTTTATAAAAAAGCAGTATAAAAAATCTAAAGGTGTATGTGAAAGAAATAGGCAAAAGACTGATGTGGACAATTAACATGCAGACAAAAAATAGAATCTCTGCACTAGAATGGTGAATGAGGAAGAGCACTATTGAAAGGACTGTGTTTTATGGGAAGCATTTAAACAGTATATAAAGAGCAAATAAATGGAATGCCATGGCATTTACTATGCATTGGTCTTTCTGTGCTGCATGGACATTAAAAAGCCTACGGCAATTTCACTGTCAGCAGGATTTGTCCCTGAGTCCTTGACCAGAATTTGTCTTCCTCTCTCTTGCTGTGCTGCATGCTGATTTTCCCTGGTCGGTTTGTTTGCCAATATCTATCGCAGAGGTAAATTTATTTCAGTGATGACTGTGGATACACAGCTGTAGGACAAAATGTTATACGGAAGTTATGAAGGAAAAAAGTTATTATTATTGCTATTATTATTATGTCATAAACATAGAATTTAGAATTCCAGCTAGCATCACTCAAGTTCTAAGATCCAGTGTTTGAGATCCAGTGTTCTTGTTTTGCTTCTTAAAGTTACAAGCCTTAACAACCCTATTGAGAAATAGATTCAAACCTATCCTATTTCTGGGTGCATGGTCAACTTTCCATTGTGCAATAGTTCAAATTTTCTTCCTAAGTATAACATTAAAAAGAAAAAAAGATGTTATTAATTAAAGCTAATACAACAGCATTGATATAATGTTAATTATATAACTGTCTAGCTAACATAACATAATAGTTAATATAACACCACTGAGAAAAAAATTGGCTGTGTAAGAGGAATATCTAGCACAAAAATTATTGACCTTCATCAGGTACACATTTGACTTTCACAGTGCCCGAGTTGGGTTTTGTATCGTTGGGGATTTGTGCTAGCATAGTAAGTAGTATGACTACTGCCTGGAGACACTGCAAACTGCAACATCTTCAATAGGAACGTATCTCTTTTCCTAGTTCCAAAAACAGGGCACTCCTGTTTCTAGGGACTCATAATACCATGCACTTTTTGTCCTGAGTTGGTAGCTCCCTGCACAAATAAACCTGCATGCACTTAGTCCCTCTGCCTAATGTACAAATGTTACAAAGCACTTTAGCACCTGTCAGCATAAGCCACCCAGGGCCAAAAGAAATAGCATCACATGCGGGGTACTGCAGCCAAGTGTCTCTAACAGCTAGAGGCTCTTCTGATACAGGGAGAGTCTCCAGCAGGTGATGCTGCTGCATCCGAGCACCGGGAGGGCTAGGTGAGTGGTTCCCTGAGCAAAGGCAGCTTCCAAAACACGCAGGAGCAGCAAAATCCTGATGCTGCTGTTACCGTGGAGACAGACAGAGAGAGACCGTGCATGTGTGCATGTGTATATGTGTGTGTGTGCACACGTGCATGGGTGAGGGGGTGGATCAAGGAAGGGAAATTGTGGAGAACTTCAGGAACAAGCATTTTCTGGCTCATTGTACATGTAGGGTGATCACTTAGTTCTCCTTTGCCCAGTCTTGCTGCAATTTCCCATCTTACAAATGGGTAATGGCAGGCAACAGTTCCAACAGTAGCTCTGTACAAAAGGTCAGGCATCTTTTGACTATGTTTATTGTATTTACCCCTTTCTAAGCAGGACACCATAGGAAGTTTTTAGTGCCTTGTCTTGCATCAGCAGCAGAAAAAGCCTGAGTCAAAAGACACGCTGCAGCTGAACTGGACATTACTGTTTACCAAAAGCAACGCATTCTGTCCTATTGTTTCATGTTATATAACAAATATTTCTATAACATTCCTTTAACAACTACATGAACTTTCAGTGAAACTAAGGACTGCAAAGGTCATTGTTACTGAAGGAGGTTCAGTAGAAATTCCTTTCTGCACTGTCCTTTTACAGATCATTTCTGTTCTTTATGTGCTGTATTGTGTCCCTGTGATGTCTTTGCTATTACGTTAAACGGGTGAACTTTGTATTCAGGCCTTAGAAAAGGTTAATGGTTATTACTGCAATATGATACAGGAGGTAGAGTTCAGAATGATAATTCAGATTCATGCCCATACCTATTTATGTAGACATTTGTCTGAATATCAGCTGAGCCTCAACTGCCTCCATCAACCCAATTCAGCCCTGATTTTCCACTCTTATTCATACTCTGGGTCACAATGCCACATGCCTCTTGTACCCATTAAACCTCTCTTGCTCTTGGCTTCATTGTCCTTGCCAATATGTCTCCAGGACTGGGCATTCTCTCGCAAACATTTTCTATCTCACAGTTGTTTAATATGTCAGATTAAACCAGGATTAGCATGCAAATGTCCAAAGGAAAAAACCCATCATTGACACCCCAGTTGTTGATATACTATTTTCCAAATATGCTAACTTGGAAAGAACTTAAATGCATTTTATATTAGACAAATTAACGGAAACAGGTGTACTGATTTAGCTGATTTAGCATTGCATGGTTGGCAATGAAGCTATGAACTATCCAGTCATACTTGCTTAAGAATTTCTTTTACAAGGATCCTGTTTTCATTTGTTGATACTTCTGCTGCTTTTAATAATTTGGGCTGAGAATTTCCATTAACATTCTGTTATCAGGTGAACTCATCTGGAAACTCATTTCAAATAAGACAATCCAGTACCTTATAAGCTTGTATCTTATTATTCTACCTTCACCACTTCGAACTTGTAGTGTCTCCATTCTTGCTGTAGGCTTGAGGAAGAAGTTTTGGGTTTGGTTTGGTTTGGG